>CM075067.1:95127482-95518263 GCA_037428765.1 Rubia yunnanensis | reverse complement strand
TACACCGTCTTCACGTGGAAGTTGATTAAACGTCTTCTCCATTTTGATGGCATTTTAAAACGGTATGGTTTTCAACCTGCTTCAAAATGTGCCTTCTGCAATAACCCTGACTCATGAGATCATTTTTCAATTCCTATCACATTGCCAATCAAGTTCGGACAAGATGTTATTCCGTATACATGTTCAACCTGTTATTTTTCATTCTTTGTGGGACAAACTTTGGTTGGCATTACGAGGGTTACGTCATTTTCCATAAGGTGCTTATGTCAGTTCTTCCATCACTCATATGTTGGTTTCTATGGAAGAGGAGAAATGATTTGATTTTTAATGGAATTCAACCCTCAGTCTCTAGCATAGTTAAGAGCATAAGGCAGGAAATCTATTTCTTATTGCCTTCTCATCCCATGCTTCAGACCTATATCTCATTACCTCAGGTCTAATCTCAGCTATGAGACCACCCCCGAAACCAGTTATAAAAATCATTATTTGGTCCAAACCCTCCAACTCACCCTACAAAACTAATGCAGATGCCTCTTAGATAAAAAATGGACCAACGGGGATTGGTATTATAGTCAGATCAGCTACAGGTGATATGATTCTTGCTAAATCTGATTTTATAGATTGCGAAGCACCCTTATAGGCTGAGATGAAGGCTATTACGGTGGGTACATCAGTTATCAATCATTTGGGAATAAATTCTGAATTTGGAACTGATTGTTTGTTGGTTGTAAACAGGATAAAGGATCCTATCAGTGCCAACTGGAAACTATATAATCTAGCTGAGAGCATTAGATTACTCCACAATGGAAGAGCACTGGCTCATACACATAGGCAAGCTAACAAGGTTGCTGATTCTGTTGCAAAAAAGGCTAGGACATCAGATTCCGGAAGTACATACTGCTGTTTCCATGAACTGAACAATGAAATTAAGGGCCTTCTTGCAATGGACAAATCTGATTAGAGTTAATTTTCAATAAGGTTCGGATGCTACTGATTGAATTTCTCTTTCTTGTACAGATGAAGCCAAAACTAGATAAAGAAATGCACAAAGTGTGCTACACATTGACTGAATTTTTCAAGAGGATAAACTTACAAGTTCACCAAACAAAGATTATTCATATGATCTCTCATTTTCTCATACCAAGCCCTTTTGACTGCTGCTGCACTCTCTTTCAACAACGCACAAATGCTCATCATTTACACGTTCATGTTGGAAGTCATTCTTTTGCTACCTAGCCTTTATTTTAGATGGCTATCATTTTTGGTAATCATATCACTACTGCTAGATAGGGGTATTTGCACCGATAATTTAGGGCAATAGCACCGGTATTTTGGGATCAAAATACCGGTGTGTATCTATAAGGGTGTAAAAATGCAATAAATTTGCTCCGCTAAAATGAACCGGTGTAGATAATTATTTGCACTGGCATCTTAGGCCAGTGTATAAATTTTGGAATCACAATATATCTGCACCGGTATTATTTGGAACACCAGTGTAGACATTTTGCACCGGTATTTAACATATGAACCGGTGTAAAACCGTGTTTTGTACACCGATATTAAATATAACACCGGTATTTCTTTTGTAGTTGGAATATTGTTTTTTTTTCACCATAATAGATTGCACCGGTTTTTCTTTTACACCGGTATTACTATACTTTATGCACCGGTATTATTTAAATCATGTAAAATAAATTATTTAAAATGTGATTTATTTTTACTGCGGTACATGCATTTTATACCAGTGTAATATTTGGCTAAATTTTGCAATGCCCAAATAGTTTTCCGATGATCCCTCCCGGATCATTTCTGGGGCAACGACAGCCAAAGATACTTGTGAACTATTATAAATTGGTAACTTTTGCATCAGTAAGAAATTTGAAACATTCTATTACGAAAATATCGCTCGCAAAACACGCGAACATTATTTTAACTATGAAACAGAAGAAGTATCTTAAGTATGGAATGAAACAAAGTAAAAAATCACACAAATTTAGTATAACTAAACACCATTCATAGAATTCTAATATTATCAGCCATTCAAAAAAAATCATCAACCTATTATGCCGTTCTTATCATCCAGAAGTTGCAACGTAGTGTTCGTCTGCTGCTGGTAGTCTCCGAGCCAAGCCCCACACCATCTCTCCGCTACACCTTGAATTTTGTACATATGGTACGACCCTTTGCCCTCCGGAAAAATCTGTTAATTTCTAACTTACACTATTAGTCAATAATGCCGCGTTTACTAGAGGTTAATAATAACAAATTTTGATATGCAAGGTTTACCTCCAAGATATTGTTTGTCTCTGGGTGATTAACAAATTCCTCCATGAAGAGCATGATGGAGTACCAGCATTACCACGAACCATTCTGGGTTTGGTACTACACAGGAAAGGTAAATGTAATTACTAACCCTAAACATATAATTTGAGGGATGAAATGACATAATGACTTACCATGATGTTGTTGATTTTCCAAGTGTAGTCATGTTCTGGCTCTGTCTTTCACTTCTCCCTTTGGTATGCGCAAACAAGCTTGTCAAGAAAGTAAATTAAAAATGGTTATTTCTTCCCGTATATTACCAAACTAGAAATTTTGATTTGATTGATTGAAATACCTAAAAATGACCCTGAGTTCGACCAAGTTTGTTGGTTTGATACCCCCTGACAATGTGTCAAGAGTGAAAACCTCCTCCGTTCTGGGACGGATAATGATAAGGTAACAATGTTCGCCATCGAAAAATTATGTTAACAAATTAATGAAATGGAAATGGTTTGAAATGTGAATGTAATTACCAGGAAGAAATACTTACATTTTTATGTAGGGTACGATGTAGAACTCAGCATCCGTTGCCTTCATTGTTTCCCAAATTTGTTTGAAACGGAGTTCGACCTCCTGCTCGAAGTTGTTAAGGTTGCCACAGTTGGATAGGTAGAATTGAACGCAGACTGAATTAGTTTCCCATATTTTCTCCCATTGGTGCCTGTAATGTTAATGATACTGAAAATGGATTCATGATAATTTAAAAAACATTAATGAGTTAAGTTTTGAAACTCACCTCATCCATACATCGACATGTGCATAATCGATCCAGGTTATCGAACGCATGTTCCCCAGTTTCTTCCTGAACTCGACTAGAACATCTATTCCAACACCGCAGGTATAATGACGTGTGAATGTGGATGGTCGGAACACTAGGAAGAAGATGCAGTCCTTATTCTTTATCATTTCCAGGATAGCGGCATTTGCTTCATTTATTAATTGCCCCATGATCGGCCAATCTTTCAGGTCTCGTTTGTTGACAATCTGCGAATGTGAAATGATACGAAATGATCACTTGAGCATGTAGTATTAAACTGTCGTTGCTAATGAATAATAATGGTACTCGATTTAGTTCATTACCTGCTTTGGCGGTCTATTTAATCTCGGTCTTATAGATGGCCGGAAATTAGCCGTCGACTGGGATTTTTGCTCGCCAGTATCTTGTTACAAGGATTGATGAATACGGATACGCAAAAGTACTCTAAGGAACTGAAAAATAATGTGTTACAAGAATGTACCTCATCGTCACTGGTGAGAATCATAACCTCCTTGTCATCGTCGTTTGTATCACCTCCGGCATTGACATTATCGATGGCAATCGATTGCTCACTTGCCTTTCCTATTAAGGACACCGGAAAATCCACTATGCTATTGAGCGCCTCTCAAATATTATCGAAGTGGTGGTCCACCGAGGGCAATCCCGCCCTAGAACGGAGGACTGGTTCGCATACTCTCACTCGAGCAACACTTCCTTGTTGGCTATCCCAACGACGAGATACCTGTCGCAGCCCATGGGCGACCATTTTCTTCTTCCCAAAAATGTCTTTAATGAAAAGAGTCACATGTTCTCCATCATGTTCGTATAACATTTTAGTGAATAGATAAAATGGTTATGGAGATATTTCAGATGTGTATTTCAATGTATATGACATATATAGATTATTGAAGGTGTACCTCTTCATCTCGTTCTCCGTCCCTGGGCTCTTCACTGGACTTTGTAGCAGATGCAGCAATGTCATCCATCTCCTTCTCTATAAACCTTTTTTGGATTGTCAAGGCCTGGAGTAATCTGAACACCGCTTGCAGATGCTAAGCCCTTCACCAATTTCTCTAGGTACGATACCATGAATTTCACGACCGGTTGATCGTTAGATGGTCTCCTCTGGGGCGTCTCTTTGGCTGAGGAACTACTACCGCACTTGCTGTGGGAAAGATGAGGAACAGTCACCGCTGGGGGTAGACCCGTCTGAGTTCCCCTCTACCTACCTGGGTGATCTTTCTTCTTTGTCACTTTTATGAGGATGACTTTACCCAACTGCAATTATAATGCTCATAAGCTCGTTATATTTCAATAGAGAATCACATAGGAACACAATTGTTTGTATGAATAATGTGAAATACACTTAAAAATTAATTTAAATGGTTGATTTTGGCGTAACTTACAACGTCAGGTGCAATCTTCTCAACCTCTTTCAATGTGTATAACTCTTTCTTATCTTTGTTTGCCTTAAGGTAGACAATAGATCTGTCAAGTGTGAAATCCTTTTGACTAAGTTGTTGCTCAATATACTCGTCAGTGAATCTCTCGGCGGTAAACCTCATTCCCTCCTTCTCCTTCAACTCTTTAGTTAATTTGTCACGGATGTATCGATTACCCCTTCTGCCCGTGTGGTGCGGGTAATCCCTGCCCTTTTTACGTTCAATATTTGTCACCTGGAGCCTCTAATATTGTTATAAATAAAAATTTAGTTGAATAGAATTTGTGGGCAACATAGCTCTTAACAAGTATTAATTTTTGCATCATACCTGAAAATCCGGATGCCGACTCTCTTTTCAAACAAGTGTCATTCATCTTCATCCATCCACTTGTACTTCACCCATGCTGGTATTCCTGTTTTATTGATACCTTTGTTCACGTCGTGAATAAACATATTTGCCACCTTTGTCTTCCAATTCCTATGTTGGTTTTTTGCCCTCTCTGTAACCTCCTTCTTCAATATTTCTGGTTGCTTGTCTGTCACAGGTGTTTCAATTGTGAAGCTCTCCTGGAACGAATCATATGAAAAGGCATGTCATGAATCACGTCTTCAGTAAGACTTTACCATGAATAAAAATTTTAAATTACAATTATCGAGAGTCTTACCAGAATATCCTTCCATGCCTCTTCCTTAACATCTTCAGGGACATCTCTCCAGTGTTCGCATGCGCCAAATCTGATGCGGCGCTGGAAAGCGCAATTGCCATAAGCGTGCCACACTGACCAATTCTTAATGCATACCGCTTGATTCCCATGGAACTCAAATGCAACAGGAGTTGGAGTGTTATGCTTTGCCAACATCACAGACCGGCGCATGCTAGTTCCTCGCTTCCTCAAATAACTTTTTACCTCAAACTTGTCCCATCCTTCTCCATTTTTCCCTCCAGCTTTTGTCAAGTCGTCGTCCACTTCATTAACAGTTGACCTTCCTTTGATAGTTCTCTTTCCCTTTCCCTTGCAAATCGGTGTTTTGGCCAACTGTTTACCGGCGTCTACTCCTTCAACATCCCCTACAATAACATCACCATGTTCTGCGGTTTCTTCCTTTTCTTCACTAGTCGGATCATTTATTTGCGTTGTATCTTCCTCAAATTGTATCTTCAATGGGATCCTTTTTGGCAGTGGTTCTTGGTCCGCCACATCAACCACCTCATCGACCACATGTTTCACCTCCTCCTCCTCCTTCGTAACCGGTCGCTTCCTCTTTGTGTTTAATTTCCTCTTCTTCGGCAGCATCTAAAATAGTAGAATTGAAAATTCTCAATCCATACAATAACAGTACTTAAAGATCAACATTGATAGAACGTGGCGTAGAACTTGATCAACAAATTCATAAAACTTTTGAGAAAAACGTGGCATAGAAATTGAACAATTCATACATAAAACTACATTATGTAATACATAAAAGTTTATATAACATGGCATAGAACTTGAAAAATTAAGGCATGGAACTTGATATAGAATGAAATTGAACCTTATAGAAGTTAATAGAATACCATACCAATATCTTTGGATTCATAAAATAGGCATACAACTAAGCAATTATCACTCCCCCCTAACGTGACTATCAACATTATCACCAACCAAAAAACTATGGTACTGCATCATCCATCCACAAAACTTGCAAAACATTCTAACCCCACAATTGTATAAACATACCATTCAAGTTACCCTTCAACTTTTTGTCAATTTACATTTTTGTTTCATAGAGGCAATTGATCGAACATGTGTTTTGCGTGAGGGTTGGAATGATTTTTTGAAGAGAAATTGATATGGTAACCCATGGTAACATAAACACCAACACATACCTTCACCAATGGAGCGTTTTTGTTGCTAATCCCTTTTGTCAAACTCACAAAGAACGCGGTGGGATGATGAACTCGCCAAGTACTTTCTTCTCACGCCAAGTTCCTCTCGCATTTTTGTTGCTTCTCTTGTGTTGCTCCACACTTTATAGGATAGATGATGGGAGTTACAATGGTTAATGAGGAGTTGCGGTGGTTCAATTAAGTGTGAATTGAATGTTGGAGTGGTGGATGACGGTTTTGAAAGAGAATTTGAAAGTGTTTGATGAGAATAGGCGGAGTTGTGGGAGTTATGGTCGTTTGAAACGGTTTTGAATTCATATGAAACATTTTTTTACACCGGTAATATGCATAGTACCAGTGTAAAATTAGAGAAACCGGGTACGAAATTCGGCTAACTATTCAGCACCAGTACGTATACCAGGGTAGGAAAGGAAAAAAAGCATTTGAGCGGAGCTGCTTTAAATAATTTTTTCACTGACACAAGAGGAACACGTGAAAATTTAGGCTAACTCTTGTACACCGGTACCAAGTACCGGTGTAGAAAATGCTGATACTGGTGTAATACTTCACAAAAAGCAACTGCGTACGGCTGCTTTAAATATTTTTTGGGAAAAATATGTTGAACACGAGAGGAACTTCTGAAATTTTAGACTATCCAGCACCAGTATATTTACCGAGGGAAAAATAGAAATTACCGATGTAAAAGTTTTTGCACCTTACTAAAATTAAAGAAATTAAAATTTTTGAAATGCGTACCAAAAAATTGAACACATACACCGGTACTTGTTTAATATTACCGGTGTAAAAAAATATTGTTATTTATTTAAATTTCTACTTATTGCATTTACCTCCCGTGCATTTTTCAAACAACCTCAATTAATCAAATTGACGTTTAATTATTGTGAATATAATTTTTACTAGTTGTTTCATGCAAATATTGACCACACATGGGCCTCGTATGTTGACGTTACTAAGCATTGTTTAATTTCATAAAATTTGCATATTGACCCCAAACATTTCGTTCCACCCCTTGAAGCTCTTTTCCACCGACCCAAATGGAGTTTTAGGAAGCTCCAAATTGAATAAGTAACGTTTCTGTACCTCAATGGTACCGAGGAACCCGCAAAATTGATTATATGTGTTTATTACAATTAGGTCACCGAAATTGTGATATGCGATTACTACATGTTAGGAAACTACATAAATTACCAAATTTAATATTCCGGGCTTAAATCATAATTGCAACATATTTGTGCCCGGGTGGTGATTCGTCCTGATGTGCTAGTGGGTGTTGTAGAGTAAACGGCAATGGTTTACTTTGATGCTTCTATGTGTAATCCGAACATCTTCCAAACTAAATACGGAGTTTGGACCCGTTCGTTTTCTCGCATGTGGAACTTAGAAATACAAAAGGATTGTTTTGTGGATCATCCGGTTCGATTGGTTTGCAATTTTGATTTACGAGTGCACTTTTTAATTTTTGCAATTTAGTCCCTCCAAGAATCTTGGAAGGGTCGGGATATAAAATTAGCTCCACATATATGCAATTAAATACATTACAATCATGTTAATGCATTTGTAGACCCTACTGGCAGACGGAAGACCCTGTAAAACCAATGGGGAATGTTTGCACTATATTTTCCAAAATTATACTATTGCCCATAAATTTACTTGGGGAACCTCCATAGCTCCTAATGCTACAATTTATTTTTATTCTAACCATTCTTGTAATAGAATGCACCAAATTCGGCGGTCCTGAAGTAACCACTTAGGACAACTACATTCGGCCTAACTTTTTTTTCTTCATGAGTGTATTTGTCCGACATAATTTCAAAAAATGCGGTGTACAAATTTTTTATTCGATTCATAATTTTGCATGTTTGTCAAAAGGAAACATGTCAAACTGTCTAAGTGTAACACAATCAATGTTTAGTACAGAAGCTACTGTTTCTAACTGCTATTACAAGTTTTCTACGAATAATAACGAAAAAATGGTTCCACCCTGTCAGCTGGTCCTGTTGCATTACCATCACAGGTGCTTGTGACAACGTCCATGTCCTCGACATCGCCTTCATGAAAGGTTAGGAAATTTCCAACTACTTCCACGGCATTAGGAAATTGATACGTCATAACCTTTGCCATACATTTGTAGTGGGATCTTTGATATTTGGATTCTTCAAGTAAGTTTGCTACACTGACCTCTAATGCAGCAACTCTTGATTCAGTAGTAGCGATAGACGTGTCAGATGTCTGTCCATAGAAAGAGTCCACGCAAATCTTACCCATTGGTTGGCCATAAACGTCATGTGCACGGGCACTAACTCCCGCTCTTGAACAAAGCGCAGAGATGATACTGCAATAGGCATAATATCCCATCGGATCCTGTTCTCTCTACAATATAGGACAAATTCAACGACCAACATTCCATCGAAGCTCCTTCTTTATTGCATACAAGAAGGTGAGGCAAAGTTTGTGGACTTTTGTGTTCACAGTTACTGGATGGATTCTAGACGCCACAAAGTGGTACCACCCATTCATTTTCGGAGTTAGAGTTTTCTTAGGTATTTTGCTCCAACCTTGTTCAACTTATCTATGTTTGTACCTACCCTAGTTACTGTCCCATCGATCTCCTTCTCAATTGGTTGCTGTAGAATATAGGTGTCATCACCTAGAAAATGGAATGCGAGAAACTTGTCCTCATCGTTTGGAACATTGGGCAACCCAAACAAGCCATTGATAGATTCTGGTGTGAAAGGGACAGTTTTACCTCTACAATACACGTGATCGTAGCTTGGACCGCACTTCAAGTTTGCAAAGAACTCACTTACAATGGTCAGGTTAAATGGTTGCGGAGTCTCACAGAATTTTTCCCACCCAAGCTGCTGGATAGTTTGTTCGAATGTGGGAGATGCTTCAATTCCTCTCTCTATGTGATGACGACGTCCTTTGTAAGATTCATGGACCAACCTAGCCTCCTCAGACACGAAGGTACCATCTGGGTAAGTGTGTGGTGATACTTTTGGCAATGATGGGGACGGTGAATAGCGTATCCTTTTCGAATTGGATTTGGGAGGCATTCCCTAAAAAACACATTGAAGCATTTCATCAAACACCTTGCATGCAAGTCAAACTATTCATGATGTCACATTCTCAATGATTCTATTTCATATGCAATTGCTAATTAATCATACTATAGAGGCATTGAAGTGGTTTACCTGATTATATGTCAACCTACGTAGGATTTCAACAAAGATGGGTAGTGATGGAGATGGTATTGAGTGAGAGATATAAATTTGGTACTGTGAAAATGGGGTGCTGAGAGGATTTTAAATAATGGAACATTTTTTATACACCGGTATTCTACATATACCGGTGTAAAACGAGGCCTAAAGCAACTGCTTTAAATTTTTTAAAAATTATATCTAATCCAACCCGAGGGTAAATATTTTTTAAAATTCTAAGTGCCCAGCACCGATACACTCACCAGTGCAAATTTAATAAAAAGCAGCTATGTTAGGATGCTTTAAATGCCAAAAAAATTAACATTGTCGGATCTGAGAGCAAAAAAATAAAATTCTAAGTAGTGTGCACCGGTAGGAGTACCGGTGCGTAAGTACAAAACATAGTACCTCCCCTGTTTTTCTACACCGGTAATTTAATCTTTACCGATGTAAAAAATCAGCACCTTGTAGAAATTTTAATTAAAATTAAAATACATTTTCACCAATTCAATTCCTAAACACTCCATTGAAATCATGATTCATACCAACCAATTCATAAAAGAGTGTCAATTAAATACATTACACGCTAAATCGCTTAATGATCATACGATTTTTCACAAAACATGGTCACAAGAACAACGGGAAGGAATGACCAATCTATCGCTTCCGCTTCAAGACATTATCCCCTCATACTATTTCACCTTTCTCATCAACCCATAGCCCATCACCATGGGAACGCCTTCCAACAACGGGTCCCCCAACATCTTCCAAACTAGGAAATACTGATGGGAACTTAGGACTATTAGTTATGGCGGGCTGATCAATCTCCTCATCAAAGTAAAACGTCTTCCCATGCAACACCATATGATACTTCTCATTTGAATGGTCTTTGATGTAAAAAATATGTCATGCCTGGTAGCTAAGATGAACTTGTCATCTTCATATCCTACATGATTCAAGTCGACCAATGTGAACCCCATGAGCTTCTCAATAATAACACCAGAACCATGTTCCACCCAACGACACTTGAAGACAATAAACTTGAACTCTACATAATCCAACTCCCAAATTTCCTCAATTGCCCCATAGAAAGGCATCACAATCAGATGTTCATCTCTCTTGCTTGCCTGCCACATGGATTCATATTCAATATATACACCACTATTTTGAGTGGTGCTCTTCTCGTCCTTCGCCAATGTTGATAAACTAAAGCCATTAATTTCATAACCAAGGTATCGTCTAACGGTGCAGTTTGGCTTTCTTGCATACGCACATAAGTTAGTGGGCATCCCTTCGACATTACAATGATTGTAAAACCAGTTAACAAATCTTGAAGAATGCCTGACCTAAATCTTATTCTGGGGGCAGTCTGGATGAATCTCTTCCAAGAGGTAAACATGCTCTTCAACATATGTTACCGCCTCGCTACTATTACGCTATACATACAGGTGAAAAGTCATCAACTTAGCGTGATAGGGTGTATGAAGCGTACCCTTGGAACGTGGAATCCTATTCCGCCCGCCGCAGTGGGGTCCACCCAGAACACCAACCGCTTTTCTTCCAACCAAGTTCGATGTACAATACTTGATGATCTCTTCGGTGACATACCTCTGAGCAATGGAGGCATCGGGCCGACTACGATTATGAACATACCCCTTGAAAATAGCCATGTGACGCTCAAAAGGGGTACATCCAATGCATTCCAACAAGCTCGCACATACGTATCTCCCTAACCAAGTTTACCACTAGGTGTACCATGATGTCAAATAATGACGGGGGAAAATACTTCCCCAAATGGCATAGAACAACAACAGCCTCTCGATCCAGTTCATCTAGTTGTTGCCTGCTAATATTTTTCTGCATATCGAGTTGAAGAAGAAACACAAGTGCATAACTTAAAATCTAACTTCCTTTTCCAAACACCCATGTATATCTACAGGCAAAATTTGTTGCATAAGGACATGACAATCATGTGATTTCAAAGAATTAAGATGCAACTTATCATTCACAAACCGACTAACATTAGAAGAGTAACCGGAAGGTACCTTCATTCCTTGGATGCTCTCACACACCGATCTCCTCTGAAAAATTGATAGATTGTAAGGAGCGGGGGGGGGGGGGGGGGGCAGGCACGTTCACTTCCCTCTTACCTCCGGTGCCAGATCCAACCATATACCAAAGTTACTAAATCTTTCCTCGCATTCAAGCTATCCTTAGTCTTCCCGGGAATATTTAGAAGCGTTCCAATTAGACTCTCACAAACATTATTTTCGATATGCATGGCATCCAAGCAATGGCGAACCTCCAAATTTTCCCAGTACGACAAATCAAAGAAAATGGACCGTTTCTTCCACGGTCGGTCTACATCCCCACCACCATTTGAAAACTTCTTACTGAGAACAACATTCAATTTCTTCACCTTGTTGTGAATAACTACACCGGTCAAAGGTTTGGGTGCCTTTCTCCTCTCTTTCCCACCAACGAATGCAACCGCGTTATCCCGCAACTTGCGACCTACATGCAGGAATTTACGGTGACCCAAATAAATAGTCTTCCGCCCATTCCTCGGCTGATGGTAATCTTTCTCATCCTCACAAACTGGGCAAGTCTTGTGACCCTTGACCACATACCCGAAAAGGTTACCATATGCCGGGAAATCATTTAAGCTACAAAAAAGCATCGCCCTCAATGTAAACTCTTCACCACTACAATCATCAAACATTAAGGCGCCAGCCAAGCAAAGCAACTTCAAATCTTCTATCAAGGGGGAAAGATAAGTGTCTATGTCATTTCCAAGTTTTTTCGGGCCTGAATCATGATGGGCATGAACACATATTTTCTCTTCATACACAAGTACGGGGGAAGATTGTAAATGACAAGCATAACCAGCCACAGACTGTGTTTTCGAGGACACATTCCCAAGTGGGTTCATACCATCAGTACACAAAGAAAATCTCAAATTCCTATGTTCGGATGCAAAGTGTGGATACATCCTGTCAAATTTCTTTCACTGATCAGCGTCAGCCGGGTGTCGAATTATATCATCATCTTTACAACCTCTCCTATCAACACACCATGTCAAGTTCTTTGCATCATTTTCATTCTTAAACAACCTTCTTAGCCACGGAAAAATGGGAAGATACCACATACATTTGGCGGGCACCCGCCTCCTCACCAGCACAACATGCTCTCCACCGACAGTCACATTTCTCTTCTTACAACGCGACATATTACATACTGGAAAAACAATCTTATCCTTAAGGTCACCCCTATATAGGACACAATCGTTCGGACAAGCATGTATCTTTTCATACTCCAATCCTATCGGACACAAAATTCTCTTAGTTTCATAAAGGTTATCTGGAATCCCATTTCTGGGTGAATGCTTTGCTAGTATCACTCCATGATCCTACACCTTTCAAATTAAAAAACTCCATCAAACACGACATGACGGTGTCTTTCTTCTTGCAACCGGGATACAATGGTGTATTCTTCTCACCAAGGAAGTTAGTCAAAACCTCGGGCCTCCCTCTAAACTAATTAACTTCCTCACACATGTCATCCAACATAGAATCCCCAAAACACTCTCCCTCACTACTAACTCTCACTTCCGGTGATGATTTTTCTCCATGAAAGGTCCACACAACATAATCTTTCGCAAACCTCCGGCTATACAAATGGAGTTTCAGGATGTCATTCTTATCAGTACGAATTCAATTTCCAAAATCACGACAGGGACATAATATTCGCTTCTCTCGACTAAAAGCATGCTCCAAGAACTCATCTACGAACATAATATATTCTTCGCTCACCCTACTAATTTTGGCATACACATGCTTACGCCTCTCGATGACGCGATACAACTCTACATATCAATAAATGTCCAACAATCAAACTTCAACACATTTAATACAATAGAGTTTTTCATAATAACTTCCTAATCATGCAACATCATAAATGCACAATACACACCAATATTCCACATTACAATTACAACATTCTTTACATGTCCAACACTATAGGAATCAAAAGTCATAGCCTTATAACTACAACAACCTTGAGAATAAATTACAAACTAATATCTACAACTCTACCTCAATCACCATCAAATGATCAAACACAAAATGTAAATATCTCTACTAACCAAAACCATACATGAAATCCTAAATATCCATAAATGTAATTAAAAAAAGGTACCTTCAAGGGTCTTCTTTGTGGAGAATTCAATGCTTTCATCAACAAAAAAACATCATTAATGAACCTCTTCTTCCAAAAATCTCATTTTTAACCCGCTAAAAAAATATGTTAGGTGAGCATTTAATGCGATTTTATACACCGGTATATAGACTTTACCGGTGCATATGTAGACTTTTACACCGGTAAAATCAGTAACTAGTGTAGATATTTAGCCAAAACCTGCGTATTTTCTTCTCCTGCACCGGTATGATCACAGTACCGGTGCAAAAACAAATAGTTTTGGTGCCAAATTTCTACAAAAAGAAATTTATTTTGCACCAGTATTAAGAAATACCGGTGCATGTTCAATTCCTACACCTATTTTCCAGCAGTGTATGCCCCTATGATTATCTCCATAAAAAATTTATTTATGTTGGTAATCTTACCTATATCTCAACTAAATTGCAGTATTCTAGCCTTAGTTTAGTAAGGACCAGCTTGGCTATTCGGCAGATATCCTTGGCAGTGGCTTCATTAGTTCAGGCTTTGCATTCACCTAGGACGACCCTACAATCTTGGACGCCAATAAACAAAAACAACAAAATAATATTCTTTACTCTATAATTGAGCATCAATAAGACATATTGTAGGTGTATTTAAATTGGGCTTACCATTTTTGAGGCTGGCTTATTTTTTGGTCGAAACGCCACTATCACTAACTATCCTCTTCTGTCTGCTGGTGGCATCTTCGCGCTTCCGCTGAAGCAAACCGATGACAGCAACTAGGATATTTGCCATAAGGGGACGATCGCGACCGGTTGACTGCAACGAGGGTTACCTTTGGCGTTGGGAGAGACGAGTTGAGTGGGAAAGGAAGAAAGGAGAATCTATAACTTATAATAAAAGGGAAACCACTTGGTCAAGTGTCACCCTCACACTTAGCCCAAGTCAATTTCGCCAAATGTCACCCTTATAGTTAGTCATATCAATTTGTCATGTGTCACTTATTATATATGTCTATTTAATACTAAAAGTGCATTTATTCTCCTATTTACTTTTATTTGATCAATGCATTTCTTCTACATATATTAATTCAAGAGTTGCTCTTATAAATCTCAACTAATACAATTATTTTATTATATAGATTAATAATATAATAAATAGTAATAGCTCACTAAAATTATTTGGTTAAACAATATTTATTTATTCAAATAATATGAATATGTAGTGTAATTTAAATATTTTATAAAATTATAATTTAATTTTCTTTGAAAACATCTTCTTACATTCTTTTTGTATTTTCATTTAAAAGAGATAATTTTATAACTTCAGTTAAATAATTTTTCATTATCAACTGATATTTCTTATATTTATCACTATATTTTTTAGAGTTCATCTCTTGAAAGCCGGTTTGTTCATAAGTCATGGAAAAGTCAATGTTTAAACATCAAATTAGAGGAAATGACAATAAATTTTTGGGTTGAATTTTTTGGGTCATAAAACTTATAACTACTTGCATAGTCAATTTTTAATATTGCAACTAAAATATTTTATCTTTATATTATTTTAATTAAACCCATCTTTCCATAAGCCTATGGAAAGATGGGTTTTCCCAAAACTTTGCCTATTTTTCATAACGTAAAGTATTTTTGTACAACAGTTAATACTTTTTTTAGAATACGGATATATCGACAATGATCAAATCGATTTTCTTTCTTTTCATGTATTATAATATTAATAAATATATTAATTTCGATTATAAACTATGCAAAATATGTAATTTTAGGACTCATTACTTATTTAAATTATAAATTATATTATATCTTAATTTTTGTTTATAATCCGTACATCGGCACGTGGATTATCTAGTAAAGAATAAAGGGAAAACTTTTAGTAGGTAATATCATCTTTTCAAGTTTTCCAAATTTTGAATTATTTTAGAGGGGTATAATGGTCATTTTACATAACTCCGACCACATATCTGTTGATAGGGTTAGATTGACACTTTCGATCAAAAAATTGGGTTAGATTTGATCTCTCAAATTTTGCAGGGTTAGATTACACTTTTGACCTTAACATAATGTTATTTTAGCACTTTTTTCTATATATTAAATGGGTAGGGGTGAACAAGACTTTTAACATTTTAGGTATTTTTCATTTTTTTAAATTAAGAGGGCAATATCATCTTTCCACTGAATTTTGGCCACTCCTCCCGTTGACTAATGAAGTTAGAGCAGTCCAAGGTTAGTTTGAAACATTCATCAATGAGTTAGGATGAATTTGACACATTCTAATTTTGCAGGATTATAATATTGGCACTTTCACTCAAAACATAATGTTATTTTAACACTTTTCTCAAAATTTTAGTATGCTGATTTTCCTCTTCACTTCTATGTTGGTTGATTTTTTATCTTTGTCGATGGTTTGATTTGTGATTGCATTTTGAATATTTGATTAATCATTTTGTCATGATCTTATGTTGGCATTTGAGATTTAATCCTCCCAAATCTTCACACTAAAAAACATTAGCATGCCAATTTTAGTAAAACGGTTAAAATTGAAACGAACAATGTACATAAATTTTGGATCAAAATGGAGAAAACTCTCGCCCTCATAGTCTCCTCGTCTCGATATTATTGATGATGAGGTAAATCACTGCTCTCAAGATGTAAATAAAGACTAAATTTTTTTTTCTCCTATAAAGTATCTTTTAATATCTTCTAATTCCCATTTGCAAAACAACCCTCAGACTGTACCCTACAAATTCAAAAAAATGTTTTTGGTCCCCAAACCCAGTTTCCGGCCTGGTTTCTGGTTTTCAGGCGCACATGCCGGTCACGTGCCCTTTTCCCAGTAAGATCAGGGGTAATTTAGTAATTTCACAAATTA
The DNA here is from genome assembly GCA_037428765.1 of Rubia yunnanensis. Classification (NCBI taxonomy): domain Eukaryota; kingdom Viridiplantae; phylum Streptophyta; class Magnoliopsida; order Gentianales; family Rubiaceae; genus Rubia; species Rubia yunnanensis. The sequence goes on along the minus strand of CM075067.1, from coordinate 95,501,590 downwards.
AACACATTTACTCATTTTTTAAAAACCCGATTCATTATATTTACCCCAAATCATCTCCTCCTCATAAATCTTCCTCAATTCGATCGGTCGAATCCACCCAAAATCATTGCCTCCTCTGAAATCATCCTAAATCCTCCTAAATCTTCAACTCGTGTCTCTGTGTTCCTACTTCTAGCACCAAATTTCCGATTCAGACCGATTTTCTTGATGTCGAGTTGCAGCGTCTCCTCCGTCTCCTCCACTTTGTTTGTGGCCGGATACTTGAGATGTACGTGTGGCTGTCGTTGCCATATTCACACCGCTAACACGGCAGAGAATCATGGAAGGAAGTTTTTTGGTTGTCCGTTGGGTTGCGGTGGTTGCGTTTTTTTCAGATGGTGTGATGAGGGATGTAGGGAATGCGAGGTCGCATATGAGGTTATTGAAGGAATTCAGGCGAGGAACCGTGCATTGGAGGAAGGGATGGCTAGGTTAGGCGGCGAAGTTACTGATCTAAAAGATGAGCTTGAAACGGAGCGTCAGATTTGCAGGAAGATGAAGAACTCTCGTTTGGTGGGTTTTGTTATTGCGATATTTATTGCAATGATTCTGATTATTGTTAATTGAACCAATTTTAGTGCTGTAGAGATTATCCCCTGGGCTATTTGCTTGTGCTACTGATTTGTCATGATGGATGATTAGAATGCAGTTCTTCATTTGTATTAGAGTAGTTTCATGAAGGAATTGGTGAAGAGTTTGTCGCATGTTTAGTATGTTCCAATCTAGTTAATTCAATCATATGTTTCAATGTAGTTCAAGTTTGCAATGTTCAAGCTCATTCATTCCATTTGTTTGATCATGATTACAAACCAATGAGCACAATTTCATATACATATTGAACAATATTGAGCATCCACATGTTCAAGCTCATTCAACTTCTTGAAAGCGCGATGATGATGGGATGTTGCATTTGATCTTTGTATGTTCAGCTTGACGGCATAAGGTGCACTTGTATACTCGTTTTGCCTGTATATTTCCATGAACAGAAAATATGCAAATATTAACATATACCACAAATGTTGAACCTGTACACAAAATTAGCTTAACTGAAAAAATTACATTTTTCTTTGGGGGATTTGAAGATGTGAATTCAGCCTCATTTGGAGGGTTTGTTGGGTTCTCAACAGTGGCAGCTGCGACTGGACATGTTTTCGCATTATGGCCAATTTGCGCACACATCGAGCACGTGTATGGACCCATCTTGCTAGCTCTAGATAGCTTCTCAACCTCACCATGTTTTCTGACTTTTTGCTTAGTCGAATTCTCTTCACCAGGAGATTTTTTACCTTGAGTTCGGGGGTCTTCCAGGCAACTTAATGTCTAAGGGTGGCAGCAAACTATGTTTATTTAGTCGTGACCTATAACTCCAGACCATTTATGGAATAGATAATGTGGCTATATGCACTTGAGTAGATTGGCATGGAGTAGCAAGAATGCATGAAATCCGCCGCATCCTCCTTAACAAAACTACTTGTAGTAACAACATGAGGGCAGGGTATCCCTGTCAGATCCCATTTTTTGCATCCGCAGGACCTTGAGTTCAGATTAACAACATAACTTCTCCCATAGATGCAAGTCACCTGAAACTCCAATTCACCACATGGAGTAGCAAAGCAACGGTTTGAGGCATACCGGTTAACCTCCAACTTCTTCCTTATCTTCGGCCCAAATCTTCCATCAATCCTTGCAATAGAAGCCCTTTTTTGGCAAGTAGGTCCATGAAATAAAATCTAACAGCTTCCAACATAGTCAGCAGAGGCTTATCCCTCGCATGTAGTATCACCTTGTTGAAGCACTCACAGATGTTATTGACCAGAATATCACACTTGGATTCAGTATTTAAGAAATCCCGTGACCATTCCTTTGGATTTGTTCTTGTTTCTAACCACTTCATCGCTCCTGGATCTCGTGCCTTGATGTCTTTCAGATGGTTCATAAACTGGGCTGGATGGGTGCACTTGGCAGCGGCCCAAATCATTTCCTTTAACTCCATACTTGAATATGAGCCCTTGAAATTTTTGTACATGTGCCATGTGCACAATCTGTGTTTTGCATCTGCCAGTAACTCCTTCATTGCTGCTTCAAGTCCCTAGTTTGACAGGGCAACAGATCAGGTTCTTTTTTTAAAAAAAACCCATACAATAATAATGTCAGGAGGTTTGAGGGCTCAAGGCAGGAGGTTCAAGGGATCAAGGTAGGAGGTTCGAGGGATCGAGACAAGAGGTTCGGGGGATCGAGGTAGGAGACTCGAGGCCTCGAGGCAGGAGGTTCGAGAACTCAAGGCAGGAGATTCTTGACTCGATGGATGCCTCCTGCCTCGAGCCCTCGAACCTCCTGCCTCGAGCCCTCGAACCTCTTGCCTCGAGAAAAAGATAATCAGTTTCATAATCCTACATGCCCATATAAAAATCATACCTTTTGCTTGTCCGAAAGTAGAGTCCAACCAGGTTCATTCTTTATGTTAATATCTCTCTGTAAATGGGTCAGGAACCATTGCCAGGTACTTTTGTTCTCTATCTCCACCACATCATAAGCCACGAGTTAAATTTGATCATTCCCGTCTAGACCAACAGCCGCCAACAATATCCCCTTGTGAGGCCCGGTCAGGTGGCATCCATTGAGTCCTATCAGGGTTTTGCACCCACTTATGAAACCCTTCTTGCATGCATAAAAGAATATGTAAATTCTATGAAAAACTTTATTCCCAAAATCATCATTTTCTGTCTGGATCACAACTGTCGAACTGGGGTTGGCCCTCAACAACTCTTTGCAGTAGTCCCTCGTAATTGTATACTATTTTCTGTAGTTTCCAACTATCTCATCAATGGCCCTCTTCCTCTCCTTAAATGCAATATCCCTGGATATATTTATTCTCAGGTCCTTCTGGACTTTATTCACAAGCTCGGAAACCTTCAAGTTTGGCATAATCTTGAAGTCATCCTTATACCTCATACTAAGGTATTTATAACTCGCACACCCGTGGAGGAATGTAGCACTGAAGGAATGAGACCTTACTAGAGAAGTTAACTCCTGGTGCTTTGTTTTCTTCCTGAAGTTAATTGATGCCATCCAGTTGCATTTACCGGTGTTTGAAGAACAAATAGCAGTACACCTCTTCAAATTGTTCTTCCTAAAATGGATCCTCATGTTGGCTACTGTCATGTGGTGTTTGCAAGCCAATTTGAACTCTTCTTTGGTAACAAATGCCTGCCCCAGATGGAATTCCACATCACTGTTACCAATCGGCGGCACGAACCTTTTGTGAACCCTTATCCACTGCTTCTTAACATCATCATCCTTATCAGAACTTGTCTGACTTTGGTCATCCCATCACCAAAAACCTCACTTGAGTCTGACTCATCCATATTCTCCTTCTGTTTTCCCGTGCTTGTTTCCCCATCAGGCAACATTTTCTCTAACAATTCACCCCAATGTTTTTCCTTATCATTCCTGATCACCACTAAATTATCATCGTCATCCACATCAAATTCCGGGTTTGCAAATTTCTCATCAACTTCATCCTTGTCATCCAGCTCAACTAGTGGAGCTTTTTCCTTACCTCTTTGTTACCCAATGCCTTCTTTCCATTTATTTTCCTGCTCCCTGATGACCTATTCCTGTATCTCTTCCCTTTTTTTCCACGAACACTAACAACTGTCTCAACTTCACCCCCTTGTTCCTGGTCCATTTTTCACCATCTCTTAAACCACCTTCTGTGGCATATGCTTCTACAGAATCTGCTTCTTCACCATTAATTTCTTCATCCTCCAACAAATTCTCAGCCAATTCCTCTTCATCTCTGGCTTCTGGTGCAAATTCAAGTGACTTCAGGACCAATTTCAAGGGTTACAAACTGTTGAGAAGGCTGTGTTATAAGACCCTCATCATCCATGCTCTCAGGTTCATCAATAATTACCACCTCGTCAACTTCCTTCAATTCCACTCTTGTACCTTGTCTTGTTCGGGGATCAACATAAATTCCCTTTTTCTTCAGCATCCTACGATGTTGCCTCTGCGACCTTGACACATTTTGGTAATAATTCTTCAGGGTAGGGATAGATTCCTCCTTGTCTAGCCTTTTCGGAGCTCTGTGCTTCAGACCTTTTCTTGGTCTCCTACCACTAGTCTTCTTCATCTCAGAACCAATCTGCTCCACATTCTCAGAACCACAATCCCATTCTTTCCCCAAGAACCTGCCACCAGCTTTCCTTTTCTTCTCACCAGTAGGCCAACTCAGACAATTCTAATAATAATCATAGAAATAAACATCAACCACTCAATTCTTTAGCCCTATGATAGCTAGTACCTTTGACTGCTTAGGAAAATACAGCAAATGGTCTACCTCTATAGAACTGAACATCATACCTAGCTCAAAAAACACACCAGATACCATGTCCCTATAACCCAAATAGTTATATGCATAATCCAGCCTACCCAAGTTGAAGCCCTCAGCTTCACAATAATCAACCATGTAGATAGAGCCACCAACATACATAGGAAATGGTTCCCATACCAGGTTTCCATGAAAATGTATTCTAATACAGAAGCTATTGGTTCCAAGAACTGAAAAATAAACATGGATTATTAAAAATAAAGAACCACAACCCTACCAAAATTAAATTATTAAATTATGTAATGGGGCATACAGAATATATTATCCCCCACCAACAATATATTATTCTCATCCCACACCATATCTTATCGAAAATCAGAACTAATCAGATTACCACTATCAGTCCTACGCATCAACTAATTGTGGGGACAAACAGGATCCTATTCTAACTGGTTTTGAACCATTAGCAACAAAATAGGGGATCACAACAATTAAAAGGTTGGCCATATTATTAACTATACAACTACCAGCTAGGACAACCATCAGCACATATCTCTGCATTCTTAAAGGTTACATACCTAAGTTAGGAACTCTATTTCCCCCACCAAAACAACAACGATCTTATAGCAACAACAACCTCTTATCCGAGTCCATTGAAACCTGCACTCGCACAAGCCAACCCATCAGTATAACACTATCAAACCAACAACGTCGATGGAAAAGAATTGAACCCAAACAGAGAAAGAATAAAAACATTTGGAAATACCTGAGGTTTCGTCGCAAACGGCCGAGTAATGACTCAGCGCCTCCGTTAACTCCACAGGTATGCCCAGGCCGCACACGGGTCAAGAGAACAAATGCCGTACGACCGGATTAAACGCGAATGGAGAACACCAATCTCAAAGGTCGCAATTTTCTGGTGAGATTCGGAGTAAATTTTGGATATTGATGAACAAGGGAAACAGAATGTTGGGTTTGGGCATAAGATGAACTAGGTAAGTGTAATTCGAAGGGTTAGGGTAACTCCAAGGGTTAGGGGGAAGTAAAAAAAAGAGTAAATGTGTTTGATTTGTGAAATTACTAAATTACCCCTGACCTTACCCAAAAAAGGCACGCGACCGGTACATGCGTCTAAAAACCAGAAACCAGGCTGGAAACTGGGTTTGGGGACCAAAAATAATGTTTTGAATTTGTAGGGTACTATCTAAGGGTTGTTTTGCAAATGAAGATCAAAAGATAGTAAAAGATACTTTGTAGGGGATCAAAAAAATAATTTAGTCTAAATAAATCTTTAGATGGAATAAAAAAAGTTGGAGAAATATTCCATGCATTTGATGTACTCCCAAGGCTATAGCCCAGGAGTCAGGGCATGGGCAGTAGTGGTATCTTAAAAATAAAAGACCGCTCAAGAGACCGAAAACCACCACAGTGGTGGTCTCTTGAGTGGTCTCTTAACAAGAGACCACTGAAGAGTCTCTTGGTAAGAGACCGTGCAAGAGACCGCACGCACTGACACACGTATATGGCCTTTGTGCGCGCTTGTTTTTTTTGACAGAGTGGGACACGGGTCGCCCCCTGAGTGGGCCACGTGTCCCACTCAGCCGCTACTCTTTTTTTTAAAAAAAATTGTTGCAAACACGTGTCACCCAGGGATTGGGCCACGTGTCCGCAACGGATATTTTTTTGAGTGGAGCTGAAGTTTAAATCCGGGGGACACGTGGTCCACTTAGGGGGTGACACGTGTCCCCCCCAATGGCTCTTAACAGATAGTTTTTTGAATGGGACACGTGTTCCATTCTGGTGGCGACACGTGTCCTAGCTGTATTTTTTTTAAAAAAAATCGGCAGTTTTTTAAAATTTGTTATAGTTTCTATTTAAATTTTTATATTCCATCTTCCTACCCTTTTTGCCTATAAATATAGAGGATTTGAACTCATTTCATCACACTACTTCCAATTCCAATTCTTCTACCTCACTAATTCATCTTCTACATTGCAATCCATTTCTTGTGATGGATCCACGAAGAACGTCGAAAGGCAAAGATAAGGTAATTCCAAATTCTTTCAATGTGGACAATTTTTCGCAAAATCCAAATTATCGTCCATTTTCAAATTCGGAATTTTGTGAAAATTCTCCGAACATCCCTCCCCACTTCTATATGAATTATCAACATTCATACATGAATTTCCCAAATCAATGCTACTCTTCCCCAAATGCATACATGAACCCTCCTTACCCAAACCACTCCCTAAATGCTAACATTCAATCGCAAAATTCGTACCATAATTTATATGGTCAAAGCTTTCATTCTCCACATCTTGATGCTATAAACGAATCGGGAGCATTTTCAAGCCGAGGAGGTCGCGGTTCACCGGGTCCGAATTTTGGTGGTGAAGATGGGCGACAATATGGAAGTCACGATGTTACGGATGGTAAGCCCGTAATTAATTTACATTGTCTTCATTGCCTTCATTTTCTAGTGTATAATTAATTTACATTGCCTTCATTTCCCTTTGTTATATTTTAAAATAAGTATATTTGAACATGCAAAATATATGTTGCTAGTATATGCATTTAGTATATGCATTTTAACATGCAATCTAGTGTATGCAATCTATTGTGTGCAATCTAGTATATTATTTGAAGAATCCAGTGTATCATTTAATATGTTCATGTATTTTAAAATTTCATAAACATAGTTTCAAAATTAGTATATGTTTGACATTTTTTTTGGTTTGGAAAAATGATTTATTCGTTTAGAAAATGATGTAGGTGAAGAAAATGATGAAGTTGCAATAGTGTCCGGGAGTAAGGTTACAAAGAAGAAAGGTAGCCGGGACAAATGGAGAGTAGAGGATGATAAAACTCTATGTGGTGCATGGTTCGAGCATTCCACTGACTGTGTGGTGGGTACAGGTCAAAATGCTGGTGTGTTTTGGTCTAAAATTATGTGCGATGTGAATCATTATGCAAATTCCAACCGGTCAATGAAGTCGTGCAAGTGTCAGTGGTAAAAAATGGTGAATGATATTGGTAAATATGTGGGATGTGAAAGTAAAGCCGCGCGTCACTTCAGTCGGGGCGGGAGTGGCTCTAGCCAAGGAGATATAAAGACATGGACCATGAACTTGTTCGCAGATGAAAATGATGGGCAACAATTTTTATTCTTCCATTGTTATGACGATTGCAGAAAGAACCTTAAATTTATAGCACAATATGGCCCAAAGGACACTGATGGAGAAGAATATTCACCACGGGTGCCATCAACACCCCGTAGTGGCGATGATGCTCAAGCTATGCAATATCCATCCAGACCTATTGGTGTGAAAGCTGCTAAATGCAAGGCAAGGGGAAAAGGAAAGGTCAGGAGAAGAACAACAGATGATGAACAATCTAAAGAATCCGCTAGAATGCAGTGTGCGGCCGCAATTGAAGCAGCTACAAAAAAAGGCGGAAATATTTGCAGAGAATGAAAGAGCTAAAATGGAGTACAACATATCACAGCGGGAGTTCGTTGAAAAACAATCAGAGCTGGATCGGTTGATAGCTAACACTAAACTCCTTGATACTTTGATTCAAAAGGGAGGTTGTCGGCAGTAGAGGAAGCACTGCGAGATAAATTAATTGGGATAGTCTACAGTGGAAATTGATTGTAATAGGTTGTTGGTAATAATTGGTCAGACTAGACCATACATTTGTCATTGGTTTTTTCATTTTAATTGGTTTCATCATTTCATTTTAATCGGTTCAATCCATGGGTTCAATTCATCATTTCAAAGCCACAAGACAAAAATAATGGAGTTGTCATAGACACATCCCATCCATTCACATGGGTTTAATTCATCATTTCAAAGCCACAAGACAACAATAATGGAGTTGTCATGGACACATCCCATCCATTCACATGGGTTGAATTAATCATTTCAAAGCCACAAGACAACAATAATGGAGTTGTCATGGACACATCCCATCCCTTCACATGGGTCGAATTCATCATTTCAAAGCCACAAGACAACAATAATGGAGTTGTCATGGACACATCTCCTCCCTTCACATGGGTTGAATTCATCATTTCAAAGCCACAAGGCAACAATAATGGAGTTGTCATGGACACATCTCATCCATTCACATGGGTTGAATTCATCTTTTCAAAGCCACAAGACAAAAATAATGGAGTTGTCATGGACACATCACATCCATTCACATTTGATGGTTCTCTATATAAATGGGTCATTTGTTTACCTTTCATTCCAACCCCGAAATCCAATTCTTCTACCAATTTCTTTCCACTACACAACCATGTCTTCCTCTAATTCCCCTAACAACGATGATGAGCTTCACTTTGGAGAATCATCAAACCCATCAACCTATGATATTCCCGGTTTCCTACCCGATACCGATCCTGAGACACTTAACTTTTTCTTGAATTTGCCAGAAATGGCTAAACAATGGTACACAGCCATTGAGGACGAGAGTGCTCAAACTTCTCCAACCTTACCAAAGAAAACCAGAAATCATATCAAAAGAGATCGTGTTCGAGCACAGGAAGTACTCCAGATGCAATACTTTACTCAACCTCCTGAAAGAATGTACGACGATCAACACTTTCGTCAAAGGTTTCGTATGCGGCGAAATGTATTCGAACGTATACTGGAAGATGTCACCAACCACGATCCCTATTTCAGACAAAGGCCTGATGCAACTGGTAATCAAGGATTTTTGCCACTTCACAAGTGCACGGTGGCAATGCGTCATTTGGCATATGGTTGTGGATACGACCAACTGGATGAATGCTTACAGATGGGCAAAATGGCAGTTAGAGAAACGGTGTCTCATTTTGTGAATGCAATTATTGCCGTATACCGTCCAACATACCTCAGACCAACAAATCAAGAGGATATTGCTCGCCTGATGCATGTAGCTTGTGGACGTGGATTTCCAGGTATGCTTGGTAGTATTGATTGTATGCATTGGGAATGGAAAAATTGTCCCGTGGGTTGGAAGGGTCAGTTCCAAGGTAGGAGTGGACGCGCCTCAATTATTTTGGAAGCAGTCGCCTCCTACGATACATGGATATGACATGCATGTTTTGGTATGGCGGGGTCAAATAATGATATCAACGTCCTAGACAAGTCACCATTGTTTGATGACATATGTGAGGGGAGAGCTCCACGTTTTCCTTACGAAGTCAATGGTCGCAGCTACGATCAAGGGTTCTATCTTACAGATGGAATCTATCCTAAGCGGGCGACCTTCATGCCAGCATATACGGCTCCAAATGACCCCAAGAAACAACTCTTCACAAAGCGTCAAGAAAGTTACCGAAAAGACGTCGAACGTGCTTTCGGTATTTTACAAGCTAGGTTTTCCGTGATCCGCAACCCAGCCCGATATTGGAATGTTGAAACGTTGGGCAGTATTATGATAGCTTGTATCATACTGCACAACATAATAGTCGAAGATGAAAGAGACACATATGGGTTCAGCCCAGCCTTAGTAGAAGTGGGTAGCGGAACTGTTGCAAGTTCAACCGAGTGATTATGACCAAATCGACGACTCTCCTTGGCATTATAACGCCGAGCGACATGCTGATCTTCCGACTTTCAGGCAAAATTGGAGGGATGTGCGCAATAGAGCTAAACATGACCAGTTGATAAACGACCTTACGGAACATCTTTACCAGTATTTGGGTGGTCAAAATTAAGATGTCGATATAGAGTTGTCATCCATGTTTTTTTGGTCAGAGTAGATCAATATTTATTTTTTTCTATTTTTAATAATTGGTCACATTAGATCAATATTTTGAATTTTAAGTTGTAATATTTGGTTGGAGTAGATCAATATTTTATTCAGTATTTTCTATAATTTTTATAGTTGTAATAATTGGTTTTCGTACTTTTTATGTTTTTCATATTATTTTATAAAAAAAATGAATTCTCATAGTATTTATTTATTTAATTTCGTTTTAATAAGGCAAAGTCTTGGGAAAGACGGTCTTTCCATAGGCTTATGGAAAGACGGAGTTTGATTAGAATAATAAAAGGTAAAAGGTCTTAGTTGCAATATTAAAGTTTTAGTATGAAACATGTAGTAGTTATAAAATTTATAACCCGGTTCATGCAACCCGAAAATTTTATCTTAATTTCTTCTAATTTACACTTTAAACCTTGGTCTTTCCATAACTTATGGAAAGACCGTCTTTCAAGAGACGGACTCTTAATAGTTTCATAAAAAAATTGAAATTAATTTTATTTTTTACACTGAAGCATGGTATTGACAAGAACGAGAAAAATAAATTATTTAACATATTTTAAAAAAATGATTTTATATTCAAATATTTAAACATTATATTAAATTTTGCATTCAACTTATTTTTATGGATAAATTTATTTAAAATAATATTTAATGGTCAAATTAATGAGTAGGATAGAGAAAATCAAGTGGGTTCCATGAATAGCATACATCACCATTGTGGAGAAAAAAAGGGATTGTCTTTTTAGTGGTCTTTTAATCTGAGGTATAAGAAAGAGAGAAAAAATAATATATTTAATTGGTAAGCTGTCCATACCCTCCATACTCAAGAGTAGCCATCACGAAAGCCTTTTCAATCTCCTGATTAAGGTACCAATTCCTTACCCAATGTGTTTTCCACTGTTTCTCCATTTATGTATCAATTCTAATTTTCAAGACGCGATTTCCAATACTGTGTTTTTTCCCTCCTCAACAGTTTACTCTACTAGTGTCTTGAGAAAAAAGTTTCAATGGAATCCACCGACGATGTGAGGGTCGAGAAGCCCCCGTCGCTGCCCCCCGATTACGTCTCCCTCGCCCAGCTCCAACAGCAATGGCTTCAGCGCCAGGAGGAGAAAAGATTGGCGGAAGAACAGGAGAAGAGAATGGCGGAAGAACTGAAGCAAAAGGAGAAGCGGAAGCCGAAGCTGCCGGAGACGGCATCGCGGAGTGAGAGGCGGGAAAGGAAAGAAAATGGCGGAGAGAGGGTTCGATGGAGAATGTTAGGTGGGACCCACCAAAAGTCTGAGGAGTTGAACGTGGGAGCTCCGGCGGCTGACCATCCGGTCGCTGGAGCCGGCGGGAAGATAAAGAATGGGAAATTGAACAAGAAGGGAGCTAGGGTTAGGGGGACCCTGATCGGGGAAGAGAAAATTGGTAGGGCTGAATTTGGGGATGACGGGTTAAAGGGGGAAGTACCAATTGCTGGAACTGGGGTTTGTAGAGGACATGCGTTACCTAGAATTAATGCACATGAGGATTCTGGGACAGATCCTAAGAATGGTAAAATGGAAGGTGTTTTCATGAAAGGAAATGGAAGGATAGAGGGGAAGACTGAGATGGGGTCTCAAGCTTTTGATGGTAAGGAAATGGTTCGAGCGAAAACTAGAAGGGATTCGAGGTGTGAGGAGAATGTGGTTGGGGAAGGAGGTTCTGTAAAAGGAAATGGAAAGCGAAAAAAGAAGATTGAGAGGGGGTCTCAAGCTTTTGATGGTAAGGAAGTGGTTCTAGGTGATCCTAGCGCGAAAACTAGAAGGGATTCGAGGTGTGAGGAGAATGTGGTTGGGGAAGGAGGTTCTATAAAAGGAAATGGAAGGCGAAAGATGCAGAGTGAGAGGGGGTCTCAGGCTTTTGGTGATAAGGAAATAGCTTTGGGTAATCCGTCAACGAAAACTAGAAGGGATTTGAGCAGTGAGGGCAATGTGGCTTTGCAGGGTAATGCGGAGCTGCTGGAAACTAAACAGGAGGGTTGTTCGGTTAATGTGGGGAGAAAGAGAGGTGAAGAGAGATCTAGGAATGGATATCAGAGGAAATGGGGAGATGCTATGGAGAGTGATATGGTGTCGAGATACCCAGAAAATGTGGTAGAGGAAGGACTTCTTGTGGGAAAAGTTGGAAGGCAAAAGGGGAAGACTGAGAGGGGGTCGCAAGCCTTTGGTGATAAGGAAATGGTTTCTGGTAATCTGTCAGCAAAGAATAGAAGGGATTCAGTGGAAGAAAGCGGTGTGGCAAATGTGTCAGTGAGGAAGGGGCGTTGTGGCATGAAAGATAATCGGAGGGCTGCAAATGGTGATGGGGATGGAGAAGTTGAGGGGGGAATTGGTGTTTTCATGCTGGAGGTTGTGCTTGAAAATAAGGGAAAGGAAGTGAGTTTGCCGGAGGGGTCAGAGGAGGTGCAAATTCCAGTAGCTGGAAATGGTGTTGATCAGGGGATGCTAGAAGTAGTAAGTGAGAGAAGAAGAGGTGGGGGGAAGGTTAAAGTGAGCTCTCGGAGGAATGTTGATGGCCGTGGAAAGTGGGGAGGCTCTAGGGATGGTAAAATGGAGTTAGGGTTTATGGAAAAAGATGGAGTTCTCAAGGAAGGAAATGAAGGGCAGGTGGAGAAGACTGAGATGGGTTCTCAAACTTATGGTGATGCTGACATGCTTTTGGGTAACATATCAACAAACATTGGAAGGGATTTTGATTCTCTGTCACTGGATGAAAGCAAGGAGGGTAATGTGATGTTGAGGAAGGACCAACGTGGTTGGCAGAGGAAAAGGTTTGGGAAGACACGAGCTGCTACTGGATTTGTTTGGGTGAAGAAAGGGGAGATTTCAGAGCCCAGCATAGCTGAAAATTGAAGTCTAGGTATTTTCTATATCATGTTGTATCAGCAGTAGTGGCTAGATGTCTTATGGCGTATATTGATGTCGAAATTTGCTGAAGTATTGGCTGAATATACTATAGGAAGGTGATAAATACAAATGGCGCCATCTTGAAATTGGGTGAATAGTTCCTAGTTGATTATGTGGGCAAAGTTTGACGGTGAATAGTGTCAAATAGTAAAGTGTGCATTTTAATCTGGGACGGAGGGAGTATATGATTTCTTCATTTGAGTTCGCTGAATTTGCAAGGTGTTATCTGTGTTTTTGTTTATGCTTGTTGTGTAAACACAGTTTTGTACTAAAATTTGCTCCATTCTGGTGAATGCATTAACACTATCTGCCAAAGGAACTGTATAGCTATAGTTAACGTACTCTAACCCGATACTTATGTTTAGCATAAATTTATGCTAGGTTCCTATCCTCTCGAGTTGGAAGCAGAAGAGAAAGTGGTGGAGAGACCTATGAGAAGCAAAGTGTCATGTACATTGTTGAACAAAATTGGAAAAGATTCAAGTTAGGGTAGTTTAATGTGCATTGTTTGGACCATCATTGGAGCTCATGAAGTCCTCTTGTTCATTTCTTTAGCATTTTCAGTATCAATGTTAGAATGCAAACTCGGGTCCAAGTGATTTGCCAACTTCAAAGGCAAATTGAAAGACATTTGGGACATCAGTTACAGACTTTGTAACAATTTTCAAATTATTAGCATAACTTCCATTATGTTAAATGCAGCAATTATGGCATCAACTATATTTGGGAGTAACAGTAGCATTCAATGGCCTAATCATATAAAGGGCAATGCTAATGTTATGTTCAGCAACCCCCCTTTTTCCTATTGCATATGCAGGTTCTTTCTGAATTCTAGAACACTTCTCACAAGGCATGGAGCAACTACCAAATGTTGATTACTGTCTCACCAGTCCGCCTCCATGGCGTTAGTTCTTTTGTCTCCTTTTCTCTGATTTGTATACTTCTCTTTCTGAAATGATTTTGCTGTCATAAGGTCCGCAAATTTGCATGTTTATTTATTCTCTGTATCAATGCAGCCGAAGCAATTGCTTTGGGGTTCCAACATTGTGTCGTGGCTCTTGGCAACATTGTTTTGATTCCAAGCCTGATAGTACCCCGAATGGGCGGCGGCAATGTAAGATTCACCAGTTCTTTCGCTTTACTTGCCTGCATATTTTCTGAGCTTTTCGCTAATGTCAGAATGCTTGAAATGTAGGCTGAGAAGGCAAGGGTTATACAGAGTTTGATGCTTATCTCAGGGGTGAATACACTTCTGCAATCATTGTTTGGCACCAGATTATCATCAGTAACGGTTGGGTCTTATGCGTATTTGATTCCGATCATGTCCATAATTGAAGCTAGAGGCCTTGAAATGGTAGAAGATGATCCTGGAGAGGTAAAATTCTTGTAAGTTGGAACCCCTGACTTTCTTATTTCCATGTAAAGACTGTGACTTCCCCCCTGAATTTTCAGAGGTTTGTGGAGACAATGAGAGGCATACAAGGTGCTCTGCTCATTGGTTCTTTTTCCCAAATGGCCATTGGTTTTCTAGGCTTATGGAGAAACACATTAAGGTGTGTTATTTACTGAACATTACATGCTTGCTAGGTTTATTTCTTGTCGAATCATGCCTAGACTAATGACCTTTACAATTTGGTGTAGGTTTCTCAGCCCTCTTTGTATGGTTCCACTTATAACTCTCACTGGACTTGGCCTGTATAATCTAGGCTTTCCTCTCGTAAGCGATTATTGAATTCGTAATCATTATTTTTCCTTAACTATCAACTAAAATATCCGGAATTCCAACTAGTTGGGAGATGTAAAGCAAGCAATCTATCCTTCTTGTAGATTATGAAGTGTGCTGAAATTGGGATTCCGGAACTGGTGTTCATGCTCGTTTTTTCACAGGCAAGCTTTTAATCTTTAGCGATGATCACTACTACACCGACCACTTTCCTTTAATCTTGCACTTGATGGTTGTGCCTTTCCATGAACTCAACTCAAAAAAAGAAAGATTTGACGCTTTTACTGAATGCTTTTGCAGTATCTTCCCACATATCTAAAGTTCAAAAGGCCGATGTTTGATCGATTTGCAGTGCTGTTTTCAGTTGCAATTGTTTGGCTATATGCAGAAATACTAGCATGGAGTGGTGCTTACCGTAAGTCAAAGCATCACAACTGTGGTACTGATAGCTCTGGAGTCATCGGGGGATCTTCTTGGTGAGCTCTTTCTTTTAATATTTTCATCTTCCCCGAGCAAAATGAGTTAACTTGTGATCAAAAACCAAAATAATGTGCTTTCAACAGCTGTTTTTTTGTCATATACTGTGCAGATTTTATGGTTTCCTGTGTTAATGTAGCAACTTCATCAAAGCATATACTTCTAAACATGCATTGTTTAAGTTTATGCATATCATAATGGAGTCCATGTTTGCAGGATCTATGCTCCTTCTCCACTGCAGTGGGGAGCTCCCAGTTTTAGGGCCACAGAAGCACTCACAATGATATTTGCCTCCATTGTGGCCACTGTAGAGTCCACTGGAGCTTTTCTTGCATCCGCCAGATATGCAAGTGCAACACCAGTGCCACCTTCTGTCATGAGCCGGGGCATTGGCTGGCTTGTAAGAAACAATTTTCTTTCGTAGTAACCTTAAATTAAATTCACCATTACTCTGTTTTACATGTCGCATCCTCTTAATTTATGACATTTTAGGGAGTTGGGAGTTTACTGAACGCCTTTTTTGGTTGCCCCACCGGCGCTGCTGCATCAGTGTAACGAATTCAATCTACTTGAAATGCTTTTTCTGCTTCAATTGTACTTCTCGAATATGATTTTCACACGTTTAACCAATTTCCCTAGTGAAAACACCGGCCTCTTGGCAGTAACTAAAGTTGGAAGTAGAAGAGTTGTTCAGATATCATCTGTTTTCATGATCTTCCTCTCACTCCTAGGTCTCAATTCTTTTTCAGCTAACTCGATTATACATCTCTACATCTGAAATAGACCTGTTTCTCACACGATTTTGCGGCATTGATTAATCAGGGAAGGTGGGAATAGTTTTCGCTACCATACCTAAGTCAATCATGGCTGCCTTGTACTGTTTCTTGTTCGCCTATGTCTGTAAGTACAACATTCACTTTCTCATCACTCTGTACTGTTTGTACAAAAAAGGTAAGAATTTCTCTCTGTTTGCATGCTCAGCTTCTGGAGGCTTGGGATTTCTGCAATTCTGCAACCTTAACAGTTTCCGAACAAAGTTGATATTGGGGTTTTCCCTCTTCATGGGTATCAGTTTGCCACAATACTTCAGAGGGTGTCAACTATGTTCCGGAACTGGTCCTGTTCATACTAAAGCAAGATGGGTAAGCATTATATGTAATTCAGTACTTGGCTAAACGTCTGATTCAGAAACCGATCATCAGGAGTGTTTTTTACTTTCTGGCATTGCAGTTCAACGATATTCTTTCGGTACTAATGTCATCAAATGCTACTGTTGCTGTTGCCATCGCGATCTTTCTTGATCTTACGCTCCTTCATCCTGTTAAGGAGGAAGCCGGTAAAGCGAATGGATCACATTTGTTGGAGAAATTCATGTCTTATGATGGAGATGTCAGAACTGATGAGTTCTATAAGCTGCCCTTCAAACTCAACAGATTTTTTCCTGCTCATTGAGCAGCTTGCTTCCACTTTCTAGCAGATGTGATTATTAAGCCAAATGAAATGCTGACTAAAACTTTTATGATTTCTCTCGTTCTGTTTTTGCACTATCTTTGCCTTTTTGAAAAAGTTTTGTTTGGTAATGATGTATTCATAATCTCCACCGGCATTTTGCTAAGAAACAAAGACAGCAAATTCGTGCATGTGCAAATGAGACCAAAGAAAGGGACCAGCTGAGCTGACTCAAAGGAAACCCTACTAAAATCACTCTATATCAGGCAAATTTGTTTCCCTCCAAGTGAAAAGGATGACTAATTTAGGTCGTTGAAATGCATGTTAGCGTTCAAATTGTTGGTATGTAGGAGAGAGTATACAAAAGTCTATTTACTTAAATCATTAATTTAAAGTGAATTATAATGTGTTCGGCCGGACTTATTAGTCGTTTGACTCCTTTTTATTTAAAAAAAATATTATGTCAATCAACCAAATTACGGTGTATATAGACATAAGTATGAGACATCACCGTTACCATTGTATTCATTTAAACTCGGTGGAGTCTGAAACTCCATCCATTTAGATAGATAGAAGAAAAAAATGCTTTTATAACCTTACATACTTCAGATAAGTACCAATATAGCCTTTTGATAATTGAAAGTGCAAATCTAATCCTATATAGTTGATGTAAGTGCAATTTTATCCATTCCATCAGTTTAAGGCCGAATTTGATTGAAAAGACTATTTTACCCTTTTAAAAAAAGAAAAGGAAAATAACAAATTTACAATTGTACCCTAATAACCCTAATATTCTTTCTTCTTCCTCCTCCCTCTTCTTTTTCTTCTCTCCCGCAGCCTTATCTCCCAAAGCTTCTTTTCTTCCGCCTGCAACCTCGTTGCCATTTGTTCCTCGTCGAATGATGTTCGTTCCTCACAGAAGTCGTTCACCCGGATCTTTGTCGCTTCTCAGGTTTCGTCGGCGAGGACGATGCAAATGGTGTCTCTTCTCTTCTTGACCTTGAGAATCACGGCGCCGCCAGAAAAATTATGAGCGTTTCCATGGTGCTAGTTGCAGAGTGACAGTGAAGAAAAGGGAAAGTCAAAATTGAATTGTTTCAATCGAGAATCAATTTGATTTCTTCCGGGCGTTTCTTCCTATCGAGAATCGATTTGGGTTGCAGAGCGTTTCTTTTTCTCCTTCGGTGATTTCTTTTGATCGAGGGTGGTGGTGACAATAGGGGTGGAGGCGGGAGAGGGTTGTGGTGGTGGTGTGATGGAGGCGGGAAGGGATGGTGGTGGTGTTCAGGTGGAGGCGGGAGTGGAGGTGGTTGGCGGGAGTGGAGGTGGTTGGCTGGAGGGGTGGTGACTGGCTGGAGTGGTGGTAGTGATGGGGGAAGGGGTGGTGGCTGGCAGGAGGGAGGGAGGGGTGGTGGCTGGCTGGAGTGGTGGTGGGGGTCAGAGGGTAGATTTGTCCACATACTTTTAGGTTTTAAGACAAAGGGTATTTTAGTCATTTATATATGGTCAATGGCAGTCAATGCCGGAAATGATGCCTTAGGGTTATATTGGCACTTATATCAGCTACACAAGGTTGCTTTGCACTAAAATTATCTGAGGGGCTATATTGACACTTACGCAAGTAGATAGGATTATATTGATATATATCTCTAGATAGAAATTTTTAATGCAGTAGATTTTTTTTAAGGAAAAATAAAACTGACATTCTACAACTTTTTAAATAAACTAAATTTACTTGTAAACATACGAAAAATATAGAAATTAGTGTTTAGAGTTTAGCACCGGATTATATAGATATCATCGTATGCACGGCGGATTATTAAAGGAAGCATCCATGTGATGTGGAAGCTGTAATTGTGGATGAATGACAACCATACCCTCATGTTAGATATTAGCAAGAAAGGAAAGACAGGGTGGGAAGGGCTTTTTACCTTGGCCGCAATAGCAATGCACGTTGATGAACTACTGAAATCCATGCTAAGTATTTAGTACTATGGAATCTTTAGGTGTATGTGAAGTCAACGTAATAAAATCATTCTCACATTTACTACTTCTAAACCAACTACTCCATCCTCCATCCTACTTAACAGTAACTGCGTGTCTAAAATACAAAATATATCTGAACATGAATTTCAGTTAATATACGAGTAATGATACGATCCTATGAGATATTGTTAGCATTGGTAGAATTGGACCAGGGCGAGCTGGTTCGGCCGCCCCAATAAACTTCGACAAATTAAGAGAGTAATCCTTGCCTGCCCCGACTTATTAAATTGAAAATAATTTTGCCTAAGAAAGGAATTCGTCCGCTCCAAGGATGCCAGTATAGTTCAGCCTCCACCCGCAACTTTTATCCCGATTCCACCACTAATGGTTAGATTCAGTGTAATGGTTATACGTCGTTATAACATGAAACTAAAGTTACCGGCAATCAACCTATCGTAAAAAAGTACATGCACAATCCTTTGGAACTTGAAGGTCACTTTCAACGCCCCAACAAAAACAAAAGAAAACCAAGCCAACTGGCAGCATGACCCTCCACAAAATCAGATAAAATAAAAGAGGCAGAAGGATGGAGCATAGGACAAAAATAGTTCAAGATTTGAATACACACACTTTGTTACGATTCTCATCCCTCAACATCCAACCCCTCTATATATAAACACACACAAGTACATAAACACTCAACCAAAACCAACAAAGAACAAGAATAATCATCCATTGTTTTTCAAGAACATGAACACATCAACTTCTGAATACAGCGGTGCATGTGAATCCGGATGGACCATGTATCTGGATCAGGATGATGATGATGATGATCAACGCAACAGAAGAAGTGGTTATGTCGATTCGCGAAGAAAGCAAGAAGATGAAGACGAAGATATGCTGTCTGATGCATCATCCGGGCCGCCAAATTTCCATCAGGAGGAAGGAAATTTCAGTTACAATTCCAGAATCTCTGTTTCAGGACAGAAAAAACAGGGGAAGCATCGAAAAGGGGTCCGAGAAAATGTTCACCTTGATGATACTGCTAGTTCCCCTGTCCAAACATTTTCCAAGGTTAGAGAAAAAAATTCATTCACATGGCTATTTTTTCTGATTAGTCGGGTTTCTCTCTATACTGACTAAGTTTGGTTTGGTTTGATGAATTTCCACTCATGTTTTAGAACAATGCATTGCCCAAAAAGGACAAATTCATGGTGGAGCAAGGGTCAGGATTCTCTCAGGGATTTTCTGCAACACAATACAAGGTATTTTATTTGTGCCCTCTTTGCTTATTTTTTCATCATCTTCCAATTGGGATATCATTGGTTTTTCTATAGTCCCATAGCTCGATTTGTAACGAAAGATTTCATTTTATGGTACTGGAAAACGTCCAGTACCATTTGACAGGAGTAACATCAATTATTATGGTTTTTGGTTTCAGGGAAAGTCTGTGCTGAAGAAGCATTTTGGATTCTTGAAGAAAAGCTGATCCCAATTCCATGAAGAAAGTCGCACATTGAGGGTAGGTAGAAAGCAATGGTGCATGTATAAAGGAAGGAACACAAGAAGATATCCAAGGATTCTTGTTTTGTTTCACTTTTGTTTATTTATTTATTACTAGTAGCTTGTTTATGTTACTTTGCTGCTGTCTGTGCAGCGGGAAACAACCTAAAAAAAATGAAAATGTCAATACAAAATTCCTCTTCACAATCATGATGTGTATATAAATGAGCCCAAATGATGTCCATTGTTCATTTCTACTTTTTGTTGTCAGTGCAAATGGTATGTGGTCGGTTTAATTCAGTTCAGTTCAGATGGAAAGAACGGGCAATTCTCGACTATGAGGTTGCATTTGAAACGGCTATTGTAGCCTGAGAAGGAGAACGGAAAGAGAGCATTATCCTGTAATTGGGAAAGTAATTATGGTCACTTTTATGTGGGCTCTTTTCCAACTAACACCAAAAAAAAAGGGGCCAGATGAGATGGGATGAGGTGATTTGTCTAGTAGTCGATTAAGAGGCGAAATGTGTTGTCGATTTTATAGATAATAAGCCACCTAATTAACTACTCCATAAACTTGTGTTAGAAGACAGAATTCATAGTTGGCTTCAGGCTTGTTTCATTACCTAATTGTGAACGATTTTAATGTTTGAATATGATCTTAAGAGGTAAGTATGGAATTAATAGCATGCACGTCTAATAAGTTATTTTTACAGTAATCGGTGGGGTCGTACTTATAAGGAACATGAAGAAATAAGTTTTTATTTATCTTTCAAATAGATTAACTCCTTTTTATAATAGTGAGGTGGGTCAGGTTTAGTGGTAATATACACTCTTTATAATTCAGAGGTCTTGGGTTCAAAACACACCGTTGTTAGGAATTGTGCATATTAGAACAATTTCATAATGGGATTATCAAGCATCATGGGACCGTATCTGTGGTTCCCGTTGTGGTTTCCCAACCTGCAGGTGGTCGATGATGGTGAAATCGCAGTGATTCCGATTTTGGCGGCGGTGGTTTGTTGGTGTTATAGCGTTTGGGTGTTCTCAGGAGGGCATACCAAGTTATTCAAATCGATGAAGTTTCAGGCTTCATTGAGATTCAATAGTTTCAGGCGTACCTAGCTAGATTAGAATGTTTATATGTAATTTGATTGCTTGTATGTAATCTTAAAAAAAAAAAATCTTTTTATAATAAGTTCATTTATATTAGTTTATTAAACCTCTTTCCTCTCTTGTTGCAAACCCTCGCCGCAACCTCTCTTGCCCAACCCTTCTTCTTCAATTTTTTCCCATCTTACCATTAGGTGAGACGTGGAACAACAGTTTATTTTAATTCATAATTTTGTTATTGAATAAGTGTGAGATCTATCTCCACAAATTAGTTTTGTTCTTCAACCCGATCGAATTAGATCGTTGTGTTCATGATGATAACTCGATTTAGTCGTTCATGTTGATGTATTGTTCTCGATTTGCTTGTTCAGATTGCGTGTTCGTAATTTTGTTTGTGATTTTATTTTAGGGTTTCCATTAGTTTGAATTCGTTAGATCTGTATTTTTTTCAAGGTGTTTACAGTTTGGACAACATAGATCGTGGTTGGATCAAGTGGTGTTACTGTTGTAGAAGATCCCTGTTTGGCGCAGTAATTGATGCGTGATACTCTCCTCTCTGCCAAGTGATCATAATTTTCGCGGGAAGCAAGTTCATATCCTCGAGGGCGAGGTTACAGGTTTTTTGATTGGATCTCTGATTTGTAATGACGATCAGTCTGGTTGACATGTAATTTAGATATCCGTGCAATATATTAGTTATTGCTATATGCTAGTTAGGTTGGATGTCAATTCCACTCATTGCAATCGTCGTTGAGCGGTTTCCCACCATATTGGAATGAATGATTGATTTTTAAAAAATATATATATTAATTTACTAAACATTAGAATATTGTATATAAATAATGTCACTTATAGTTACTGCCAGTCACAACTTTAATCAGAAACTCAATCATAGAAAATGATATTTGAGAGACGATTATAGCGTGGAGTTAGATTTACATTTAAACAATTTTTTGTGCAAATTTCCTGATCCTAATGTGTTTGTTTCAAAATCACTATTCCACATGATATGTGATTAGCAACAATATTTACTCCCTTAGTCCCTCTGGATTTATAACATTAGCTCCTAATAAAATGATACATTTTTTTATGAAAAATAAAATGAGTAGTGAAGTTTGTATTGTGAGAGCTAAAAGTAAATTGAGTGGATAAAAATTACCTATACTTTGCCAAAAAGGGAAGAAGCCATTGTTAAAAAGTCAAACCAAAAAGGAAAGAAATCCAATGTTAGTAGACGGAAAAGTATGAAGTATAACATGTAAGATCTTATTCTTTTCAAATTAATGGCATTTCCATTCAGTCCATCTAAGGCGAAAAGAACGAATCCTAAATGATTCCAAGGACACTGAATGGAGACCATTCTTAGAATGGAGAATGCCAGCCTAGAGAAGAGCTTGTGAGGACGATTGAATTGGACGGCTTTGGTAGAAAAAAAGGATGGTTCCGAATTTTAACTCTTAACCCATTGGCAAAATCTTGGGAAAGACGGTCTTTCCATAGGCTTATGGAAAGACGGAGTTTAACTAAAATAATAAAAGGTAAAAGGTCTTAGTTGCAATACTAAATTTTTAGTATGCAACATGTAGTAGTTATAAAATTTATAACCCGGTTCATGCAACCCGAAAATTTTATCTCCATTTCTTCTAATTTACACTTTAAACCTTGGTCTTTCCATAACTTATGGAAAGACTGTCTTTCAAGAGACGGACTCTAACCCATTTAAGTGATTGAAGTACCCTCAAATTTTTTCTCCCATATTCTTTTCCCATCTTCCATCATGGGAGACGTGGAAACAATAATTTTTTTAATTGATGTACTTTTAATATTTATGTTATTAAATAAGTATGAATTCAATTTTGGGAAAGTCTCAGGAAATGCGGTATTTTCATAAGATTAAGGACAGTCCCCAGTGGCATTTTCCTTAAATATTGTAAATTTTTTTATAAAATTTAAATACTACATTTTATAAGTTAAAACAAGTAATAATATGTATTTGAAGGTGAAAATATAAAAATATATGACATAAAAAATTATTTTCAAAAATTTTAAATTTTGTATGTAATTTAAGAAATGCAGTGTATAAGGTAAGAAATAAGTGGCCTGTCCATAAGCTTATGGACATGCCGCCTGTCAGGAGACCTACTCTTTGATTTTATTACATTACTATTGTTCTTCGACTAGATAAATTAGATTGATGCGTCTATGATGATCATTTAATCTAATTGTTCATATCGATGTACTTCTAGTTTTACAAATCGTGTGTTCGTGATTTCATTTGTGTTTTGTTAGGAGTTCCATTCTCGATCTGTGTTTTTCAAGGTTTTTACAATTTGGACAATATAGATTGTGTTTTGGATCAAGATCAAGTAGTGTTACAACTATTGTAGATCCTTGTTAGGCGTAGTGATATTGATGCTTATACGCTCCTTTTCGCCAAGTGGTCATGATTTTTGCGGAAGCGAATTAATACCCCTAAGGGCGATGTTACAATTTTTATTGGATCTCTGATATATAATTGCAGACGATGAGTCTGGTTGACGTGTAATTTGAATATCCTTGGAATAGATTGGTTATTGCTAAATGCTAGTTAGGTTGGATGTCAATTTCACTTATTGTAATCGCCGTTGACTATTTTTCCCAGCATCTTGGAATGATTGATTTTTTTTTAAAAAAAAGAGAAAGTGATTGAAGTACCCATTAAGCTTCAATTATTTAGTGAACTGGGTCTATTTTAGTGGTAATCCACACTCTATAAAACTGAGAGGTTCATGGTTTAAACCATACATCTATCGAGAATTGTGAATATTAGAGCAATTTCTTAATAGGGATTACCCATTGTTATGAGACCGTGTTGGTAGTCCCCACTGTGATTTTCCAACCTGCAGGTGGTCGATAAAGGTGAGATCATGGTAGTTTCGGATTCGATGGTGGTGGTTCGTTGGTGGTGCAATATTTGAGTATTCTCATGAGGGCTGTCTCCTAATTAGGTCATAGAGTATGATGTTTAAATGTAATTTGGCTACTTATGTTTAATATTCTAAAAAAACTTCAATTACTCAGCAAACGGGACCAAAGAACAGAGAATACAACTATTCCACCTCTAATATTTTGTGAAAGCCACTCACTCACTAGTAATTATCACCCTCATAAGCACAACGTGTATACCATCCTTGGAAATAGACCCCAAATTCGCATGATAATTACTAGTACTAATATTCATTTTTTTAAAAAAATATAATCATTCAAAAGGTGCCTGGCAAAATGCCTTTAAGTAATTACAATAAGGGAAATTGATAAACAACTCAACTTAAAATGCCTTTAAGTAATGACCTAGCTACAGATTCGCTAACTAGGCCTTCAGCTATAAAATTCTGTGTCGAAATAGATCTCCTGAAACCCCTGAATCAGTTCATTAGGTTGGGTTCTGTAAGCAATAATAGAAAATATAAGGTAGAATATGAAGATGTGCCACTGTACTGTGATCACTGCCTAAAACTAGGTCACTCCCAGTCTCATTGTAAAGCTAAGATTCTACCTAATGATGAAATAACTCATGACATTAATCTAGACCCAATCCTTCCTCAACCACAGTGGCATCCTACGGGGAAAAAATTTGAAAAGGCTCCTCTGATTATTGACCCAATAGAGGAAACTCCACCCCCCTTAATGGTTAACCTGGTAAGGACTTCCAATAGAGCCTATCAAGACACATCACACAGCTCTCCTTCCCAGTCAAACTTTATCACTGGTACTTCTCCTTCCACTAATTTGCATATTCAGTCAAGTCCAGATAACTCAATCTCTAGACTGCTGCATGCCACTGCTTTTTCCAAACCAAAGGTACAATTATATGCTAAAGATGATATACATATAGGGACTTTTACTATCCCTATGAATAGTCCACACTGCAATGAATCTCTTTCCCAGCCTGGTATGTTGGGAAATAGATTTTCTGTTCTACAGGATCTTGCAGATTGCTCTAATAATCCTAGACTTAATCTGGAGGCTGAGCAATCCACTCGATCTGAACCTGCCAATCAAGACCTAAATCTGATCTCTTCGGCCTCTACAGGTATGCAACAAGGTAAGGTAAAACCTAAGAAGGCTACCTATCTAAGCCAATTAAACAAGATGATGCTTAGATCAGCAACAAGAAGTAATAAATCTGTTGAATAATGATAGTTAAGCCTCATATAAATATTTTAGTGTGGAATCTTAGG
Organism: Rubia yunnanensis; assembly: GCA_037428765.1. Taxonomy (NCBI): domain Eukaryota; kingdom Viridiplantae; phylum Streptophyta; class Magnoliopsida; order Gentianales; family Rubiaceae; genus Rubia; species Rubia yunnanensis. The sequence goes on along the minus strand of CM075067.1, from coordinate 95,476,063 downwards.
GGGATGAACACATCAATGCTTAGGCTCTCTAATCTGTGTAAAATTAAGAAAACACAGCTTCTTTGTATTATTGAGCCAATGCATGATAATAGTCTTTGTCAGGCTTATATGCAGAAACTCCCATTTGATCAGAATTTAACACTACAGAATGGGAAAATATGGTTAATGTGGACTAATACCTTATCTGTATCTCTGATCTCACATCATGAACAATTCCTGCATGTCTCAATTCTGCATCATCTGTTTAATTGGAATATGGAGGCAGTGTTTATATATGGTCTTAGGAATAGGGAGGGTAGGAAAAATCTTTGGACAGATTTACAACCTGTTTCTAGGGGAGATACAATTTTTATTGGTGATTTCAATACTATTACTTCTTTGTCTGAATATAGGGGTCCTAGTTCTCCAGCTTTGGGAAGTATTAGAGATTTTAATGGTTGGATTAACTCGAATGGTATTCAGGAAATCCCAACAGTTGGTAATCTCTTTACTTGGTGTAATGCTAGACTTAGGAATCCTACATCTAAGAGATTAGACAGAGGTCTGAGTACCATGTCCTGGTTAACTAAATTTTCTTCTTCCTCTATTCAAATCCTGAACAGGCAGACCTCAGACCATTCACCACTTCTTCTTCACATATCTTCTCAGGTTACTGTCTCACCTAGACCATTTAGATTTATTGATGCATGGTTTCAGAGGATAGAATTTACTGATTTAATTAAAGACTGCTGGAACTTACCCTTAGCTGAATCAGGTATGATGAGATTCTATTTAAAACTGATTAGACTTAAGAAAATTCTTAAGAGATGGAACAGAGATACATTTGGTAATATTGATCAGAATGTTAAACAAGCCGAAGAAGCTCTGAGGTTACAGGAAATAATTTTTGACAGTAACCCCTCTATTTCTGAAAGGGTTAGGCTAAATGAGAAAAATGCCCTGCTTCTAAGGAGCCTAAAAGAAAAAGAAAAATTTTGGAAGCAGAAAGCTAGGCTTAAGTGGCAAAAACTTGGAGATAATAATACCAATTTCTTTCATAAGACAGTTCAGGAAAGAAATTGCAAACTGCAGATTACAAAGATAAAAAATGAAAGAGGGCAGTGGATTGATTCTCAGACAGAAATTCAAAGTACAGCAGTTCATTACTTCTCTGAGCTACTTTCTGAACCTGCTCAACAATCTGATGAGACTTATTACCCCCATTTTCTAAGTCAGATCCCAAATATAATTCAGGAAAGGGATAACCAATTACTTGCTAGTCCTGTCACTGAATTTGAACTAGAAAATGTTATAAAAGGATTAAATAAGAGGAGTAGCCCTGGCCCTGATGGTTTTTCCCCTAAATTTTACTCTAAATGCTGGCCTATTATTAAATTTGACCTAATCTGTGCTGTGAATGATTTTATTGCTGGTACAACAATACCAAGGGGTATCTCTAGCACATGGATCACTATGATCCCTAAAAAACCTACTCCCTGCTCTTTTGAAGACTTTAGGCCGATTAGCCTCTCCAATGTGATTAATAAAATATTCTCCAAGATACTAATGGAAAGGCTAAAACCTTTTATGGAAGTCTTGATCTCCCCTAACCAAACATCTTTTATGAAATATAGGGATATATCTGATAATGTCTTATACTTGCAAGAAATAATTAGATTTCTTGATAAGAAATACAGAACTCCTAACTGTATGTTGAAATTAGATCTGAAAAAAGCTTTTGATAGGATTAATTGGAACTTTCTCAGAAATATTTTGCTGAAATTTGGTTTTAATGGAAAGTTTTTAAAGGCTGTTATGAATAACCTGTCACAAGCATATTTTTCTGTTTTGGTAAATGGTAATCCCGTAGGTTTCTTCCAGGCTTCTCGGGGTATAAAACAAGGTGATCCACTATCCCCTTTCCTCTTTAATTTATTTTCTGAAGCTTTCTCCAGAAGTTTAGCCTTTATTTTTAATAATAACAGAATGGCTAGCTTTCAAACATCTGCTTCTATTCCTGTGATTTCCCACCTTATGTATGCAGATGACACTATGATTTTAATGCAAGCTTCAAGGTCGAACCTAATTAAAATCAAAGCTTTCCTTGAGATCTTTGAGAATACATCTGGCCAGAAATTCAATTTTGATAAATCAGAGTTTTACCTGAGTAAAACAGCTAGTTTAGCTAAGTTAAATCAGGTCAGAACTGTGCTAAGAATGAAAAAAGGATCTTTCCCTTTTAAATACTTAGGCTGTCCAGTTTTTAGAGGGAGAACTCTAATGAGATATTATCATCCTCTATTAGCTAACATTGACCAAAAGCTGCAAAATTGGAAAAACAAATGGCTTAGTGGTGGAGGTAAAATGGTCTTGATAAGGTCTTGCCTTTACTCAATTCCTCAACACATTTGGTCTGTTACTAATCCCCCTAAAGGTATAATTAAAGCTATTGAAAAAAGACTGGCACACTTTTTTTGGGGGAAAACTCAGGACAAAAACAGAAGAGTTTGGAAAAAATGGGTAGATATTGCCAAGCCAACCAAATTGAATGGATTAGGATTTAGATCTATTAAGGCTATAGTGAAGGCTAGTTCTGTTAAACTCTGGTGGAAATGTCAAAATGGCTCTTCTCTATGGTCTAAATTTATTTGGGCATTGCCACCCTCATACAGAAAATCATCCACATGGAAGAGGATTTGTTTGGTGAATTCTTTTGCAGAAACTAATTCACTGATAATACATGGTAAAGGGAGCTGTAGTTTTTTAGAGGCAAACTGGTGCCCCAGTGGCCCTCTAATAAACTACATTCCTGACAATATTACATCAAATATGATGAATATTTCAGTGGCTGAGTTTGTTAATAATAAGTCCCAAATTTTAGACCAGATTTCCCCCTTCTTGGAGCATGATACTTTTATATTTTTGCAGGGGGCTCAAATCCTGGAGGAAAGACAAGATAGAATGATTTGGAAACCTGAAAGTTCAGGCAATTTCACTTTTAAATCATGCTATAAAGCCTTGACAGCTGAATCAGGTATCTCTCTGGCTAGTTCTGTTCTCTGGAAAATTCCTCATCAAAAAAAGGTAACTATTTTTATATGGAAATTATTGCATGCTTTTCTCCCTTTTGATGAGGTGCTTATAACCTGTGGTTTCAGTTTGGCATCAAAATGCCCTGTATGTGAACACTCAGATTTGATTCAGCACTTCTTCATAAACTGCCATTTAGCACATGCTGTGTGGACTAACTTTGCATTCATGATCCATTTTAACTTGAATATTTTCCATACCATTCCTCAGAGGTTTGCCCTTTTCTGGGATACTGACGATTTACCTAAGTTTGAAAGCATATACAGTAAATTACTGCCTTCACTCATCTGTTGGGGACTTTGGAAAGCCAGGAATGGTTTCCTCATGGACAATAAGCCCCTTTCTTTAACTTCTATTTGCAGAGAGATTCAGGACCAGATCCTCCTTTCACTCCAAGTGTGTCCTCCAAAACTAATCAATTCTAACCCTATTCCACCTGGACTTAGACATCTATCTCCTCAATTCAGACCCCCCCTAAGCCTAATTTAGCAAAGATCTTTTGGACTAGACCTAACTCAGGATTCACTAAAGTTAATGTTGATGCCTCTTGGACTCCTAACTTAGCTTCGGTAGGTCTGATCGCTAGAGATTCTCTAGGGAGTCCTACATATATCTGCTCCTCTGCCTCTACAGCTATGACTCCACTGTTAGCTGAAATTGATGCCATTTTGCTTGTTTGTCAGATTTTCTCTCATCTGGACCAGACTTTTATAATAGAATCTGATTCTAAACTTGCGGTTTCTATGATAAATGATCCTTATTCAGCTAAGTGGGAATTCTTTGATAAAGTTTATAAGGTGAAAGCTGCTCTTGGAGGGGCTAAGCTGATTCATGTCCTGAGGGAGGCTAACTTAGTGGCCGATGCCCTGGCCAAATGCCATTTTCATTCTGGTCCTATACTTTCAATGACTAACACCCCGAGACACATCAAAGGGCTTATTACATTGGATAAACAATCTGTCCCATCTGTTCGTGTTCACTGATTTATTTCTGTAATCCAGAATGGACTCTGCTGAGTTATTGTAAGTGCTTTTGGCAGGTTTACTTACTTATCAACAATTTCTAGAGCATGGAATCTGCTGCTCGGCTAAACATAACATGATCGGCCTCTACTGCTCTGCTGCTCGGCTGCTCTGCTGCTCTGCTGCCCTACTGCTCTGCTGCTCTGCTGATGAACAAAAGCGACATGCCAGTTTTCAGTCTTCACCTATTTGGAGTTCAGTGTGTTGTTACTCTTCTCCTACTAGCTGACATTTTTGTGATCTTGAATTTACTAGACCAGATGATTGAAGTAACCTGGCCGAGGGGGAGAATTAACACATGGGGTGGAGATCCTCTCCTTCGGATCGTTACTTCTTCATTAAATACCACTGTATAGCTGTTAATAGGTTAATCTTTTGGAGGCTACTTTCTTGCCTTAAGTCTAGGTATCTAGACAACTCATGTACAAACTGTTTCTTTATATAGGGCATGGGGAACCCAATACATAACTCCCCCACCTTACGGGTGTTTTGCATTAAAAAAAAATAATCAACTCAACTAGTATCTAGTAATGACTAATGTATTACAAGGATATTTAAATTATACGTCAATCAAACTGATCGTCTGCATTATTACATATTAGAGATCCAAAGAAATTGTAATACCTTCTTCAAAGATATTAATTTGCTTCCCGCAAAAACCATGATAACTTGGCAGAGAGGAAAGCATTACACATCAATATCAGTGCGTCAAACATGGATTTTCAAGAAATGTAACACCATCTGTTCTAAAACACAATTTATATTATTTAAATTGTAAACACCTTGAAAAACACAGATCGACCTATCCAAATAAATGAAATTCTTGATAAAAATATAAATGACTTTATTAATGATACATTGATATTACATCAATGATGAGAATTACAATATATAGGAGGACAAACTAAAGTATAATATATAAGGAATTACCATCTATAACTAATTCTATAAGGTAACTAATTTTATAAGGTAACTATCGTCTATAACATTTCCAACAAGGAAAGAGTTTCTATTTTCTTAACACTCCCCCTCAAGTGGGACCATGATGAATAAGAGTGCCCAAATTGCGAAAAAGATTATGAAATTGCTAATCATAAAAAAAATCTATAGAACGAGATTAAACTTCAATAGCAGTAGAAGTAGCAGCATCAACAGTAGTAGCGGTAGAACAATATTCAGCTTTATTAACGGTAGTAGTAGCGGTAAAGTAGTATTCAACTTCATAAAGAGTAGAATTTGTAGAAATCCTTGCGGGCAGTGGTGCGTGAGGACATAAACTGAACCCGGCAGTGACGCGTATGGATAATAAAGCGAAGTGGCGGTGGCACTAGGCGCCTCTGGTGACTACGGTGTGGATCACAGCGGCGGCAGAGAAGGTAAAGGCGGCGATGGCAGTGGATACAGCTAAAGATAAGGGGTCCCAGATCGAACCTGGCTCTGATACCATGATAAAATATAAATGACTTTATTAATGGTGCATTGATATCACATCAATGACACATTTCATGGTATCAGAGCTCAGGTTGGGTTATTGGACCGATGTGTGGATCCCCTTTAATTTGGCCTGATATGGGTCATAAAGTGTTTCCATGTTGGCACATGAGGGGGCGTGTTGAAAGATATATCTCACTTCGGTTTCTTTAAAACTAAATGACTTATATATAAGGTCTTGGGTCAGCTCCACTTAGTGCCAATTGGTTTTGAGATGGAAGCCCAAAATACCTTGAAATTTAACAACTCCTAATAAAAAAAAACATGAACACACAACTTGTACAACCAGATCTAGAACATTACATTGACGTGAACAACAAAATTGAGTGATCGTCATGAACACAACAATTTAATCTATCAGCTCGAAGAACAATACTAATGTATGGAGGTAAATTCACTTTTATTTAAAAACTTAAATAATATCAATATAAAGTTACTATTTTTCCATCTCCCCGTGATAGAAAGATTGAGAAAAGAAAATTTAGGGAAAATGTTGGATTTTTTTAGAAGGGGGGGGGGAGTTGCAGCAGAAGGGTTTCGGTGAGGATAATAATTACTGAAATTCTGGTTTTACCAATTATCTAGTTTAATCCAATTAATTCATTTCAACTAAACCAAGTAATTTAAAACACAAAAGTTGACACACGAGACTTAGTTACGCAGTTCGGTGAAATCACCTACATCTGTGGGATCTTGCCCAATTCAAAATAAATCCACCAATCAGAAACATACAGTACAAAGTGCACCATACAATTATACTTATCTTTACTAATTACAACTGTTAATTTTGCAAGCTCCCCTTGCTACCGATCCACCTTGATCAGACTCCCCCTGACCTCGAAACTCGTAGATGCTGGATCTCCTCCTCCCAAGGAATTAAGTTATATGATTATGAACGTGATAATATTATGTTGGAACACAAGCGGATAACTCTAGAATACTCTCGAAATAATGAAAACCTAGATGCAGATTTTCTTCAATTAAATCCATGAGTAGCACAACTGTGATGTCCTTCAATCAATAGCCCACGAGCAGGTTGAAATTCTCCACCTTTGCCTAAAAAATATTCCATTTTCAAATCTCCTTCTGAAGTACATCACAAACCCTTTAATAAATGGATTTTCCTTATCTCAACATATCCCTTAAACAGATTAATATTGCATAAATCCAATTCATTAAAATTAGGGATTTTCCATAAATTCAATATGTTTCAATCACACACATATAAACAATATATTGCGAAATCTCCAATCTTCCATAGATCAATATTCGCGCAATATCTTCAATTTGTTAAAACCTTCTAAGCTCCAACTTTCTGTATATTCCAACATGGAAAATTTTTGCACACATGAAGTCTAGACGAAAGCAATTCCTATTCCATCTCCGCATCTGATTGCAATCAAATCTGATGGAAATAGTAATTACCAAATCCAATCCTTTTATGTAAGGAATTACCATATATCCATCCAATCAAACTAAATCCCACAAAAAAAGGATATTATCAAATCAATTTTGATTTCTTACAAACCAATCCAATCACCTAAATATAGGAATTGATATATTCTTTAATCTCAAACATGGGCATAATATTTCTACCACCTCAGATTTCCATTTGCTGCATATCTTTCCATATTGATTTTTCAACATATACTTTCCATATTTGCATAATTTCTACAAATTGCCAATTAACTAAATATGGATGTCACAATTACTATTCTGAATCTTTCCGTTCTAGTTGAACATTTTTTTATTTTACTTTTGAAATCAAATGCATTAATATTTAATTTGTATTTATAAAAAATTATATTATAATGACTCCGACAACATATTATACATATTACACGATAATATATAGTATTACATGTATTCACAAAAATTAGTGGTTAATTAATTGTAGGGATGACAGTGGGGCGAATTTCGGTAGAGATTTGTTCCACATCCGCCCCAATGAGGCAGGTATGAAGCTAGTTTTCATAGGGTATTAATACAATATTAAAATAGTGAATCTTTATAAAATGGTTACTTTTTCTGCCACCCCAACATGCAAAAATGTATGTTAAAAAAAGAATAAACATGATATTTATAATAATATAACATATTAAACCCTCCCTCCCGCAAAACCTAGCTGCAGTCCCTCTTGCTGCGCCCTTCTTCTTCATCAAAAATTTTCCCATCTTCCCATTAGGGGAGATGGGGAATAACAATTTTTTTTTAATTTTATGTTTTCGTTACTCAATAAGTGTGAGATTTATCTCCACAGATTAGTTTTGTTGTTCGACCTGATTGATGATGATAACTCGATTTAGTTGTTCACGTTGATGTAGTGTTCTCGATCTACTTGTTTAGATCATGTGTTCGTAATTTTGTTTGTGGGTTTGTTTTTGGGTTTCCATTAAGTTGAATTCGTCATATCTGTGTTTTTCAAGGTGTTTACAGTTTGGACAACATAGATCGTGGTTGGATCAAGTGGTGTTATAGTTGTAGAAGATCCCTGTTTGGCACAGTGATATTGATGCATCATACGCTCCTCTCTGCCAAGTGGTCATGATTTTTGCGGGAAGCAAGTTAATATCCCCGAGGGCGATGTTGCGTTTTTATTGGATCGTGATATGTAATAGTATAGAAGATCAGTTTGATTGACATGTAATTTAGATATCTTTACAATATGTTAGTTATTGCTAGATGCTAATTAGATTGGAAGTCAATTCCTCTCATTATAATCGCCACTGAATATTTTTTCCATCATCTTGGAATGATTGTTTGAAAAAAATAAAAAATAAACGTGATAACCAAGGTCAACCCCTTTCTCTTCACTAGTTTTATTTGAATGTGAGGCTTACCTTAGACCGTTGAGGAACTCGCATTAACTACATTAAAACGTGAGGAAACTATAATAAAGTTCAAAACACCAATACTCTAATCAACTCGCCTTCAAAATTTAGGAAAAAGTTTTGGTCCATATTCACTGCTAATGGAATCAATTAGTGCCGGCCTTAAAGTTTTGAAGGCCCGGAGTAAATTCTGAAATGGAGGCAATTCTATAAATAAAAAATTACATTTAAGAAAGACATGTATACATATATATAATCTTAAAATAAGGCCTCGTTTTATAAATAATATTGTGAAACAAAAACCTCACTCACATCACAATAAAGCCAGGGCTGAGATCAATCATGAAGGATTGTTGGAGTTTCGAAAAAAAAAGGAGGATTATCGAAGTTGATGATGCTCAATACATATACTCCACAAATTTGCAAAATAATTAGCACTGCTGTTGGATAAAGGGAAGACTCCAAAGAGTATAAAACTGAAATGGACCTACGTTTTCACATGCATTGCAATTCCTTGCAACCAATAATAAATTAAAGGGAGGAGAATTAAGCCTTAAAATAACACCAAAACCGTCTAATAATGACTCAATAACGCACACAATTAAGGATAAGAATGGACATTAGACCTTTTTCAACAACCACACACCGAAAAATGGCGTGCGGGCACACACTCACACACCCTAGCCTTGTAATTACATGAAACTTCTGAGTTGTTAGAGCATTAACCCCAATTATATATGCTCTAACAGCTCAAAAGTAAACTTGAACCATTCTGAAACTATGGTGGTTTTAAAGTAGTTTTAAGAAATTAGAACCACCTCTTGGTTCCTCAGAACTGGAACCATGCCCAGTTCTAATTTTGGTCAGAGCTCATGTGATAATCTGTCCGTCCATCAGCTCGTGGATTTCCATACTCCTCCACCTGGCCCTTGTTCTTTTTTTTTTCATTTGCTTCATATTTCACTTCTCTCGTCTGCTGCCTTTTTCATTGTTAATTTTTGTTTTTAAAATTTTCTGCTTTTTTTTTTAATATTTGCATTAAAAATTTAATAAAAATGAAATTGAATTTTAAAATTAAATTATAAAAAATGAAATTAAATTTTGAATTAAAAGTGTATTATTAAATATCACATTACAATTTATTTTAGGTAGACAAATGTATTTAAATTAAATATTAAAGGTAAAATTATTGAGTAGGATCAAGAAAGTCAAGTGGGATCCATGAAGTGGTTGCAAAGTTGTTTCAACCATTGTGAAGAGAAAAATGGAGTGATTTCTTTGTGGTTTTAGTTGATGATGTGGAGTAGAGAGATTAAATATTTAATAAAATGAAACCACAAGAGCAACTGCACAATAGTATTACCATTGTACATTGTCTTAGGTTTTACTCTCACGGTTCCAACTTCAATGTTAAATTTTATTTTAATTAGATATGTCCAATTAAATTACATGTAAAAACACGCTACTCTACAATAGATATGAATGAACTAGAAAACACCACTATTTGAATGTGTTGAAACTCAATGAACCTTGAAACTCCATCAATCTGAATAGCTGGAGACGTCCTTCGAATAACTCATAGTTGATGCACATTTATTATTATTATTATTAATTGGGTTTATAGGATTCCCGACCCTTTTCTATTAAAGAACGGTTGTTGCAAAAAATGGCTTACATCAAGCGATGCCCAAAAGCTTACATCAAGAGGTGCCCGAAAGCTTACATTTGAGGCGCTAAGTAGATAGTACAATTCTAATCTAAGGTTTAAAATGGCTAAAAGAGAGATGTATACAAAGACACTAATGAATAATATATCACCAAGCAAAGGCTTATGTAACAATGAGAAGGGCAAATCAAGGACGAGTGGTTATCATTGTGAAGTCGTAGTGTAGTCACATTAGTATGACCCGAGACTACCATCAGGAGCAAATACAATGAAGTATCAAATAGACGCACACAAAATATTTCGTCCACACCTCTGATCAAACATCTAAGATAATTAAAACAAAATCAATGAAGCTCCCCTACTAAAGGTCCATTTCGTCTCCATTGAACCCGTTAAGACCGTTTCCCCTTAAACTAGGAGACTAAAACTAGTTATTTTAATTTCCAAAAAAGAATTTTCATCGACGTATAGAAACCACTTAGAATGCACTCTAACCCGACCCCAAAAGATTAAAAAGACCAAGGGTAATATGCAAATATAACCCTATATGTTGGAGAAAGTACAGATATAAGCATGAGTTTTTTTTTAGTGCAAAACAACCCTGACTATTGAATGAAAGTATACATATAACCCTATAACCATATTTCCAGCGTTGACTGCGAAATTCCAATCATTGACCCACTTGCAAAAACTAAAATACCCTTATGCTGAAAGCCTTACATGAGATGGACAATTATGCACTCTCCGCCAATCACCACCACCCCACCCGCCTGGCTCCACCACTACCGCCAGGCCACCACCACCACCTTCCTGGCTCCATCGCTGTTGCTCAACCACCAACCCCTCTCCCGCCGCCACTCCACCACCACCACTACTCCGGCTCCACCATCAACCAGTCCTAGCCCCGCCTCCTTCTCAACTCCACCAACCACCACCACCAACCCCTATCCCCACTCGCCACTCCTACAACCCCATGCCACCTTCGCTACAATTGGTCACCATTTCCGGTGCCGCTCAGCCAAGTACCGGAAAATTGAGACCCGAAGCAACGAAGATGCCACTTCGCAATCTGTCCCACAAACATTTCCTCGTTCATTCTGTATGCCACCACCGATGGTGTCGTCCTCTGCCCCTCCGATGGTGTCATCCACTGATGGCATTGTCTCGGAGCTTCATCTTGTGGCTCCACTTTTGCCCCTCTTCTTTTACCCCTCACACTAGGCCTTTCGCCCCTTTTCTTTTACCCACCATTGAGGGCTATAGCGGGCTTCACAAGGCCAAGTCGTAGCAGCAGATGGGTAAGCTCGTTGAGGGTGGTGGTGGAGGAGCGTCAATCGGTGTGGTGGCAGAGCGTCGAATGGTGTTGCAACGTCGATAGGTGAAGAGAGAGAGAGAATGGAGAGTGAAGGTCACAGTTTTGTGGATCCAACAAACGTAGTTGATGCACCATCACCGAACTGCAACAAACATGATCACACCTCAATGTATCACCAATGCAAGCAGAATAACTACAGCGGGGATCGTCAACACGGTCTCACTACAATGCTCATCTCTAGCAATTCTTGTTAAGAGTGTGGTTTGAACCCCATACCTCTCTATTATAGAGAGTGTCAATTAGATTGTATATGCATTCATACTACTTTCTCCGTCTCTCTTTAATTTGAACACAATCTTTTTTACTATCTCAAGTAAATATGTATCACTATAATTATATGTAGGGATTTTTACACTTCTAACACTAACTTTAGCCTGAAAGTGCCAATATAACCCTGCAAAATGAGAAAATACCAAATAACCCTAACTTTATGACAAATGTTCAATGATAACCTTTTGCCACTATTTTGGTGTTGACTCATCAATTGGGCGTTCACAGAGCTGAAATGACAAAAATACCCTTGTCCCTATAAGCTAAATTTCCATTTACCCTTTTTAATTCAGGGGTAAAATTATCATTTCCTTAAATTCTAGCCAAATATCCCTTTGACAATTCAAGTCAACGGTGCCCAGGGTTAGATTGGAATATACATCATAAAGTTAGAGTTATTTTGACACTTCTCATTTTGCAGGGTTATATTGGCAGTTTCGGCCAAAAGAGAGGGTCATTTTAGCACATGACTCTTATATGTAACTACGGACAAAAATAACACATACAAAATTAATATTTAATAACGACATGTTACGTTGAATCTAACAATATCTCATACGATGATATCATTGCTCATAAATCTATTTGAATATATGGTTAAAATTTGACAACTTTCACTAGAATAAAAGATTTCATGCAAGTTAAGAATGGACAGAGAGAGTGTGTATATTTTTATATTGGAAAGTATATTTATATTTTAGAATTAATTAAATGATAAGTGAAATAATCTAAAATTTATACTTTCATATGTAAGTAAGTTTTATTGAAAACGATAATGTAGGATCACTAGTGGAGAGCTCCTATTAAAGGCAGCAATGAAAGGCGGTTCGCTAAGAACCGCCTTTAATAAATGTTTCCAAACTCGAAAGCCCTCGATCGTTCCCCCAACAGATTTTTAAGGCATTTTTTGTTGATTTAAGTCAGTTTTCCATGAACCGCCTTTAATTAGGGCTCATTAAAGGTGGTTCAAGGCATAAATGCCTTTAATTAACCCTAATTAAAGGTGGTTATGAGTAACCACATTTAAAAATGAAACTTTACAAACTCAGAAACAAGGAACTGAGGGATTTCCGATCTCGAAAAGTACTGAGTTTCCATTATACAAAGTGAGGAAACATATTTTGGATTCATAAACTTTTCGTGACCTTTTTCCAAACTCAAAAAGTAGTTGATTGAGTCTTATATAGTATGGGACATAGTTTCCTAGCTCGGAAATGGGCATGCAGATAAAAAAATGCGCCTGATTCCATTAAATGCCACAAAACTCTAATTCTTTGAAGAAAAAGCTCATTTTCTCCTGACCCCTAGTTGAGGAGAAGGTTATCCAAATTATGAAGTTAACGATTTTGTTCTAATAATTTAAGGTGTATTTAATGCTTCATATATGTTCATATTTTCAATTGTGCTTTGAGATTAGCTAGGCTTATGAATATTGTTGAATGGATCCTCATGTGTTGCATTTTAAATGACTTTTAGGATAATGGATCGAGATGAACTAATTGTTAATCATATTAGGAAATCACCCGAGTACATGTCATTGGTTGAATCATTTGTTTCGTTTGCATTTGAACATGCTTCTAAAAATGGTTGTTCGCGGGCACGATGTAAGGATTGTAGAAATGATGCGTATTTAGGGAGGAAGAAGTTGTGGGAACATTTCATAATGAGAGGGTTCCAAAGTAGCTACACTCGGTGGGTATGGAATGGGGAAGTTGTGGAAGCATCACATTCAAATGAATTGGAGGACACGATGGCGAGTCATGAATTAGATGGTAAAGCCGAGTTTGACAAAATGGTGGAAGATATTTCAAGGGAATTCAAAGGTAAACCGGAGTCGTTACAATCTTTGATTGGCGACAAAGGGACGCCTTTGTACAATGGTTTAAAAAAATTGATTCTGAATGCGACTCTGTGGATAATGAACTTGAAGGAAAAGTTTGGATGGACAGACAAGTTGATGACCGAGGCTCTCTAGTTTCTTAGGGATTTGCTTCCCGAGGGTAATTTAATGCCTAATGGGTTATATGCTGCAAAAAAAATACTATGCCCAATGGGATTGGAATTTCAAAAAATGCATGTATGCCGAACGATTGTATGTTGTATAGAGGGGAAGTATATAAGGATCAAGAAACTTGTCGGGTATGAGGTGAGTCTCTGTACAAGTTGAAGAGAGGTGCGATTGCGGTGGGTGCAAAAGTTCCACTTAAATCAAAGAAAAGGACACTGACAAAAGTTTTATGGTACCTCCCATTTGAAGAAGTTGTATGCTTGTTGGGAAAATGGCAAGTAGTTGTGTCGGCACGCGGATAAAGACCGACCAGTGGATGATGTCATAAGACATACTTATGACGGGGAGCTATGTACCCTGAGTTTGGCAAAGATTCTCGGCATTTGAGGTTGGAGTTGTGTACAGACGGTATGAATCCTTTTTGTCAGATGAGTAGCACACATAGCTCTTGGCCTGTTATGTTGGTCATATACAACCTCCCGTCTGGGTTGACCGTGAAACGTAAGTATGTGTTGCTATCTTTGATGAAGCAACCTGGTAGTGATATTGATGTATATCTTGCTCCTCTAGTGGAGGATTTTTTCACTTTGTTTGATAATGGTGTGAGAGTGTTTGATGGGTTGGTTGATGATTTCTTCACTCTTAAAGCGTTGTTATTTTTGCACAATTAATTATTTTCCTACATATGGGAATTTGTCCTGGTATTCAATGAAATGCCACTTAGCTTGTTCAGTATATGAGAAGGACACTGATTTTCATCAATTAAAACATGGTGTAAGATTGTTTATCAGGGACTCAAGCGGTTTCTTCCCGAGGGGCACCCATGACGATTGGCCAAAAAATGTTTTAATGGGAAAGTTAGGGATGGCAATGAGGCGGGGAGGGTACAGATTATGGTACCTCCATACCCATGCCCACCTAGAGTTTTCATACCCATACCTACTCCATCACCCATAGTGGGTACAACATTAAAATTCACCCCCGCTCCATCGAGTCTTATCTAAAATTCACTCCCACCCCATCACCCACTTAGGTTTCCATACTCATTTCAAATCCATTTTACTCGCCCCATTTATATCTCCAAAAAACACCCAAATTTTACTATAAAATTAATCATTTTAATATTAAAAGTTCAATAATATTTACATGAAAATATTATACGTAAAACATGTTCATTATGGATAAATAATAGTTGATTATATGATAAAATAGTGTGTGTAAAACGGGTATAGTGGGGCGGGGGTGAACTAATATCCATGTTTGGCCCACTACCCATGGCGGATATCAATTTTCATACTCATACCCGCCCCAACCCCACGAAAAATACATCCATACCAGCCCCATTGGGGTGGATGCGGGGTGGACCTCCACCAAAACCCGCCCCACTGCCATCCCTAGGAAAAGTGGAGACACGAGTTGCACCAGTGTCACGATCAGGTACACAAATTTATGATAGTGTTAAGAGTTTGGCCAGTGACTTCGGGAAGAAGAAAAGAAAGGTTTTCGCTGAAGGAAGTTGGAAGAAATGCTCAGTTTATTTTAACCTACCTTATTGAAGTTAGACATTGTCTTGGCGTTA
This sequence comes from Rubia yunnanensis, assembly GCA_037428765.1. Lineage (NCBI taxonomy): Eukaryota > Viridiplantae > Streptophyta > Magnoliopsida > Gentianales > Rubiaceae > Rubia > Rubia yunnanensis. The sequence goes on along the minus strand of CM075067.1, from coordinate 95,460,752 downwards.
TGCACATTGAGAAGAATGTTTGTGACCCTTTAGTTGGGATGTTGTTAAATACCCCTGGGAAGACAAAGGACACATTGAAGGCTAGGCTTTGTTTAGTTGAGTTGGCTATTCGGAAGAATCCCTGCCCAGTGAGTGCAGGTGATGATAATTATTTCCCCCTTGCTTGGTATTCAATGTCGTAGCCAGAGAAGAAATATTTTTGTGAGACCCTTAGTAGTGTGAAAGTGCCCAATGCACACTCGTCTAACATCAACACTTGTGTGTCAGTGGAGGACTTGAGGTTGGGTGGGTTGAAGTCGCACAATTGTCACAACCTAATGCAGGAATTAAACGGCATCACCATTCGATCTACATTGCCTTCTCATGTAAGATTGTGCATTACAAAGCTCTGTTTGTTTTTCAAATCCATTTGTCACAAAAGTATTAGCGTATCGAAGTTGGATAGGTTGTAAGTAATGATTGATGAAGTTCTGTGACGTGTGGTAATGTATTTCCCTCCCTCATTTTTTGACATTATGGTCCACTTGATTGTCCATTTGGTGCGGGAGATAAAGTAATGTGGTTTAGTTTTTTTGAGATGGATGTACCCATTCGAGAGGTACATGAAGATCTTCAAGCACTTTGTGAAAAATTGGTATAGGTCAGATGCTAGTATTGTGCAGCAATACGTGACGGAAGAGGCCATTGGGTTTTGCAATGATTATATGAAGCAAGTTGAATCTGTTGGGGCAACAATTGGTAGACATGAAGGGAGGTTGGATGTTTTAGGGGTTAGACATGGCAAATTATTTAGCCCTAGTGTGGAAAATTTATGTGCCGCACATCTTTATATCCAGCGCAACCATGAGGATGTAGTTCCGTACATAGAGATTCATATGGTTGTCATACGACTGAGGCACCCTAATTTCAATGAAGCTCAAGTTCTTCAATTGCACACCTCTACATTTGGATCATGGTTGCGGGATCACATAGAGATCAACGAATATCAAACGACAGTTAAATGATTGGCTCGTAAACCATTGGGGATCATTTTTTCCTATGGAAGCTATGGCATCAATGGTTTTATGTTTGCCACAAAATCAATGGATGATAAAAGTATCACTGAAAATAGTGGAGTGTCTTTTGTCTCCGAAGCATTGCACGTTGTGGTGATGAAAATCCTTGTATGCCGTAAAATGCTACTTTAGCACAATTTTTGAAATTTGGGAACTTGACTATGTGAGCAAGCATGTCCTTGTATTTAAGTGTCAGTGGGTCGATCTTAATAATGGGTAACACATTGAGGATTTGGGCTTCACCCTTGTCAATAGAAGTTGAGTTGGATGGAAGAAAGATCCTTTCATATTGGTGCTTCAAGTGCACCGGGTTTTCTATGTCAGGGATCCTGTTGGTCCTAGATGGGAGATTGTTGTTGAAGGGAAACATGTTTTCGTTAAAGAAAATGAGTTAGAGTAATTAATTGGATTTGGATGTTATACATCAAGTTGTGGATCAGAAGAAGTCATTTTACTCGAGGAGGAAGATCGGAGTCTTCACAGTTTCCTAGGCCATGATGACCACGATGAAGGGATGTGGATCGAAGGTAAGGGGATATCAGTCTTAGAAAGAAAAAGTCGAAGAAGGTCGTGATCAAGAAAAGGAAGCATAAGTAGTAAATGTTTCAATATCAAGTGTAGTTTTAGTTTTTTTTTCCCATTCTTGTACCTTGGAAAATTAACATGCTTCTGTTATTGATGTTTTCATAAACGCATCCCCAAACGAGTAATTTCTCAAAGCACATGAAAGAAATTCAGCACTTCAAATGATTTAAATTCCAAAAGAATTTGGAAAGTATAAAAACAAACATGAAGTCTTAGATCTTAAAAATCCTACAAGTCTTGCAAATTCATTCAAATTCATAATCATAATCAAGTCTTGCAAATTCATTCATTGACATCTTCAAGTTCGCCAGTCGAAGTCGATCGGTCGAGGCGTTGACGGGAGCTTGATGTGAGATGTCGCTCATAAGCTCACTGAGACTTTTCCATGCCTAATCTTTGCCTTCATAGCGCAAAATTCCTTACACATCCATTTGTAGCAATCCTTGAAGCCCTTCAAGTATGATTTTTCGGTACCTACATGCAGCGACCAAGATTTGAATTATGTAAGCAGTGAAGAAAATATAAGCAATATATGAACTAAATCATCGCAACCATATTTGTTACTAGCCTTTCTCAATACGTGGCCTCTTGATCGGCTCCGCTTCCCCCCTCGGGCTTATGATACCACTTTCCATCATGCAAAACCAAACCCTTGTTCTCGAAGTAATTCATGTCATAATACTTTAGGGACTTTTTCCTCTCCCTTGATAGTCAACCCCTCAATTCTCTTTAAAATGCGAGTTATTAAACACCCTTACGTTCGGCAAGTCAATACTTTCTTTGATGTTGCATAATGCAACATATGCCCAGGGTTGATCATGCAATCCTCCATGATTAAACAGAATAGCATAAAGGTTGGGTAATTAGGCTCAGTAAAGTGTCCTATTTATCATCTCATATGTGATACTTTGATCTATGGGGAGAAACTTTAGATCGAAGATTTCCGGTTTTCCAAAATCCAATTTATCATCTTGAAGTAGCGTACACTACACTCAACGAGGTCAATGTAGGGATGATCAACTTCAAGAGACAATTTCTCCCGATGGTAGCAATTATCCAACAAACCATCAATGTCCTTCGGATAAAAATATTTCGGGACCAAGCATGGGCAAATATCTTCTTAATTATCCATTGGCTAAGTGGGATGTCAATTTCTCCAACCCTCGTAGCATAATCCCCACAACCCACTTCTCGCAAATTATCATAAAATTGACATGTCAAATAAAAATACGCTTTCTCATTATAGGAAAGCAAATTCTCAATGCATTGTTCACTAAATGGTTTAAGGGAATCCGCCAACCTGAAAGCTAAATACTCATTGAAGTCCATAAGTGATATGAATCTCCTTGCGAAGACTCTGCATCGTGGAATTAAAATCTTTGACCGAATGAAGGGATCTGCAAACCCTCACCAAGTTGCACGAAATTCAAGAATCTGGCCCTCGGGATGCTCTCAATCTCGGCTTGCTCTCTAACTAGCCCACGAGATCATATCACAAGGTTATTGGTACTTAATTAACCCTCGGGATTAAGCAACAATGGAATTAGCTCGTACGCAAAGAGTGTGAACTCAAAATGTTGCATATTTGATTGATAAAAGTGTTAAATAAAATCATGAATGACCTCCCCAATTTATAGGTTATAATTCGGCCTATACAAATAGAAACTGGAATTACTTATAGCAACTTTAAGAAGCTAAAATCATATCTAGCTAAAATACCTAAAATAAATGACTATATTCTTCAAGATAAATCTTGAATGAATATTGTATCATCTAATCTTACCAAATCTAATTCTAATAAAATCAAATCTGAATATTCTAAACCCTAAAATAAAGCATAGCCGAAATTAAACTCTTCTAACGCCAACATGGCTGAGTTAATGGGCCTTATTATAAAATGAAATAAATTAAAAATGATCACACTTTCTCATTAAAAAAAACCAGTGGGAAAGAGAGTATAGTGTTATCCTCCTAAAAATAATAAACTAAGAAAAATATAATAAATGATATTTTTGACTTCGTATAATAAGAAATACATCTAAAAACTTTTCCCTCACACAAAATGCATCATAACGATTTTGCACAAATTTAGAGATGACTAAATTATTTTTCTGGTATCCAACATATATCATAATACCATCTTTTGGTCCCCAAAGACTAATACCGCGTATGTCCAGCAACCAACAAATAGAAAATGATTTGTTTGGTCCCCAAAGGTGGTTTTTAGGGGTATTTTCATAATTTCACTAATTAAAAAATAGACTTCGGATTTTGTTTTTGAGGTTTTTTAATTAGTGAAATTATAAAAATACCCCTAAAACCCACCTTTGGGGACCAAACAAATTATTTTGTATTTGTTGGTTGTTGAACATACACGGTATTGGCCTCGGGGACCAAAAGACAGTATTGCGACATATGTTGGGGACTAAAAAATCAATTTAGTCAATAGAGACAAACATTGTATCATCAAAGCCGGGATCGTAGCATATTGAAGGTGAACAAGACATTCCACGGCTTGAACCACCCCTAGCGATGCCAAATACTTGATAGAGTTTGCAAAAAAGAGGAATTTGAGGGTGTTTTCGAGTTCAGGATGTAGGCTAGGGTTTGGATATTGGGACCAATTTTGTGAATCTGATTCGTCCCTTATTTTTTTATATAGTGAGTACTTCTCGAGTACGTAAATGTGTTTTGTCCCTTTAGTAAAATTAGACGACACATTTCCAAGCTTGGAAATATTATATCTTGGAAAAAATGCACGCTTTGAAAATTCCAGATTTGGCCTGGAAATGTCACATGAGCTCAGAAACATAATTTCCGAACTTGGAAAGTAACTCGCATCTTTGGTTCTTCAAAGAAAGCCACTTTTCCGAGTTTGTAAACTATAATTCCGAGCTCAGAAAGATTATCATGCCAACAGGTCCAAACAAACTGATACATTTTTGAGTCCGAAAATGGATCCGGTCTAAAAATCCAAAGGACAACGGACTTTCCGAGATCATTTTTTTTAAAATTGCTCATTTAATATTTGAAATATTCGATTGACCAATCTCCATAAATGAGCAATTTCAAATATTAACTTTTTAGTGATAGCTAGGGTTTGGATTTTGTGATTCCTATGACTTTATTTTAAGTGTGGTTTGTTATTAAATTGTTGGGTTTTTTTTTGCTTCATGATCTTAAATGGTAAAATCATTGTCTATTGTATATGGTCATTGTCTAGGGTTTAGTTAAAAATTTCATCTTATAAATTTTGGGTATTCTATAAATACTAGTAGCTTATTTTTGTCCGAGGTTAAGCTATTTTTTGGTATATTTGTAAATGTAGCATTCAAAATGGAAACTAGAAAATGGACTCGTGATGATGTGTCACCGTCCGGTAATGTCAATCCCCCAACAACGGAGACAACGTGGGATGAGGACGACGGTAAGGGGGATGTAGGAAAACACTGAACACATTGTAGAACATTAGAACGTAGAATGTCTAGGAAAGAGTTAACATCGCTGATTTTTGACAAATTGGGCAATTGTGTATTGGAGCAATGCTCCAAATGGTCTAGTTGGGTGGTAGAGGCCGGTAGAACAAGGGTAGATATCCGCTACAATACTTGGCATGATGTCCCAAATGATTACAAGGACACGTTGTGGATGGAATGCAGGGTAACTTTAGTGAATCATTTCCCCCACTTTTTTTTTCTACAATTTGTCGTTACATGTACTATCCCTCCTCATATCCTTGTGTTTCATAGTTCTCGCAGAGGCCTTTTAAATCAAAGCACAAGATGTGGGCACTTTGCAAAAGAAGGCAATGTTCATGATGTCAAAGAGTTGGCATGAACATAAATATACTTTGTCCAGAGACTACATATTTAGTGATAAGAAAGGTGGTCGCCCATGGGCAACTTACACGCACATTCTACCCGAGATCTGGGGGATGCACAAGAAAAGGGCATTGGAGAATAGTGAATGTTAGTAAAACTTAGTGCAAATTATTAATGTGATTAATTATGTACATTAAAATGTCTATAGAGTTAACATGACCCTAACATCCAACTTAGGGTACGAGGGATGGAAAACAATGTGTTGTCGGGGATAGTAAAATGCCACACCGATTGAGTCGTGGGGGTAATTACTTAGCGGCAATGTCACTAGCGAAGGAACGTCTAGAACAAGATGTGCAAATGGTGATAGCGAGCAGAATGACGGAAGATAAGGCAAGGGCTTCGGTGCAACCAATTAGTGTGGATGACATTGAGAGGTCCGATCTATTTCAAGAAGGCCAACAAAACAAAAATGGTGAATTTGTCAAGGAAGAAGAGAAACAAATTGCCGAAAGAGTGGTACGTAATTTTTTAGGTGAATACATTATTAATTTGAATTATGTTAAATTTATATGGAAATAACAAAGTTATATCTATTTTTTTATTTTACTTACGAAAATTTGAAGAATGATCAATTGCGAGGGTAATTCATTCCAAGTTATAAACACGACATCCTTTGGGAAGCCACGAAAAACCCGACCATCCAGGCCGCGTTAGGGGTGTGGGTAGTTTCTTGACTCAATGGCAAGCATTCGGGATCGTGCGGTCCTACGATGGAGTGGAACTATCAAGAGTTCATTTGTTGCAAAAAAAAAGGCCCAACTCCAAGACAAATGGATTGAGTAATTCGAAAGTTTGTCCAACACATCGGGCTAGTTCTTCTGGATAAATTAGAGGAGTTAATGCGCAATTGGACACCTCCATCTAGGGGTTCACGACATTCTCCCGAGTATGTTGAGGTAAATTGTGGGGCAATTGTACAAAATCCCAGAATCGATAGGCAATTGTTCAAACCTGACAAACTCAACAATGCCACACTTGCAATTGAAAAAAAGGTGCGAATGATTCTTTTTAAGTCAATTGTGACCCTTTGAATTAAGTTTCGTATTTAATACCTCTTTTGCATGTGTTTTAGAAAAAATGTCCGTGTGAACTATACATTGAGCAAGGTATAAACGGTAGGCCACTACATGTAGCCAATGGAGTTTTGCATGAGTCGATGAAACATCATCACTCCATACCAATTGCGGAAGGTCTTTTGAGGGTATTTTTGGAGAATCCTTTGGTGATGGGCGCACCTTTGCCAATCCTGGACGGGGAATACAAAAAAGTTGGCCCTTCCTGGGGAATGTTCCTTACTTGGCCTCGTAGACTTATACATGGCGATCCTATATATGATCGGCATTTAAAGGAAACTAGGCCTCCATCACCAAAACCGGTGAAGAAAACTCCAAAATTGGTCAAAATGATGCCCAAGCCAGTGCCAACAACACCAACTGGGGTTAGACCTCCATTGGCAAGAGCCAACGTCCCTCGAGACATGTCTGGCTTCGTACGTGTCCTTTATAATTTGCAAATGTGAATTCAACATACACATTCTCGGGAAATGAATGTGTATTCGGATGCAAATGTGAATTCATGGCATCATGGAGTGATTTTGAAAACCTTCGGAGATGTGAGCAAGCGATGATGTCGATCAACACCTTGTGAGCGATTTTATTAATTTTATTACTAAATTCAATTTTAATTACACTAAACATTATTACAAATATTACCTACTATGAAATTGTCCAAGTACATGTTTTTTACGAGTAACCAAAAGAAGGGACAGAATGCATACATGTGTCCGGTGATGATACATGAAATTGGTTGTACCAAACAAGAGAGGATCAACTACATCCGAAAATGCCTGGGCCGGAAGGATAAGCTTATTTTCATTGTGCCATACATCGAGAGGTTATTTACAACGTTCAATTTCTTTACCAACATCGTTTCCACAAATTTTAAATAACAAATATTTTTTCTTCTTCAGGGACCATTGGAGATTAATATTGATAGTACCTGCAAAGAAGCGAGTGCATTGGATGGATCCCCTCCACTTCTAACCATCAGATGCATTCGTTGAGATTTTGAAAACTACTATGAAGGAAAATAGTGAGCAAACAAATTTTTCGTTTCACTTGGTCGAAATCAACGTGGTCTACCAATATGTTAATTTCCTCAACGTTGTACTCAATTATTGGATGCATTAGTATTAATAATTTATGTTTCTTGCATATAGTACAGGAAACAGACTCAAACTTTGGAGAGCGGCTATTACGTCGTGTTATACGAGTCCGAGTGCGTAGAGAAAGTCAAGGAAGATGAACTTGAACTTGACAAGGTATTTGTACATTTGAACGTGGTAATTTTCCTAACTAACATTTGCCATATATTTGACACTATAATGTTATTTTTAGATTTTCAAAAAGGATTGGAAACCCTACTCGCACGAATATATCAACAATGTGCGGAATTCATTGGTTCGGCATCTAATTCTCAATCGGTTACACACATGAGGAAATCTCAATATTGGTAGGGACACTCAAGTTAGATTAAAAAAATGAACCTTAGAAATGTCGGAATAGATTTGTAACAATTTCTATTCCTATCTATAGACTATTGCTTAGTTAGCAATTTCCATGGTTTGCATTATCTATAGATTTTTGTTTAGGGGCAATATATTATCATGTATTGTATTTAAATTGTGGTTGTGTGTCGAGGCTGTTTTTGTGCCACAAATTCTAATGAAAGAATATTTTTACCAAAAGACCATACAAGGTTTTCGAGTCCTAAACAATTTCGTCCCTTTTATGTAAATTTTGCATAGGTCAAAAACAGTATAACGAACTCGGAATCTACGGAGCCGACATAGTTTTTGACTTGCAAACTTTTCAAGGCAATTAAATATTCAGCCAAAATTTTCCAGAGAGAGACCAAAAATGTCACACGAGCTCATAAACAAATTTTCTTTTCATAAAGTGACGAAACACAGTTATATTAGGTTTCCGAGTTCGGAAAATGAAGGCTTTCCAAACTCGTAAAAAGGAGAACATGTATGGCATGTACACCATAGTTTCCGAGTTCGGAAACAAAATAAAGGCGGTTCCTGGAGCTGATTGCAATATTTAAAAGCGGTTTTGAAAATCACCTTATTTAAAGGCAAAACCAATAAAGACACCAAAAAAGTGTCTTTAAATTACCCTTGTTATATTATATTTCAGTATGTCTCCTTACTTAATTTTAACATCAAAACTCAAATTCACTGAAATTTAATATAATATTACAGCTTGAGTTAAATTTGTGATAAAATGTTGAAAATTTTCATTTGGTTGGTTTAAATTGATTGTGGACAAATTTCCAAATCGTTGCATGAAGACTTACTGAAATAATTCTACATCCCTAATTTAATTTTTTTTTTAAATCTAATATCTGAAATTTTGAATTAGTTCAATTGATGAAACGTATCATCATTTGATTTTATAATTGATATTCAGGATTCACTGGAACTTAACAATGCCCATCCTTATTTCTAAGTACTGTATGGGGGATTAAAATTGACCGGCAAGTCGCCACCGTGCATACATATAGTACTCAAGATCTTTTTTGTTTAGTTGCTTTTTTCTGTCCATGATTGAACCAAAACAAAAGCAAACGTGCCGCTCATTATTGATGCTCTTTGGGTTGTGATAATTGGTGGTTGCAGAGGAAGGTTGGAAGTTCTTTGAATTTAGAGTGGGGAGGTTGAGAAAGTAAGAAAGTGTTGAAAATCAGCGTGTCTTATTCTGAACTAGTGCTTCTTTATATATAGAAGCATTTGGCTAGTCTATTACATTGAATTGAAATTACAATTTGGAATTCGGAGCGGAATGTTGTAATGGAGTTTGGGACCCTCCATTATTTTGTCTATTGAGTGCTTGTAGTGGATATTAGAGTGAAGTCTGGGACCCTCCATTACCGACTGCTTTATTGAATGCTTATCTTGAGTGTATGTTAGAGTGGAGTCTGGGACCCTCCATTACCGACTGTCTAATTTGAAATTGTAATTGCTTACGTTTTTAGAAATCAAACAGGTCTTGACCCATTGGACCTCCAAATTGATTTTCTTCTTGAATTTCTTTTGTCTTAATTTCTTTGGTACCCTGACTTTTGAATTGCTTGTAAAATGCTAATACTTTCTTGAAATCTTCATCTTCTTCATCTTTTGGAATCTGTGCTGATGGAGGTTGAATACTTAGGGCCTGCTGAATTGGGATCCTAATTGCTTGAATTCCCAGAACATGTTGAATTGGACTTTTGGCTTTCATAGGGCTAATACTATCATCTTTATTGAATGTAATTCTTAATTTTTCTCCTGTTTGTAAGTAATGGGTTATTGCTTTTGTAGAGCAGAATTCTGTCTTGTAATTGTTCCACCATTTGATTTTGAATTGTCTAACTAAAGAATAGGACATATTTGAATGTATGGGTTTAATCTGGAAGCTCCATGAAAAAATCCATGGAACTCTGAATATTGAATGAAAAAATAAGGTTTTCTCGAATGGTTTGCATTTGCTGAGTTTATTGAATGTATTTAATCCTTCTAATACTGGCATATGGAGTATTTCTTTTGATGGTCCTAACTTTAGCCACTAATCATACCACATTGGAATATCTCCATTGAAATGCTGGTGAAAATTGATGAACCATGAATGATCAAATGACCTAATATAGAAAGTTCTATACCAGGCTTGCATATAGTTTGCATAATTGAATCCTTTGGGAAAATAATTGACTGAAAAATTCCTAGTGGAATGAATATTTTGAAAGTAGCTGGGATGGAGAACTTGTTTAATGTATAGTTTTGAGTAGTCAATACTGCTGGGATCGTATTTATTCTGGACATGTTGAATTTTTATAGATTAGGTGTCTACTAATATAAGTTCATAATAATTCTAGGTTTTTTGAATATCATCTGCCAACCATTGGCATGAATATACTGGCTACAAAGGTTTTGAGTTGAGGAATATCTGGCTCTGTTTGGAATTGGGTCAAAAGTATATTTTCTGGATTTGGCTTATCAAAATATGATTGGCTAGGGTTTGAGGATGATGAAGTAGATTTTGGACTGGAAGTTTGAGTAGCTGGTCTTTGTGGAGTAAGCACTGTATAATTTGAGGTTAATATTGGAGTATGAATTAATCTGGAATACGGGGTTTGGGCTGTTGTTGAATATGTAAGTGTAGGAAAATCTGGAGTAGTTGTTTTAGGTGTCAAGGGTTTTGGAATTTCATAATCTTTAGATGATTTTGAATTTGAAGAACTTGCTGGACTTGAATACTTACTAATGGCTTCCTGTGAGGAATTCACGAGTTGAAAATTTTGGAAGGGAGTTATCATTTCCTTTAATGAATTCGATCTCAAAATCAAATACTGATATAATAGCTTGCCATCTGGCAAAATTCTGTTTTGAAACTAAAATTTTTACATCTTTTTGTAAAATTTCTTTAGCTGACTTGCAATCAATTTTAATAAAAATTTCTTATTGTACAAATCATCTTGAAATTTTGAAATACATAAAACAATTGATAATTTATTTTTAACTGTTGAATAATTAACTTGTGCTCCTGTCCATTATCCTGAATGATATCTAACTATTGAATCCTTTTCTGAATGTAATTGTTTTAACATGCCTCCATATCCTAGATCTGATGCGTCTGTTTCTATAATCATGAATGCTAATGGATGTGAAATTCCTAAACATGGTAATGATTTGGCCTTTAATTTTATTGCCTTTATAATCTGGTATGTTTTTCTGTCCACGTAGGTGGATTAGTTTTTAATCTTTCATATAAAGGTTTACAAATTATTCTTAATTTTGGGAAGAAATCTGATATATAATTTAAACAACCCAAAAATCTAATCTGATATATAATTTAAACAATCCAAAAATCTTTGTAATTGATTTTTATCTTTTATTTCATCTGGAAATTTGTCAGGAAACTCAATTTCTCTTTGAATTGGTTTGATTTTCCCTAAATGAATATCATAACCTAAAAATCTTATTTTTTTTGGAATAATTTCATTTTTAGTTCTGATATTACTAATCCATTTTTCTTAATGATATTTAGTAATATATTTAAATGTTTGAAACGTCTGTCTATTGAATCAGAATAAACTAATATATCATCAATATATAATATGACGTATTTTGAATTAGGATTAAATATGTCATTCATAATTTTTTGAAATTCTGATGGTGCATTTTTTAAAATCGAAATGGCATTACATTCCATTCATATTGTCCAAAGGGAACTACAAATGCAGTTTTATATTTGTCTTTTTCATTTATTTGAATTTGCCAATATCCGGATTTTAAATCAAATTTTGAAGATACTTTTGCAACAACTAATCTATTTACTAAGTCTCTTTTGTTTGGAATAAGGTATCTAATCCATTGTAATACTTTGTTTAATGGTTTGTAATTTATAACTAATCAAGGGACTCCTCTTTCTTTTTCTGCTTATTTATTGACATAAAATGCTGAGCAACTCCATGGTGATTTGCCTTTTTTATTTAATTTTCTTTCTAAGTGACTTTGAATTTCTTGTTTACATAATTCTATTAATTCTGCATTTATCTGAATAGGCCTAGCTTTAGCTGGAATATTTTGTTCATTAATTGTTTTTTCATATGGTAATGAAACAATATGTTTCTTTCGATCCAAAAAATCATTGGGATGTTTTGAAAAATCCTGAATTTTAAAAAAAAATTTCTAATCGTACAATTTTCTCTTGTATTAATTTACTACCTATTTGTTCTTCTATTTTTGAGTAACTTAATACTTCTTTTAAGAATACGATCTATTTTTATTTTGTGTTTAATAAACATATCTTTTTATATATATAATTTGTTTGTAATAAATTTAATTCTATTTGGCTAGGTGGGTTAATAAATGGATATAATAATTTTCTTCCTAATATTTTAGTGTTGATTCCTTCTTGAGTTTTCTTGAAAGGGGTTATTTGGTATAGAAATGGATTTTCTAATCTTGCATCATATGATACATTTTCTAATATAAGAAATGAATGTTTAATACAATAATTATTATTACACACAAAAGCCTTAGGTAATTTTTTATTAATTGTCATTGGGGTACCATTTGCAACTGCTAATTTTTCATTAGTCTTGACTAAATATTTACTGGGAATTATTCAAGCTCTACATGATTAATTTGCTCCACTATCTATTAATGCTACTATTGTAATACTAAAATCTTCTACTCCTATAGTTATTAGTGAAATACCATTTTTTCCATATTGATTCTATTAATAACATTGAAGAATTGTTTATCTGATGAGGTATCTTGTGATATTTCGACATTTAAACTATTGTTAGGTAGTTGTATTGTACTAAGTTTTAATTCTAATTCTAAATCGCATTCTTTTAAGGAATTTAATTAATTTTTAATTGAACTAATCTCTGTTTTTAATTATTAATTTCTGACCTTAGGTCATTAGATTTTACTGGTTTCTTTTTATCTATTTCTGAATATTTTTAAATTATTTTACTCAAACTAAATGCTTTTTCTATTTTTGATTTTTCTTCTTCGACTACTAATTCTTTTAATATTTGTAAATATTCTGTTTTATTTTTCGAATCTTCTAATTTATCAATCATATCTAATAATGCTTTCTTATTACCTGTTGTACTATTTCGCATATTAATTGTTGAAATCTTACATTGACAAATATCTGAATTACTGGAGCTATCTGAACTAGATTCATAATCCATTTGTTCACTGTCTGAATTATCTATTAGTAATGATAATAATTTGTTCTCTAATTCTTTTTCTTCTGAAAATAATGAATTGATCTTTTTCTCTGTCTTACCGTGTGAGGTTGTATGACCAAATTTCTTACATTTAAAACACTGAACATTTCTATATTTATTACTCTTTTTGTAAAAATTATTATTATCATCTTGGTTATAATTTTTATAGTTACCCTTACTGTAATATTTGTTAGTTCTATACTTTTTATTTTTCTTAAATATTTCTCCGTGCTTAGATGATGGTGGTTTAGTACCCATTATGCCAAATTGTTTCCAAAATGTTCCCATCTCTTTTATTTCTGAGCCATACTTATGTTGAATTTTAAATCCTGACATAATGTTAAAGATTCTTTCTTTACAAAAGTAAATATTTGACCGAATGTTAAAGTGTTGTAATCTATTTTTTCTGTTCCTAAATTTTTTTGTAAATTAGTAATTATTCTTTGAGAAAATAAATTTGGCAATCTTGTAATAATTTTTTCTTTCCAGAATGAAGAATTTGAATCTGTTCTTCTTAATACTTGAGTTAGAAATATATCTTTATACCATTTAAAGTCAGTCAAAGACGGACATCTTAAATTTGTTAAACATATTTTTGAACTGGTTAGCTCTTCTTCTGGGTTTCCTATGAAATACATTGATATGATATAAATTAAATATGTCGAGCCATCTTGAACCATTACATATTCTATATTATTGCCTTCACCTTGAACTTCCTCTGTCTCATGATTCATAATTGTTTGTTTATCCTCTAATGTGAGATAATTATCCCAACATCCTTTTAATTGTCCTGTAAACCAAGTTACTAATAATATTGCAATGTTTGGTTCTGTTATATTAATTTTAACTTTGTATGCCATTCTATCCATACCCATTTCTTGTAATATATTTAGTATTTGATACTCTGATTTGCCATCTATATTCCATTGATATAATGATGATCTATCATAACTATTTAATGTAGTATTCTGTTCTTCATATTGAATATCAGGTGGAGTATGTCTAGGATAATAATTTTTTGTCCTATTGTTTCTCCAATTTTTTCTAAACCTATTCATATTATTTATTTGTAATTGTGGTTTATCATTAGATTGTTCTAGATAATCTTCAAATTGTTGTTCTATTAAGTCTATCTAATTTTCTATTTGATATTCTGATTCTTCTTCTGACTCAGATGAGTTTGATGTGCTTGAATCTTGTGGATTTATTTGAGACATTACGCCTATGTTTCTTGAGGTACTAGCCTCATTCTTTTTTATTAATGATACCGAGTTTTCCATCTTTTCTGGAAATGAAGATACTTGAAAATGTGGTTTTTAAGTTTCATTTGGAAATCTTTCTTGCTTATTATCTAACTTAGTTGATATGAAATCTACTTGGCTATATTATGTAATATCTTATTTGAATAGTTATTTTGTTGATAAACCTTTTTAATATCATCCGAATTTACTGCTTCAGATCCATCTTTTCCTAGTTTAAATGGCGATGCTATTATTGTCTCATTATCTATAGTAATTTCTATATTTTTTTACTGGTGGATGGATCGAACTTACAATCGTATTATTTTGTAATTTCCATTTTTTATATAAGTTAGATTGAACATTAATAATTGGAATTTTCTCTAATTTATCCCAATTTATTATGCTTTCTTTCTTTAAATAATATCCTAAACACATAAAAATTTTCATTTTCCTTATCTTTTTTGTATTTAATTCTGTATAGAATTCTTGTTTTATTTTCTCTTTAATGTCGTTATCAAAATTTCCAAACCATGATCTATTCCGAATATTTTCTAAACTGTAATAATCTTTATTTAAATATTCTTTTTCTATTGGAAAATTCTTCGATACTCTTCATCATATTTAATTCCAAATTTGTCATTTGACTATATGTTGGTGATCTATATTGAAGAGTTAGAATCTTGAATTATTTCAGGTAATGGAGTTGAGTATCTACATCATCTCTTTAATTCCAATACCAGCATGGCATACATCATCAACTGTATTAAAGAGTATAAAATAAATAAATTAAAACAGAGTAAATCGTAAACAAATTAAAACAAGAAGTAAACAATAATCTTAAAAAAGTACCTTGAATGAATTATCTTTTTGAATGAATTGGGGGAGATTGAAAATACATAAGGTTGGAAGTAGAGGAAGGTTGGAAGTTCTTTGAACTTAGAGTAGGGAGATTGAGAAGGTAAGAAAGGGCTGAAAACTAGCATGTCTCATTCTGAATTGAAATTGAAATTATAGAAGCATTTGGCTAGTCTATTTATAGAAGCATTTGGCTAGTCTATTACATTGAATTGAAATTACAATTTGGAATCCGGAGTGGAATGCTGTAATGGAGTTTGGGACCCTCCGAACAAAAATCTTTTGACTCTTTCTGTCATATTAACTTCTCTTTAATTGCTCGAGTCAATATGACAGAAAGAGTCAAAATATTTTTGTTCGGAGGGTCAAGCCATTCTAATTTAGCATCTACATCATCAACATTATCTAGTATATTACAGAGTCATGAAATCCAACAAGCATTACCAAGTCATAATATTAATTCAATTTACCATCATGGCATATTAGAATTTAGTAAAGCATATTCAATCAAAATTCATGAAGAGATACGTCCAATGAATCAAGAATTTCAATCTACAAAATTACTTTCACAAAATGCTATTAATAAATATAAAGCACAAAATTATAGATTTTTGCATTTTGGACTAATTCAAGTAGCTTTACATCCACTGGCATTAAGGAATTGGTACTTCTTAGATCTTAAGAAGGCTTTTGATAGAGTTAGGTGGTCTTTTCTATACTCTGTGCTTGCAAAATTTGGATTTCATGCAAAATTTATTTTTCTGGTTATGAAGAACTTGTCTCAGGCATGGTTTTCCATCCTTATAAATGGTAAACCAGTTGGTTTCTTTCAACCAACAAGGGGTATCAAACAGGGAGACCCTTTATCACCATTTCTGTTCAATATCTTTTCTGAAGCTTTTACTAGAAGCCTATCTTTTGTTTTTCAGAATGGTAGTTTATCATATTATGCTGTTCCAGGTAATGCATTTCATATCTCTCATCTCTCTTATGCTGATGATACTGTGATATTCCTCAAAGCTAATAACAATTCTTTGATCAGGCTCAAGGCTTTCCTAGATACTTTTCAGGAAGTCACTGGCCAACATGTTAATTATAATAAGAGCGCACTGTACATAGGAAAGCATGCCACTGTAAACAGAGTTAGAAGGATAAGGAGAATTTTAGGAATGAAGTTAGGAAGGTTTCCTTTCACATACTTAGGGGTCCCCATTTTTACTGGCAGATTTAGGAAGACTTACCTCCATCCTTTATTGGAACAAATTGAGAATAGACTAGGAAATTGGAAAAATAGGTGGCTTTCAATGGGAGGGAAACTTACTTTGATCCAGGCCTGTATATACTCGGTTCCTCAGCACATATGGTCAGTGATTAAACCTACCAAACAAGTTATATGGGACATAGAAAAATTATTGAGCAAGTTTTTTTGGGGGTTTGACGATATAAATCCAAAAAGAGTATGGAGAAAGTGGGAAGCTCTTTGCTATCCTACCATTCAAAATGGTCTGGGATTTAGATCAATAGATACTATTATTAAAACTTGTTCTGTCAAGCTTTGGTGGAAATATCAAAAGGGTGAGGCCCTCTGGACTCATTTGATTGCATCTCTTCCATCTTCTTCCAGATCTTCACCAAATTGGAAAAGGATTTGCTACATCAATGATTGGGCAGAATCTCAATCTAGAGTCATTATTGGTACTGGAGAGTGTAATTTTTGGACCTCTAATTGGTTGGATATTGGACCACTACAGGATATTTGTGATCAATTACATGTGAATATTCCTTTTAACTGTAGTGTTTCAGATTTTATTGCCAATAAATCTGCCTTGATTGCTAAAATCATTCCATTTTTCCCTGATCATGCTGTAACTCTTTTACGTGATTCTAAGTTGTTTCCTCATAGAAAAGACAGGCTAATATGGAAACCGGGAATCAATGGTGAGTTCTCTTTCAAATCTACATATCTATTACTAAGTCACCATAGAGGTTCTGTGGCTTCTTTTAAACATCTTTGGAATTACAGAATTGAAAAAAAGGTTTCTATCTTCATGTGGAAAATGATGAACTCCTTTCTTCCATTTGACAATGTTTTGCACTCTTTGAGAATTTCACTGGCCTCTAAATGCTGTATGTGCCATAACCATGAGGATTCCCTTGATCATTTTTTTAATTCCTGCACATTTACAATGCATATATGGAAACAGATTCATTCTTTTATGGGGATCAGGGATCAGGTGTTCCCATCCATTTGGGATAGACTATCCTTCTATTTCACATATAATGGATTCAGTAATGTACAAGTTGAGATGATTCATTCTGCTGCATTAATAACCTGCTGGAACCTGTGGAAAACTAGAAATAATTGCTTGTATGATTCAGTTAATCCTGTGATTAGTGTTGTGCTCAATCATATTAGGACACACATCTTTTATCTGTTCACTGCTAAGCCATTCTCTGTTGTCTCTGGGATTGATAGGTTAATTGCTGAACATTCTTTCCTACCTTTGAGCAAAAAACCTCCTAAGCCAAAGATATTTAAAATAGCTTGGACAAAGCCAGACATAGGATATAAAATCAATGTTGATGCTGCATGGTGCTGTCAAACGAATATGTGTGGTATTAGTATGATTGTAAGGGATTGTAGGGGAGGATTTATTGTTGCTCATACTAAGATCTCCCCTGCCTATTCCCCTTTAGAGGCAGAACTGAAAGCAATAAGGTTTGCATTACGAGCAGGTTCAGAAATAAATCTCTCTTATTATTTAGAATCTGACTGCCTAAATGCTATCGGGTATGTAGTAGATCCTTATAAGTCACCATGGAAATTTTTTAGTCTGGCTGATGAGATTAATAAACTCCTGGGAGGGATTCCTCTCAAGCATGTTCATAGACAAGGCAACTTAGTGGCAGATAAATTAGCTAAGGACTGTTTAAGTAATCTGTCATCCTCTTCGTTCCTTCATTTTCAGAGTTTAACTAATTTTGTGCAAGGTTTGATAAGATTGGACCAGATGGGTACTCCTTCTATTCGGATTGATATCTGAATAGATGCTACTGATTGTATTTTATATTTCAGGAGGATGGATCCTGGTGGATTACTTTCATCTCAGAGTGCAGAATCAAGTAGGAGGTTTCCACAGATTATGGAGGGCATTTGGATTCAAATTTCCACTTAGTCATCTTCAGAGGAATTCTTCTGATGAGATAAGTGAAACCATTACGGGATACTTGCTACATATTTTAAGCTTTAAGGAAGCTGGACACTTGCTACATGGAACTTGGTTTTTGACTCGAGGCTTTCTTCTCGACCATTTCAGCTCGGTAGGGGATAGTCTTCTCAGTTTAGTTGGGGTGATTTTGACTGACCTGAGTTTCGTATCCACGATCCACTAATAAGTTCGAAGATCTCCAATTAAACTATGAAGTTTTTTTGTAATCCTCTAACAATTAGCTCTATCCTTTTTCATTTTGGAAGCATCAAATGTTGTTTTAATAAGCCTATGGTTCACATATGTACAAATGGACTAAGCCAATGGCTTCTCCCTTTATTTACTTTTCAGTTCTGTAATTTTATGGCTTGGGAAGGCCTAATATATCTTCCCCCGTCTTAGGATGGTTTATTTAAAAAAAAATATGGCATTAAGAGATGATAGATTAATTGAATATGAGGACTCAATATTAGCAATTATTCAAACTAATATTTGTAATGGTACAATAAGATTTGATTGCATTCCAAATTATTCGGTTATCCTAACAGACCCAAATAATATGAATTCATTAAAATTAGATATCCAATTAAAGCATGATAAAATATTAAATGAAACTGAACATTTTGTATAAATTTATAGAGTATATTTCAAACTAATGAAATCTATGATTCCAACAACATTAAGATTAAATCCTACAAAAAAGGATGAATCAGTATATGTTACTACAAATTTAGATAACACAAAAATAGAAACTCCAAAATTATTAAGGTGGAATGAAATAACTATTCTAGAAGAGATAATAGCTGAAAGACCATTAAGCATACAAAGAAATTTAAAATTAACAGTACATTCAATAGTTGAAGAACCAAAGGATGGAACAATATTAATAAAATTTAATAGGTCTATGTCTAGTATACATACATCATCAATTGTATTAGAGAGTATAAAATAAATAAATTTTAAAAAAGTAAATCGTAAACAAATTAAAACAAGTAAACAATAATCTTTAAAAAGTACCTTGAATGAATTAGTGGAGATTGAAAATACATAAGGTTGGAAGTAGAGGAAAGTTGGAAGTTCTTTGAACTTAGAGTGAGGAGGTTGAGAAGGTAAGAAAAGGCTGAAAACCGGCGTGCCTCATTCTGAACTAATGCTTCTCTATTTATAGAAGCATTTGGCTAGTCTATTACATTGAATTGAAATTACAATTTGGAATCCGGAGTGGAATGCTGTAATGGAGTTTGGGACCCTCCATTATTTTGTCTATTGAGTGCTTGTAGTGGATGTCAGAGTGAAGTTTGGGACCCGCCATTACCGACTGCTTTATTGAATGCTTATATATATACATACATATATATACATATATATATATAACCATCGATGAGGGAATGTTAGAAAATCCAACCTTTCATATTGATTATTAGATTGGCCAATAGCGATCTATTACAGCAATATATGAGTTGAGCTCAATTATATATAGATATTAAACATTATATTTAAAATAAAAATCTATGTGGCAGAATGTAGAACACAAGAAGGATACATATAACCTAGAGTAGCCTCTACCGTAAACTATCTTATATCAACTCTCGGACCCATTAACTTGATTTGTTCACCAACACTAGTGGAGGAAGGTGCCATTAAAAGAGGTTCTGTCGAACTAGAGAAGACAATTTAGAACCGCCTTTAATGGCTTCACCTTTCAACAATTTTGATCAAAGGCGGTTCAAATAACCACCTTTAATAGGGTCAGAAAAAGTTTGTAAACTCGGAAACTAATTCTGACCTACCAAAATAATAGCTACAGGAAACCAATAAGTTTTCGGCAACCTGGAAAACCAGATCTGAAATAACACTGCAGCACACGCCTAGAGCAACTTCAAAAACAAAAATACATAATCTAAACAACAATACTCAATACACTGAAACCCTAGCAGGGCAGCGGCGGTGAGCGGCAGAGTTTACGCGGTGGGGTGAGGCAGCGAGAAACCATAGCGGACCTACCGGCATGCTTCTCTTTCTCTAGCGAGAAACCTTAGCGGACCAAGCGGCAGGCTCACCTTCTCCAGGGAGAATCCCTAGTGGACCAAGCGGCGGGATTCTCTTTCTCCGGTGATAAACCCTAGTAGACCGATCGAGCGGTGGGCTTCTCCTTCTCCGGCGGAGCTTGACCCAGTGGCGGTGGAGCTCGACTCGGCGACGTTGGTTGAAACCTTGGAGGGGGACAGAAGGGGAAAATTCCTTGGAGCTCGAATCGATGGCCGAGCTGTAGTGAAGGCGCTGGAGCAGGAGAGAGAAGAGAGGCGGCGGTTATGGAACTTGATTCAGCGTGGTGGTGGAGGCGCAGGAGCGATCAGAGAGAGAAAGGCGCTGGAGCGGTCGGAGAGAGAGGCGCTGGAGTGGCCGGAGGGGAGAGAGAAGTGAGGCGCACGTAGGCCGAAGAGGAGAGAAAAGAGGGAGGCGTGCATTGGCTGGAGAGGAGAGAAGAGAGGGAGGCGAGCATTGAATGGAGAGGAAAGAAGAGAGGGAAGCGTGCGATCAGAGAGAAAAGAGACCAAGGATGAAAACCTAGAGGAGGGCAAATAAAATAAGGGGAAAATGAAGCAGGCTTGGCCCAACCCCAATAAAAGAGTTCTAGATGTAGAACTGCCTTTAAAATGACAAATGTGACTTAGGAAAGAATTTCGAAAATCCCATTTTTGAACTCGAAAATGCTTCCGGACCTCAATTAAAGGAAGTTATATAGGCGGAACCGCCTTTAGTTAATTTTTAACAGCCTCTAAAGGGATTTCCGAACTCAAAAATTCCCCAGGGCCTCAATTAAAGGCGGTTCCAACGGAATCGCCTTCTAACGCTGCCTTTAATAGAGCTTTCTATACTAGTGCAAGTTGAAATGGTGTCCCATCTTGAACCGGATACAATAGACAGCATCAAGTTTGTAAGAAAGTTTGTAACTCGTCCCAAATTGGACTACCATGTCCTATCTAATAGGAAATTATCAATCTGTTATGAATTCTCATATCGGTGTCGCCAAAAGTAAGTACTTAAACAACTTTTAAATCGGATTTCTCCTAACCTAGTTTGGGAACGTGTAGGATATCAAACAAGTTCATGCAAAAAAAGGTTGCCCACAAATCATAGTTTGGTATAGACAATTCAAATCTAATGCTAAAATAAAAAATGAATCTAATTTTACATGTCCAATATGACCACTTAAAATATAATTTTAAATGCTACCCTTCTTTTGTATTTTGAAACTTAAAGGATAGTAAAACCAATAAAGAAAGGAAAATTATTAATAAAATAAAATTATACTAATAGCCCACCACCAAAAGAAAAGAAAAAATGGAAAGGGAGAAAGAAAGCGAAACTCACTCTGACTCTAGTGCCTCTCATGGTAGAGTATCTGGCTACACTTTAGTGGCGTTGTGCGTTACCAAATTGGTAGTGTGTTGCTAAAATCAGTCATGCGTGGATATCTTTGTTGGTGTGTGCATCTCAATTGCTTGGTCTTCGAAATGTCCATTTAGTGAAATCCTTTGATCTTTGGACATTAATATCTAAACCTTTAGAAAAATTGTCGCCTTCCCTAACCCTCCGTTGGAAATTGAGGCGTTCATGTGTGTTCGCGGTCACGACCGCTATGTGTAGCTGCAGCCAGCCACGGCGAGAAGGTTTTACTGAACTGAAAATGATGGTGAACAAAGTGTTTTTGACACAAGAAGATTCCCTTTATTAGTCGTTGAAGGAGGTTTCGATTAACCAAAGCAACCAAAGGAATGGTCTATAAGTAGGGGGAGAAGAGTTTAACGTGGGGGTAGGGGTGTTGGAGGTGATGATCAGCGGCCGAGTAGGGTTTTGGTTTTAAAATTTTTGGGGTAGAGGAATGTTTAGAGAGTAGAGAGAGTGAAAGTCAATTGTCTTCACTTTGATTCAATAAAATTTAAATTTATTGATATTTTTAGTTTGGTTCAATAAAAGAATAAATTGAAAAGAACATGACCTAATGCTAACACATGTATCATATCATCACGAAACGAGAGTATCGGTATTTCACCACATAGGCACCGGTATTTTGAGCATTTTCATAGACCTGGTGCAAAAAAATGTAGCTTTATAGGCACCGATAAGTGGTACTAGTTCCTATAAAACTATATTCTTGCACCGGATCACTTAGGAACCAGTATGAAAATGCTTGAAATCCCGGTGCCTATGCATGAAATACCAGTGCTAGTAATTAAACGATCAATAAAAAAAATTGGCCAGTGAGAATAAACTCACCGGCCGGAATACGATACCCAGATATTGATAAAGAAAAATAGGACTAACAAAACACACAATAACCAGAAGTTCATGTAAGAAAACTGAAAAATTCATTACCACATCTCAGAATTTCATTACATATATCTGAACACACATAACAACCCATAATTCATGAAACAAACTAGATTTAAACATGGATTAACAACATCAATTATCATAAAAACTATAACCTAATTTTCATAAACCCTAAATTACATCAACGAACCAGACTCGTGAAGATGAGGTCAGATTTGAGCTGAACCAACAATTCTGGAGGAGCTCGCAACTCCGACCGACGACTAGAGCGCGGGGAGATTGCGTTGGGGATGTGCACCACAGGGAAGGCAGAGTGGGGGTCAGCGGCGGTGGCATCGAAGCAAGGAGAGGGTGCACCGTCATTGGCAGCAGTGCCAGAGAGAGGTGGTGGAGAAGGAGGGAGAAGATGGAGAGGAGGTAGATGCAAGATATAGGAAGGCAATGGGGGTGGGTAGATTTTGGGTGTCAGATTTAGTTTATATAGACAATTTTTTAATGGTTGGGATTCAATCAACAAAATAAATCAATGGTTCAGATGAAACCAAGTTGGGATTTTTTTAATACTGTAGCACCTGTGCAAATACCAGTGCCCAAAATGCTCATACCAGTGCCTAAGTATATGAAAAATAGCTGCTTGGGGCTATTTTAAATTATTTTTTTATTAAATATTGAACCCGAGAAATTGTTTCCAAGTATGGGGCACCGGTACAATTACCGGTGCCTAAAAGGCTCATACCGGTGCCTATGTATATAAAAGCAGCTGCTTAGGGCTGCTTTAAATAGGGTACATTTATTATTTTTTGGACCCGAGAGCAAACCTGGGAAGTTTTTTCTATGTATGGAGCAATGGTACACATACTGATGCCTAAGTAACTAATACTGGTGCTAAGTCTAAAATTTTAAACAATCCCAACAAAATTTGGAATGAACATTTGGAAAATTTAGTATCCCGCCATAACATAGCACCGATATGAATGAAAAACAATGCCGGTGCTAGTATGATTTGATCTCTAAGTTAACTTTTTCATTTTTACTATTAGGTCCATAGAAGAAATTTGGAGGCGGCGAATCACAAAATTGAAGATACCAAAATGCAATTAAACAAGAGACAATTGTGTCTTTAAAAGTTGAGGTACAATAGGTGAACGAAAGCGCTTCTAACATATTTTTGAAAAGATACCCTATGGCCCAAATGTGTGTTACGACATTATCCTTAGGTCCAAAATATACTAATTCCGTCATTCTTGCATAAACATGGAGATAAAATATAAATTATTTTTTTTGATGAAATGTTGAAAAATGCTACTACATGTTCTATAGTAACCTAGAGTTGATTACTTAGAAGAAAGAAAGGGAAATCAAAAAGGATTATGGATATGTTCTTGTCCCCGATTGTTGATAAATATTTCATTACAGACTTGAAAAATACAATGAGGGTGTGTAGGGTAACATCACGTTTGAGCGGATTTCAATTTGGAGTTACGAGTAAAGTTTTTACTTTTCGCACTTAGATCCCTCCAAGAAAGTTGGAGTCGTCGAATCACGAAATTAGCGGAACCAAAATGCAACTCATAATATATGATCAACTCTACAATTTGGGTATGTATGAGTGAACGGAAGTGTCTCGAAAGTCAACATTAATTACTTCTATAAATTCTTGGAAAATTACATTGTGTCCCAAAATTGTATTACCACATTACCCATTGCTCCAAAAATACATGTTTTTTGTTATTTTTGTCTAAATATAGAAATATTAAATAAATAATTTTTTGTTGAAATATTAAAAAGCGCTAGTACATTTTCTTGAGTAACTCATATCGAAAACTCATTTTCAAGAATAACTCATACCATAAACCCATTTTTTGAAAAGTTTCTATGAGCACCGGTATTATTACCAATGTCATTCCTCAACATACCAGTGCTAGCTATTTTCCCACCAAAAGTTTCCTGCCAAAATTTCTATTTCGGTCATAGGCATCGGTATTAGCACCGGTATATGTTATTCATCCAAAATCGGTGCTGAAAATTATTAAATTCAGACATTTTTCTTCAAAGCATCGGTTTCTGGCTCCGGTATTCGGTGCTGAATTTATTCATAGGCACCAATTTTTTTGTGTACCGGTGCAGGATTTATTATATGCACCGATATTTTGATTTTGTAGCACCGATAACACTTACATACCGGTGCCTACGTATCTGTTTTCTAACAGTGTTTGCATATTCTTACTTTTGATGAAGAATAAATTTTGTAAAAATAATTAGAAAATTTAATTGAGAATATCAAAATGATAAGTTTTTACTTAGCAGAAAACTTAGATCCTCATATAGTTGTAAAATCGTGGATGGGGATAGTTAGCATTTTAGTGATATGGTGATAACGAAAACAGTGGTAGCTAGTCGGTAGATGTGGAGATATATACAACTATGGTATTGAATAACAAAATTCCGTATTAATGATTAAATATTTCAAAGAATTGATGAATTTGATAGGTGTTATTTCTTTGTTTTTTAGTCATAAAACTAAATAATTGAAAATAAATGGCCCTCTGGAAAAAAAAAAAAGAAAAGGTGACGCTCTATATTTGCGGCAATAACAAGTAACAGCCAACAAGCTTCCGTATCCGTCATCTCACTAGGGTCTCATTTTCCTATTAGCCTCTCATTTGATCGCCACAAAATTATCGAAAAGACGAAGAAAATAATGCCCAGATGAATCACCACGATCAAATAATATTATTGGCACCTTGAATAATGATGAAGATAGTCCAAGAGTCTTCATAAAAAATGTAATGAAGCTCTTCCATGAGATCTTAAAAGATTTATAGCATCATTCCTTCTTCTTCTAACATCCAAGAAAGAAAGATTTAAGGGCCCTGTTGATAGTACGAATAGTGTTGGCATTGGAATTCTTAAGAGCACGTGTAATGATAAAATTTTAATTAGAGGTTTTTATGCTTCCTCTCTCTTTTTTTCTTTTAAATTGGGTAATAATTCAAATGGTCTCCCAATAAAATTTCTTCCCTCCCTTTACTCTTGGTGAGAATTAAACTCATGACATTATGAGAGTAGTACTAGACTTTAACCCCTAGTTAACATTCAATTCCCTTATGCTCCCTCTACTCTTAGGAACATCAAATTTCATAACTATTTAATCAATATCTATATACCATATCCCTAAGATACAAGGGAAGGTATACCCAGTACATTCTATACATTCTATTGTAATTTAAAATTAAAATATAAAGATAATATGCATTCCACCTTTTGTGGGAGTTAACTAACTAGTAAAATATACATAAATTGTACTGTTGGAATACAATGCGGTATGTATTTTTGAGGTAGGATATAATTTACCATTCACTCACGTCCACATCATACAGTCTCTTCCACATCATTATTGATTGATCTCACCATTAGTGGAGAAACGGTCTATTAAAGACGGCTTAATTGGAATATGGAAGACACTTTTCAAGTGGAGAAATGACCAAGTATCCAAAATAAAAGAAAGATTTAAGGGCCCCATTGATATTACATATAGTTTTGGCACTGGAATTCAGTAAGACATGAAAGAACATGGGCGGTACTACATGGGGGCTGGAAGGGGCTCCAACTCCCGCCAAGACAAAAATTATGGGGAAGATGGGTAGTAAAACGATTTTAAAAAAATTATCAGCCCTCTCTGATAAGGGTGAAATTGAAATTTTATTTTACTGATAGATCAGGTCTGCCATATATGTATCATGAATCCGCCCTGTGAAAGAACAAAATAGAAACATTTGGGCGTTTAATTTGCCAAGGTAGCTTAAATTAGGCAAAAATTAAACTAACAAATGCACCATTAGAATTTGAGTCTCACACGTGAGGACCATTCTAAATTACTCCCTCCGTCCCAAATTAAATTGCACAACAATTATTATTATGCTATTCAAAAACATGTTTAACCGTTAATATGTTTACCTACGTATAATAACGGAAAATTTTTAAAAATTGATATTTATAAGCTACTTGTTACGATGAATGCAACAATCCCGCATATGATAATATTATTGCTAATATATCCATTGAAATATGTGGTCAAACTTTGATAGAGAATAGTATCCAAAAACAAGTGGACAATCTAACCTGGAACGGAGGGAGTATAGTTATAACATAAGCAAAGATCCAATTAATAGGGGAAACACGCGCACTATCAGTGTTTTGATGTAACTCGGGTCATCTATTAAAAATCAAACCACAACCTAATCGCAAAGCACCGTTCAACAAGGATTGTTTCCATTCTATCAACCAGAGGCATTTGAGGTCATTTTGACATCTTGATTTACGTAAACGTCGTCGTTTTCCATTTAATTTGCTTACTGTGGTTTTTCAATCCTCATCTTCTTCTCTTCATTTTAATCTATTAAGGAATTAGAATATTACTTGTAAGTGTAATTATATTCTATTACATTTTCCTAGCATGTGTAGGTATTCTGCACCACTATAAATGTATCCTGAGATCATGAATATAAACACAGATTATTACCCTTATTTTATGCATGGTATCAGAGTCTAAAATCCAAAAACCCTAAAGAAAATTTTGCTGCTACAGTCGAGCCATCGCCGCTGCCGTCAAGCTGTGCGTGATACTCACACATTGCCGCATAGCCGCATCCATCCGCTTGTCGTTCCACCGCTCGACAATCGCCGCCGCCATTGTCTGGTTGTGGTGATCCTTCAGTCGCCGTCCCAGATCCGATCGGTATGTGCATCAAGTACCACGCAACAATCCCAAAGTTCACGAGCCGCCGCGTTCCGTCCACGCACAGCCGCTTCTGATCCGATCCACTGCCACCGATCCGGTTTACCGCTGATCCGTACATGATTTTGCACGATGTTTATTTCAGAAGAACAGGCTCATATTGATGCTGCACATGAGGTTTTGAAGCTTCAGAATATGAGTGATTATGATGTGATTGCGACTTTACTGAAGAAGTTGTATTTGAGATATGGCCCTCAGAAAAATATACCTATTGGTCGTCTGTCGACTGATCTTTACTTTATTGGCTCTGGCAATGGTCCAAGTCTGCAAATTATACTGTACATGCTAAAGGTCAAGAAAATTACAATGAATGGTTTGATACGATGTGCCGTGCATTCCTTGCTAAGAACAAGATTGGGTTCATTGATGGATCCATTACCGAACCCCCAAGATGGTCATCCTAATGCTACTGATTGGCCTAGGGTTAATGCTACTCTTGTCTGCTAGATCTTGCGAACCTTGGATCCGGTGTTGAGATCTTCTACAAGCTCGTTTTCCACAGTTAAAGAACTGTGGGATGACCTGAAGGCACGATTAATTCTTGGTGATGGTATGGAGGTTTTGCAAATGCAAGGGGTTATTCAGAGTTACAGGCAGAACGGTCAGCCCATCGACATTTACTTTGGCAAACTGAAGAAGTTGTTTGCAAACTACCACTGCATGCTGCCTCCTCTAGTTTGTGACTGTGAAGAGAGCAAGGCACCGTGCCATTTCTATATTTATGCAAGAGCCTTCCGAGAGAGAAAGAGAGAAGGATTTGATTTTATAAATTCATCTCTGGTCTCGACAAAGGATTTCACACCTTGCGATCACATATCATGAGCATTGATCCAATGCCACCTGTCATGAAAGTGTATTCCCTTGTTTCCCAGGAGGAGAATCATCGAGTTGTTATCCAACTTCTAACTCCATGGCATAGCTGCACGACGCCCACCGCTTACAAGCTCTTTGCCAGTTGTTCTTTCTGCATCTGACCACCGAATCTTATTTGTACACATTGTCATCGCAAGGGTCACGACAAAGATTCTTATTTCCAGATCATTGGTGTACCAGAATGGTTCAAGGAGTTGAAGGAGAAAGTCAGCACCGCCAGGAGGACGGCGCTAGCCTCTCGGTCGAGCGCTACAGCCGTGAACAGAGGATTTGCCACGGCTCTGCCACTCCCGCTGCCATTCGCCGGCATCGCCATGTCACCGCCTGGCCTAGCGATGGTGAATTCCTCTGGCCGCGTCCCTACCCGGTCTGATTTTAGCCTTGCTCTGTCTGATGATCATGGATCACAACCACTCTTTTATTTAATCAGTTCAAATCTCTTACTGACACCTCATATCACATGACCGGTGATAAGGGTTCTCTTACTGATATTACTAATGCTATTGACACTGTGAATGTTGTTCTCCATGATGGCTCTGTGTCATCTACTACCCAATATGGTTCTATTTTCTTTGCGTTGCAACTTATTATCATGCTCAAGATTGTTATCTGCGTTAAAATGTCTAGCTTTGTTTACTGAAAACTATTTCATTTTACAGAAAATCAATACGAGGAAAGTGATTGGCGTGGGTGAACAGAAAGAGGGGTGTTTTGGCTTCATCTACTGGATACTCGTGATCATCCTCCTATCCCGCAGTCTCTTCTGACAGTTGCTTTTGTATCTTCTTCTGATTTATGGCATCAGTGTCTTGGGCATCCTTCATATACGGTGTTGTCTTCTGTTTCTTCTATTGATTTTAGCACTAATAAGACTTATGTTCCTTTCTCTATATGTTACAGAGCAAACAGACTAGACATAGTTTTCCATTTAGTTCTACAAATGCTACAGCACTATTTAAATTAATACATTGTGGTGTTTGGGGTCTTTATAGAACACCATCTTCTAGTGGTGCATTTTATTTTTTAACTATAGTTTATGATTATTCCTGAGCTATTTGGGTTTATTTATTAGTGGCTAAATCAGAAATAGCTTCTAGATTTTTGGAATTTAGTGCCTTGGTGAAGAACTAGTGGGGCCGATCCACACTACGTGTTCGGGCTGATAACGAGACTGAATTTTTGCCTTTGAGATCTCCTTTTACTGCATCTGGGATCATTTTTGAGACATCTATGGATGATACACCACAACAGAATGGTCAAGTTGAAAGAAATCATCGCCATTTACCCAATGTGATGCGTGTCGTACGGTTTCAAGCCAGTCTTCCAGTTAATTTTTTGAGAGAATGTGTTCTTACTGATGCTTATCTGATTAACCAGACACCGACGAAGCATCTCAATGGTTGTACTCCCTTTGAGTTGCTCTATGGGCAAGCTCCAAATTAATCATCCTTAAGAGTTTTTGGATACTTTTGTTTTGATGCTCATGTTCCCAGATATCATGACAAGTTTGCACCAAGAAGTCGGCATTGTTTGTTTCTTGGTTACCCTGCCAGAAAGAAAGGACATTGCCTTTTTGACCAGGAATCCCGCATAATATTTACAAGTCTAGATGCAGATTTTTTTGAAGACCAGTTCCAGTATTCCACAACTTTGACATCAGCCTTATCAGAAGACCCCGGCGGCACCACCACCTCACCGTCGACCTCCTCATCGCCACTGCCAGAGTCGCACAGCCCATTGCCTCCGGCCACTGCCGCTCCCATACCTCTAGCCACCACCGGTCACCCGCTGTCGGTCACTGCTGGTTCTCCGAAGTCGATCGATGTCGATCCTCCAGCGTAGGTTGTTGCGGGTCCCCTGCCGCCGGCATTGACCCATCGACTCATCCCCAGTGGACAAGGCTCCATCACTGGATCCATACCAGGACCATCGGACTCTACTTCTGGCCTACCCAGATGTTGCATCGCCACAGTCGCCACCACCTCACGGGCTGCCTGCCCAGCCTTCATCAGCGGCATCTCCAGCTCCGGATAGTTCCGCTGCTGAGTTGCTACTTAGCAAACAGAGTATTCGTGCTCACCAACCTCCTCATTATTTGAAAGATTATGATTGTGATAATTATGCTTCTGCTCCTACTGAAGACAACCCTCCTATTGCTACGTTCACTCATGCACCGTCAGTATCCTCAAGTGTTCTCTATCCTCTTCTGAATATGTAAATTGTGATAATTTCTCTAGTTTTCATTCTAGATTTTGGGTGCATTAACATCTAGTGCATATCCCACCACTTATTCTGAGGCTTCACAGTATACTCATTGGCGAGATGCTATGACTGAAGAGCTTACTGCGCTTGAGCGCAATAAGACTTGGACTTTGGCCCCTTTATCTCTAGATACGAAGGTGATTGGTTGCAAATAGGTTTACCGGATGAAGTTTAAGTCAGATAGTACTATTGAACGTCATAAGGCACGTCTAATGGTTCTTGGGAATCGCCAAGTTGAAGGGATTGATTATACTGAGACATTTGCTCTGATTCCGAAGATGAGTTGTGTTTGTCTATTGTTATCTGTTGCGGTCATTCGTGGTTGGGAACTGCATCAAATGGATGTCCATAATGCTTTCCTACATGGTGATTTGTATGAAGAGGTTTTTATGTGACCTCCACCGAGCTATGCCGTGCCCTATGGTCAGGTATGTCGCCTTCAGAAATCTCTTTATGATCTTCGCCAGGCTCCTAGAAATTGGTTTGCCAAATTGGCTCAGGCTTTATGACCATTTGGTTTTGTTCAGAGTAAGGCGGAATACTCTTTGTTTGTCTTTTCCCGTGGATCGGTTTATTTGCATGTTCTGGTTTATGTGGATGATTTGGTCATTGATGGTAGTTCTTCTGCGCTCATCTCTGAGTTCAAGAAATACTTGAGTTCCTGTTTCCATATGGAAGATCTTGGTTTACTTAAGTAGTTCTTGGGCATAGAGATTGCTAGAAGATTGGAGGGAATGTTTCTTTCACAAAGGAAATATGTCTTGGACATTTTATTTGATACTTGTTTATCTGCTTCTAAACCGACTGACTTTCCGATGGAGCAAAAACATGATCTAGCACGTGTTGAGGGTCAAGCTTACCATGATCCTGACCAGTACAGGCGCCCAGCATAACCCCTATGTGTATTTTATTTGATACATGATTGGGCGCCTGATATACTTGACTATCACACGCCTGAGCTTAGTTATTTTGTTCATACACTTGCGCAATTCATAAAGTCTCCTTGTGTTCCTCACTAGCAAGCTGTAGTTCGTGTGTTGCACTACCTGAAGAGTCATCCTGGTCAAGGTTTATTTCTCTCTTGCAGTAGTGCGTTACAGTTGAATACTTACTGTGATTCACATTGGGCGGCATGCCCAATTACCTGGTGCTCTCTTTCCGGATATTTTGTGATGATTGTTGATTCTAATGTTTCTTGGAAGACCAAGAAGCAACCTATGGTTTCTCGTTCTTCCGCTGAAGCGAAGTATTGTGCTATGCTTGTTACTTGTTGTGAGTTATTATGGCTTAAGTCTTTACTGAAAAACTTAGGGGTTATGCACACTTCTCCTATGCGACTGTTTTGTGACAGTCAATCTGCTCTTCATATTGCGGAAAATACAGTGTTCCATGAACACGGAAAGCACATTGAAGTTGATTGTCATTTTGTCCGGGATCTTGTTCAATCTGGCACTATTGTTACTCAGCATATCCGCACGTTAGACCAACCTGCGAACTTGTTCACTAAGGCTCTCGGACATAACCAATTTCATTACCTGCTTGGCAAGTTGGGCATTTCTGATCCCCATGCTCAAACTTGAGAGGGAGTATTAAGGAATTAGAATATTACTTGTAATTGTAATTATATTCTATGACTTTTTCCTATCTTGTATAGGTATTCTTTACCACTATATAATGTATCATGGGATCATGAATATAAACACAGATTATTACCCTTATTTTCTAAGTAATCTAAAAGTAAGAGCGCAACACCGAATTCAACCTTCCCCTCACAAGAGATGGCTTCTACGTCGACATCCACGCATAGACGGCGTGCCCAAACACGGTCTCATGCCATCGCCACCCGCAACCTCGTCTCGACGGGCTGTGGCCTGAGGGGTTCCCATTACTAACGATGCAGATGTCCCAAATCGTGAAGATGTTTCAAGTGAGAGGCTTTTCCACTCGGAAAATGGTGCCGCTGTCCGGGGCCCACACCAAAGGGTCTACCCATTGCAAAGAGTTCAGCTCCAACATTTACAATATCAGTAGAGCCACGCAATCAGATCCTACCCGAAGTTTGCATCTGCTTTGAGAGATGCGTGTAAAGACAACAGAAGGATCATACATTGTATGTATTCAATGTTATCGAGTATGTTCATCAATTCGACACCAAGGGTAAGGTTGGCCCCATCACACCCTTGCCTGGTCTTGTTACAATTCACCAGCCCAAGGAGGAAGAGGAGTATGTCTCGAGACCTGTTGTGCCTGTTATTGTAGATATCGATGTTACCGTTGTTTGAAGGACTTGAAATGTTTGGTAGGGCTTCAGAAGGACCGTACAAGTGGAGATAAATTTCGCAGTTTTCTCTGAAATGATTAGGTTGATGAAATTGCTAGGCTTTTGCATGGTTTGAAGGCATCACGGATTTAGTTAGACGTTGTCATGTTACTAGGTTATATAGGTCACCTTTGAAAGCGTTTATGGATTCTGGGTTGCATCTTCACAGTTGATTTGGTTTGTTGTTAGCCAACAAGTATCTTTTGAATGGAATTTTGAAGAATGACAATCTAGGATCCATTAGTTTGCTGCTTTTTGTATTGTTTCACAAATTACCTTTTGACGATCTAGGATCATTTTCGCTTACACGTATCTATGTTATATTTTATGTGAAGGATCTTAATTCAATGCATGAGGCTGCCTTTCTTTTTCTTTCCTTTGTTTTAATGACAATGAGGCAGCCTTTCTGTGTATATGTAATATGTGTCTAGTAAGAGCATCTCCGACCTTGACCTCAACTAGGTGGGTGTCAAAAGCCACCTAATCAAAATTGATCCCCTGCCCAAAATATAGTCTCCAATGCAAAAGTTAAGGTAGAATATTAATCTGACGTGGCACAAATATTATTGGACCCTTTCAATTGCACCCTCTATTTTTTTATGCCCTCTTTGAAGCCGGCAATTGTCCAGGTCATCAAAATTTGCACCGCAGAACTTTTGGGCGCGGGATTTGCAAAGTGCGGAAGAAAGTTTAGGCACAGGAATATGCAAAGAGCAGGAAGGAATTTCATCGTTGTGTATATCTCACCCCACCCTCTTCGAGGTAAAACAAAAAAACATTGTTCTCCTCGTTGTCAAACACGCCGGATTGGAACAAGAAACATATGAGTGTGCAATTGTAAGTATTTGGTTTCCTTTTTTTTCGTTTTCTCCTACATATTATCTTAAATCTATTGGCTTAGATAGATCTCTTCAATAAGACAGCAGTTTTAGATTTGCTGGAATGAGACTTTGGATGATTTGATTCACCTTTATCTGATGTTTAATGAAGGTGGTGTACAAGGCGCGTGGATATGTTTAAGCAAGAAAGGTTAATGTGAGTTATAACCTTACCTAAATAAGAGTGTGTTTATGCAAAAAAAAGGTTAATGTGCTCATTGTGTGTCCTACAGTGATGCTGTGTTCTTTGCTAGATTTTAAATGTTATTTTCTATTTAAATTTCATAAAGATCATAGTTGCAGCGTCTGATGGCTTGAGCTTATAATAGTTAAATTAATTGAACCTGAGATGATTTTGTTAGTGCAGTTCAGATGCACACAAACCAGCTGAAAATGGAGCTGTGAAGGCTCCTTTGGAAAGCTACACTTGAGCTAGCTCTGTATATTTCACATGTAGTGTTAGTAGATAGTGCGAGGAAGATAGAAAGGGCGTAGCGTGGCCATTTTTTGGTTTGAGCCCAGGTTCTGTAGCTAATCATCAAGCAGAATTCTACATGATGCACAGATCAAAAGCAGAATGAAAATCGAATGGAATTTTGGCAAGACTTTGTGGAGTTTGAGTACATGGTGCACAGAAGATTAGAGTCAAACAGTTTGAGGTATTTGGCACATAGGTTTGCAAAGTTTTCATTCCTTTTTTGCAAATGAATCTTTTAGGAATAGAAAAACACTTTGCTCTAGGATTTTGGATAAGTTCTGCATTCCCTCTTTACCATACATCCACAACTTGATCTGGCATTTTTTGAACTTCTAACATCCACAATGCCACCAGAAATAATCGAAATTTTGAAAACCATTTCTGGGTGGACATATTGAAGTACCAAATGAATGGGTTAGCTCGATCTGCATCCAAACTACGAAGAACGAAATTGAAGAAATCCGAAAGGATTTCCAGCAAAAACACAAAAGACTCAGCACAGTTGCAAGAATGATAAAAAACTGAAGAATGATCAAGAAACTGATTTTGAGTTTTGGGAGGGAAAATTTTTCAGTGTATTATTTGATTAACTTACTCAAATGGTATACAATTTGTACATTTATAGTGTTATCAAATCAGCTAACAAACTAATCAACAACAAACTTCTAACTAATTGAATGCTAACCGAAAACTGAAGCTGAAACTAACTAACTAACTAATTCTTGGAAGCTTCTGATTGCTGCTGCTTCTGGATGTTCTGGCTCTATGTTGTGCTGCCTTCCAGATGCTTCCAGACGGATCATCAAGCAGCAGAAAGATCAGCTTCATTACAGTTGCAGTGGGAAGTAAGGGACATGAGGCAGCAGCAAGATGATCGGTTTTAACGAGAAAATGACATGTTTGTGGCTACAGTAGCCACAAACGGAAATTGCATGTGGAGGACGCATTTCCGTAATGCGTCCTCCCATTTTTTTTTTGTTTAATTTCGGTCAAAGTTTTCAAACGAGGAACCAGAGTGTGACACGTGGCAAGGACGCATTTCCGTAATGCGACCTCCCATTTTTTATTTTTTTTGTTTAACTTCGGTCAAAGTTTTCAAACGAGGAACTAGAGTGTGACACGTGGCAAGGACGCATTACGGTAATGCATCCTTGGCCAAAATTTTGTTTTCGAATAATATTACCGGAAAAAATGAGGTAAATATATATATGTTTATATTTATATTTATATTTATATATATCTTTATATATATATATATATATAAATTTATATATATATATGTATGTTTATATGTATTTATATATTTTTATATTTATATTTATATATATCTTTATTTATATTTATATTTATATTTATTTTTATATTTATATATATGTATATATTTATATTTATATATATGTATATATTTATATAGATATATATATATTCATATATATATATATCTTTATTTTTATTTATATTTATATTTATATTTATATTTTTATTTATATTTTTATTTTTTATATTTATATTTATATTTATATTTATATTTATATTTATATCTTCATATTTATATGTATATATATATGAATATATTTATATATATATTTATTTATATTTGTATATCTATCTTTATTTATATTTATATTTATATTTATGTATATTTTTATATTTATATGTATGTATATTTTTATATTTATGTATATATTTATATTTATATATATCTTTATTTATATTTATATATATTTATTTATTTATATATATATATATATATATATATGTATGTGTGTACATCCACACATTTACGTGTGTGTACATCCACACATTTACGCGTGTGTACATCCACACATTTACGTGTGTGCGTATTTATATATATATATATATATATATATTTATATTTATATATTTATATATTTGTATATATTTATATTTATATATATCTTTATTTATATTTATATATATATATATATATATTTATTTATATATATATGTATGTGTGTACATCCACACATTTACGTGTGTGCATATTGATATATACATATATATATATTTATATATTTATATATTTGTATATATTTATATTTATATATATCTTTATTTATATTTATATATATATTTATTTATATATATATATATATGTGTACATCCACACATTTACGTGTGTGTACATCCACACATTTACGTGTGTGTACATCCACACATTTACGTGTGTGTACATCCACACATTTACGTGTATGTACATCCACACATTTACGTGCATATTTATATATATATATTTATTTATTTATTTATATATTTATATATTTGTATATATTTATATTTATATATATCTTTATTTATATTTATATATATTTTTATATTTATAAAATCGTTTCCAAAACGGTACTCTAATTTATTTCATAAACAAAAAAATAAATCCGTACTACTTTCAGAAGACAAAAATGGAGGGACAAATTAAATTTAAAAAAATAAGGGGAAAACATTTTCGGAACAAAAAATGGAGCCCTCTATTTAAATGCTGAAAAAAAAAATAAACAAACCGGGAGGACGCATTATCGTAATGCGTCCTCCAAAAATGCAGAATAAAAAAAAGTTTGGGCCCTTGGAGGACGCTTTATGGAAATGCGTCCTCCCCCCAAAGTGTCCAAAAATACAACATGCCCCATTTACGTCCATCTTGACTTTTTTCACCATACAAAAATCAAGCTCTCCGGTTTTAACATTCCTTCAGAAATCTCTTTACAAGAAGGCTTTTAGAATCAGGTGTCAAAATTTGTCATTTGCAGAAAATGAGGTTATTAGCATTATGTACCTTTTGAGTTGCACCTGTCATCAAGTTTTTTCATTAGTTGTCTTTTCCTAGGCAACCAGAGAATGCAATGAACATGCTCAGAAGCAATTATAAATGCACTGAGTTTGTGGTTTTGTATATTGGTGGATGTGCTTGGGGATCAAGTGGAGAAACTTATGTGCCTCATTTAGAATATATACCTTGTGTTTAGAGCAAGCAGTTATAAATGCACTGAGTTTGTGGTTTTGCATATTGGTGGATTTGCTAGGGGATCAAGTGGAGAAACTAATGTGCCTCATCCAGAATATATACCTTGTATTTAGAGCCGTCAATCTCTGACCTAAATAAAAAATCTGACCTGGACCGATACGACCGAATCAACCCAAAATCCGATATGATCCGAGAAATATTGATCCGAACCCGACCTGAAATGACCGCACTCAACCCAAAATCTTATTTTGACCCGAGAACTATTGACCTGTAACCGAACCCGAAACGACTGAATTCAACCTGAAACCCGAATATGGCCCGATAATCTGGACCCGAACCCAACCTGAACAACACTCGATGAACCCGAACCCAAACCTGATCCAACTCGATAAATCAACTACTCCCCCCGTTCCACTAATAGTGGCACCATAGGTTTAAGTGTTTGTATTTAGGTGAAGGAAATGAGTGGTTGAAATTGAATGTAGAAAGTAAAAAGTAGAATGAGTAGATGAAATTAAAGGAATCTTGCCAAAAATGGAAAGTGTGCCAATATAAAAGAAACAACCTAAAAAGGAAATTGTGCCACTAATAAAGAAACGGAGGGAGTATATAACATTACGTGTAATCAACCCAAAACAGATGTAGTTATAAAAAGTTAAGTAACATTTAATATGGAACCAAATCAACTTGATTATGAGTCAAACTAATAAATTAGTTAGACATACTTTTTAGAATAAAGTGGGATTTTTATATACTACGAGTTTATATATATATATATACATATATGATTACAAGTACGTAAAGTCAACTCATAACGAATATGAATATACAAGGTTCAGTTAAAAATGCAAACGACAAAATTTATAAATCTAATGAATAATAATCAAATAAAGAGAGATGTCTAATTAAAATTATGATTTTGAATTAGTAATTATAGAGAGTCGACTAAATATTAATTACAAAAATTAATTTTAAAAGTATTGTAAAAATAATATTTAATAAATTATCACAAATTCTTATTATAGACCGAGTAACTGTTAGATAAGGGTATTTTATAATTGGTGGGACTAATAAGAATGTTTGGTATTTAATTTTATTCAGATATATATATATATATATATATATATATGATAACCTATAAAATGAGCTCAAAATATAAATAATTATTTTTTAAATAATTTGAATGAAATATTATAGAAATAATGATTTTATTGTATTTAATATGTAACAATTTCTAACTAGACTAATTGTTTCACTCCATTACTTATATAGCTTTCGTTAGATGACTAAACTTCAAAATTATAAACAATTTTTTAAATTTTCAATTTAAATGTAAGACACAAAAAGTACATAAAAGTAATTCTATTTTTTAAAATTAACAATACCGCGCAACGCGCGGTGAGACTTTACTAGTTTTTCGTTTAAAAATTTTAGAATCAAAATATTATTACAGCATAAAAAAACACTAAAGTATTTTAAAAAGTGAATTGAATTCAATGAATACTCAACATTGTTATTCAACTAAGATAGTAGGCACAAAAGCATCCCCAACATATTTATGAAAAATTACGCTATGGCCAAAATAAATGTTACGACATTTCCTTCTCTCCAAAATACGCAATTTTTGTTATTCTTGCATAAATATAGAATGGAAAACAAATAATTTTTTGGTGAAATGTTGGAAAGCGTTACTACATGTTCTAGAGTAACTTAAAGTTGATTACTTAGAATTAAGAAAGGGAAATCGAAAAGGATTACAGATATGTTCCTGTGCCCAGTTGTTGATAAATATTCCGTTACGGAATTGAAAAATACAACGGACATGTATAGGGCATCATCACGTTCGAGCGGATTTCAGTTTGGAGTTACGAGTAAACTTTTTATTTTTTGCACTTAGTCCCTCTAAAAAATTGGAATTGTCGAATCACAAAATTGGCAATACCAAAATGCAATTCAATAATGGACGATTGCGACTTTGAGATTTGGGCATGTGTAGGTGAAAATAAGGGCCTTGAAAGTTAACATTGAGTACTTCTACACAATCTTGAAAAATTACATTGTGGCCTAAAATTGTGTTACCCCATTATCTGTTACTCCAAAATACCGTTTTTTTGTTATTCTTGCCTAATATAAAAATATTAAATAAATTATTTTTTGGTAAAATGTTTGAAAGTGCTAATATATGTTTTAGAGTAATTTAAAGTTGATTACTTAGAAGTAAGAAGTGGAAATCGAAAATGATTATGAGTATGTCTTTATGCTCGATTGTTGATAAATATTCTGTTACGTACTTGGAAAATACAATGAGGGTGTATATAGTAGCATCACTTTCGAGCGCATTTTAATTTGGAGTTACGTGTAAAGCACTGGTATTTAGAATCCAACACCTGTATATGACATTTAGTCAATATCTGTGCTGAAATATATTAAATTCAAACATTTTATCTAGCACTGGTATTTAGTGAACTGGTGCTGGATTTATTAAAAGGCACCAGTATTTTGTTTCATTTACCAGATTGTCAGTGCCCATAAAATTTGTAGCACCGATATTGCTCTCCAAACTATGACATACCGTGCTTATATACCTGTTTTCCAGTAATGTATAACTAAAAGTTACAAATTACAACGAAACAAAACCTGATAATAGTGCAGTTGTAACAATAATATTATTGAAACATAGCCTAAACCAACCCAAATTTAATCAGGTAGCATAATAACCCGATCTAAAATGAACCAATCCAAAATATATTTGAATCCAATCTGAAACATTATAAAAGATAACTGACATGATCAGACCCGAACAAAACTTCAGTACAAAAAGTGTCATGATAACCCGATCCGATCCAACCCGACAAAATTCTGACCCGACCCGACCTAACCTGAGTATAAAAATTACACGACAGTAACCCAACCCGATATTAACTCGACCCCACCCAAGAAAACAAATTGACATGTTTTCAACATGCACGACAGTAACCTAACTTAACCCGACCTAACACAACAAATGAAATACATATATTTCAACTCGACCTGTTTCAACAATACACGCTTCCAACCCGACACGAATCTGACACGATAACCTGAATTAACGCATCAACTTGTGTTGCTTTAAAATTCTGCAGTTCTGTCCCAATACTTTGAGGTGACTAGCTTTTTTTACATACTCATAGATGCATTTGCAAAAAGAAACTAAAAAACAACATTTCAAGTATCTGCATCCTTTAAAATGCCACAACCGTGATGTAAGTTTTAGATTCATTAGAAAACAATTCGTTGTCCGTTTAAACAAGAAGAAATTGCCGCATGAATTCAGGTTGTAAATTTAAGATGCTATGTTCACGTCCAATATTGTACTGGAGAATGAAAATAATTAGATCCTGGTGAGTCATACTGATGTCCTTTTAAAATTTATTAAGTGGAACCGATATTTTTAAATGACCCCCTTTAGATTGGAGATGCTCTAATGTTTTACCATTTGGAATATGAGAGTAGGTAATTAGTAAAAACCTTAAATAAAGGCTGCTGCTATACTGCATAATCGTCTTCAAGTCTGTTGAGGAGGGGTTACACACACCAACACGATCACCCAAATGGTTGGGCACGTGTCCATTCCCCATGGGGAGGGGTTCGAAGCTCGGCAGCCGCAGTGTGGGGGTTCTTCCAGTGAGGGGACTCCTTGTGGCCACCGAGAACGTTCGAGTACCATGTATTTGACTGTTGGGAGTGCTATGATTTACCTCCTCAGTTATGGGCGTGGTGTCGTTGTGGCCGAGTCCCTGAGAGCGAAGGTTATCGCCTTTTGAGGAGGAGTTACATACCTATACTGCTTGCATCTTGTTTTCATTTTATTCGAGACTTGTAATGGTGTTTGATATGGTAGTTGTAGTTAAAACTAGGTGTAAGTGGGTAATCATATGAAAATTTTACAGTAGCTTTTTTTTTTAGAAAAAAATATTTTTATAACCCTACCTAGTTAATATAAGTGTCAATATAACCTTTTAATATTCGAAAGTGCCAATATAACCCTATCTAGTTAGTGAAAGTGTCAATATAACCCTCTCCGAAAAAAGTTAGAATTTTATAAAATTACATGTTTACCCTTCTGAAAAAAATTAAAGTACAAAAAAATAGGAAATGATGTTACTACCCTTAGACCGCCGCTGGATTAGGTAGGGTTATATCAACACATTATAAAAATGGGTAGGGTTAAATCAGCACGTTCCTAAAATTTATAGGGTTATATCAGTACATTAGTAAAAAATATAGGGTCATATCAGCACATACTATAGAATATAGGGGTTTTAATGATATTTTGTTTATTTTGTTGCCTTTAGTCCAAATTGATGATTGGATGACCTTTGGTGTTGTGTGTGATTGTTATTTTGCCGTGTTCTTCGACTTAGGGTTTTTAATGGTGATAGAGGTGGGGTTCCCAGCTTCAGCTTCCTGGATGTTGAAGAGCCTAAGCAAGTGCAGAAGCCAAGTAAAGATGATGGATTCCTGGAAGAAGCAGCTGGAGAAGGACAAATTCAGTACCAAGGAGGTGAACAAAGAGCTAAAAGGGGAACAAAGGAGAGTAGAATGGAGTAAAATCTCATGTGGTAACTTAGCTAGACCAAGGGCACAATTTACACTGTGGTTGGCATGTCATGGAAGACTACCAACAAAATAGAGGATGAAAAAGTTTGGATTGCTGGCTGAGGACAAGTGTGGCATGTGTGGTGAACTAGAAACCATTCAGCACTTTCTTTTTTATTTGTAAAAACAAGGCAAATTTGGGCTGGTGTGATGCAATGGCGCAATTCTGGAGAAGGCCGCAACAATGGGATGAGGAGCTGAAGTGGCTTATTTGCAGGTGCAAGGGGAAAGGATGATGAGCTACTCTAATGAAGACACTGATTGCTGAGATGGTGTATGATGTGTGGAGGGTAAGAAATGAGTTATGTTTCCGGCATAGTGAGATTGTAAATGTAATAGATGTGACAAAAACAATTTTGGATAGTGTGGTGTATAACATGGATGAATCCTAAAGTTAGGAAGCACTGTGCACAACTTATGGTAGTAGATTTGTAGGTTTGAAGAAAGATGTAAAGTTGGTATATTCAAGATGAAATGAAAGTCGGCTTATTCCAAAAAAAATGTTGATAAGTTTTGAAATGAGACTATAATATGTGATAATGGTGTTTAATATTAATGATGGTGTCATGATGTCATGATGTCAAATTTTATGTTGCATAAGATATTGTTATGATGTTATAATGGTATATATGATGATGTGGTTGCCCGTTAAGGCCAGTCGAGTACCACACACTTAATATTTATAATATGTGCTGATATAACCATATAAGCTTCAAGAATGTGCTGATATAACCCTATAAACATTAGAAATGTGATGATATAACCCTACAAATATTAGAAATGTGCCGATATAACCCAATAAGATTTCATAATGTGCTGATATAACCCAACCAGTTCCGACGGTGGTCTGGCGGCGGTCCAGCGGTGGTCCGACGAACTATGAGGGTAAAATTGTCCACCTAATTTCAGAGTTAGCCCAAATGGTATTTTGGTCAATTTACAAAGAGTCAACACCGAAAAATTGAGATCAATGCCGAAAATGGGGGTCTGAGGGTTATATTGGTACTTTCATTAACTAGTTAAGATCATATTTGCACTAAAAATTATCATAGGGTTATATTGACACTTACTTAAGTAGATAGGGTTATATTGCCACTTATCCCTTTTTCCTAACACTATGAAAATTTAAAAGTTGATATTATAAAAAGAGAGTTTCAGGAAAGGTGGTCTGTCCATAAACTTATGAACAGCTCATTGTATTTCTTATCTTAAATATTGCAATATTTTACAAAATTTAAATATTGTATTTTAAAAGTTGAAACAAGTAATATTGTGTATCTTAATGTGAAAATATAAAAATATATAATATAAAAAATATTTCTAAAATTTTAAATGTAATATGAAATTTAACAAATGTAGTATATAGATAAAAAATATAATTAACTGTCCATAAGATTATGGACGTGTCATTTGTGAGGAGATCCACCCGTGAGTGAACAGGATCACATCATTAACCTTACACATATCCCAGAAAGAATTACAAGCCAAATTCATAAGGTTTTGACTGCAAAACAAGAAAAATATCCGGAAATGAACTGGATCAAATCATTATCCTTACACATATTAGATCCACGAAAGAATCACAAGCCAAATTCACAAGGTTTTAACTGCAAAAAAAATTCGGTTGAAATATTATATTCCTTTGTCCCAATAGATTTTGACAGTTAATATATTTAGTTACGTAGGATAAAAGTAATATAAAAATTAATATTCTGAAAATACACATTAAATTGAATGTAACACTATGACACATGATAATATCCTTACTTGTATATTTTTATTTGAGCAAAGAGCATATATAATCCTATATAATTGATGAAAGAGCAGATATAACTCTACGATAATTGAAAGTGCAAATATAACCCTAAATATTTAGGTTATGTGCAAATATAACCTTTTCCGGTAATTTGATGCCGGAATTAGGTGAAAAGACTATTTTACCCTTCAAAAAATAAAATTTAAAAAAGAAAATTTGACAACTATTTTGACAATCTCTGTCGTCTTCTTCTTCCGCCCAGCTCCAATCTTCTTCCTTTGACCAGATCCATCGTCTTCTTCTTTCGCCCTTCTTCCGCCCAACGCTACAATCTTCCCCGCCCAGCGCTCTAATCTCAATAAAACAACATCTGGGATTTTCTCAATAAAACGGCGGATGCTGGTTGATGGTGAGGCAGTGCTAAGGTCTCATTTTTCCGACGATTGGCTGAGCGGCACCAAAAATGGTGGCCGATGGTGGTGGGATCTTGTAATGGGATTCTTTGTTTATGGGATTATTGGACTGATGGCCTTGTTTTGTGGAATCCCTTCACTAAAAGCAACGCTGAGTTGCCTTCTCCACCAAATGAATTCACCAAGAATGAAAAATATTTTATGCAGGTTGCATTCAGGTACAATCAAATCAATGATGATTTCAAAGTGGTGAATAAGTGGGACTCCTAGATTCGATCTTATAGGTTCCGACCTTTATGAACTCTGTGTCTACAATTTGAAGCTAAACTCATGGAGAACAATAAGGGACGCTATAAATTTTGAGCTACCTGAATATTATGACTGATTCCCTGCTGATTGTGCTTTTATTGATGCTGGAGCGAGCGAGCTTTAGGATTTTGATGGAATAGGGTAAGGGATTGGAAGGGCTAAGATGGGGTTGGTGATGGTGGTGGAGTTGCGGCGGTGAACACCAGCAAAATTGATGGAAGGAGTGGTAGAGGAGCTCCGGATGTGAGGCTAGGGTTTTGGTGGAGGGCTGGGATGGGGCTGCGGGAGGCTAGGGCAGAGGTGGCGCGTG
The DNA here is from genome assembly GCA_037428765.1 of Rubia yunnanensis. Classification (NCBI taxonomy): domain Eukaryota; kingdom Viridiplantae; phylum Streptophyta; class Magnoliopsida; order Gentianales; family Rubiaceae; genus Rubia; species Rubia yunnanensis. The sequence goes on along the minus strand of CM075067.1, from coordinate 95,415,782 downwards.
CCTGATTCTTGCTGTGGTGAGGGGTGGTTATGTGGTGGCTTGGCGGGTGGTGGCTTGACGGGTGGTGGTGCTTGGCGAGAGGGTAGAATTGTCCTTCTCATTTAAGGCTAGGGGCGGAAGGGTATTTTAGTCTTTTCAAATGGGTCAATGGCCGGAACTCGCAAGTCAATGCTGGAATCATGGTCGTAGGGTTCTATTTGTACTTTCATTTAATAGTTAGGGTTATATTAGCACTAAAAATAAGTTAAGGTTATATCTACACTTCCTCAACATATATGGTTATATTTGCATATTACCCTTTTATTTTATGCAAATTTAAAAATACTGAAGTTGAACAAAACTAAAATTTGAACCAAAAATGGGAAAACGTTGTTAGTTAAACAAAGAAGCACTTTCAAATTAACTCAAATTTTTAAATTTTTTATTCAAAATTTTCCTCTACTCTCTCTTACTGTTGCTCCGTCATTGTTTGTTAATTATGAAATTTTTGGGTGAAAGTTTGATTGCTGCTCCACCAAGCCGCTGCTTAGTCGTTGATTAGGGTCTAATTTTCACATAATCTAATCCGACCAAAGGTAAATTATCAATGGTGTATGTGTAGCTTGTGTTTTTTTAGCATAACTCATGTGCTCGTGTGCAATCACTTGAATTGATTATGTAGGGATCTTGTTATTTGTGGCCCTTGTGTGAATTACTGCATTTAGCATTAGAGTTTGGTTCTTGTTGTATTTCCTGGTGCAGATTATTATATTAGCCATTAGAGTTTGGTTCTTGTTTTCAAAATAATTTCAGAGTTTGATTCTGGTTGCTGGAAATTGGGTCGATGTTGGTTGCTTGAATAGTTATTTTTTATTTCAATGTTATTTGGCAGATATCGTAACCTTCATTGCTCCATCTTATGTTGAATTCTTTGGCAGATAACTCATGTGCTCATGTGCCATCACTTAAATCAATTTTGTAGGGTTTGTTTTTTTAATTGATGCCAGGAGGCAGACTTGAAATTAAACATTTAATTGATTGGCTGTTTTGAATGTGTGAGATATATTGATACTATAGGTTTTGTGATTTACTCATTTATAGTTGAGATCAAACGTGTTTCAATAAATGACCAAAAAAAATCATACTTCCATTTTCTATCAGATTATTTCCAGTAATTTTATGATTTAATTTCTAATTCTTTAGGATACAGGTGATTTTATTTCCTATAGCGTTTCATTTTTCTGTATTGATTGTATGTTTCTTGTGGGTTGAAGATAGCTGAGAGATTTTGTAACTTGTGTTCTGAGCACTTTTAAGAAGACAAAATTTGCAAGTACTACTGAGGAACTTTATTATGTCTCTCATGCTATATCAATCTAATATTTATCTGTTAATGTGTACATTGTGGGGTCCCTTTTTTATTTGATTGGTGAAGCTTCTTAGTCTCCTTCCCTATTTTTGAATGCATACATTAATTTTATAAGGCAAGGTTGTCTGAATATTGCTGGTTATAATGTTTCTTTCTATTTGATTGTTGATCTAAAGGGAGGGTTCATCACATTTTCTGTTCCATAGAGCTTGAAATTTTTATAAAGTGTGATAAGCTTAACATTTGTGAGTTTGATTTTTGTTGTTCGTGGCTCTTGTGCGAATTACAGCGTTTAACATAAGAGTCTGGTTCTTGTTGTATTTCCTTATGCAAATCATTACACTATCCAATGGAGTTTGGTTCTTGTTTTTGAAATAATTTCTGAGTCTAATTCTGATTGCTAGAAATTGGACTGATGTTGGTTGCTTGAATAGTTTTTTTGTTTTGTTTTAATGAATTTGGCGGATATCATAACCTTCCTTGCTCCGTCTTATGTTGAATTATTTGTCTAGGTACGTAGGTCCAACTCAGATGTTGAAAATATGAATTATGTTAGTATCATATACTCCCTTTGTCCCATAATTATGGGCATATTTACGTTTTTCACGGTCTTCAATGATCATGTTTGGCCGCTAATATCTCTAGCTACGTATAACATTTTTCGTATATAAAATTGATATTTAGAAAATAGATGTAAAGATGAATCTAACAATATCTCACATATATTAATTTATTTAAGGTCAAATTTTACCAAGTTTAACTTTGAAAAGGTAAATAGACCAATAATCTTGGGACAGATAGAGTGTTAACTATGTTCTCCAATTCAGATGTGTCCAAAGTTTGGTCCAAAGTAGATGTTGGCATTATCTTAGTTTTGATGTTGATTATAGGTTCGATTATATGTTGGTGTAACAAAGTTTTGTCCAAAGTAGTTGTGATTTCCCCCAAAAAAAGTCCACTTTCTATAGTTCTCATAGTTGATCTTTCAATTATTTTTCCAGAGTACCATATAGTGGTTTATTGTTAAAGTTTTGCATCACTCTGTTTATTATTAATGAACTACTTATGAAGCATTAGAAATAGTTGCGAGACCATAATCAGGATACGTAATACAGATTATAGAATTGCAAGGTCTTGCATGTATATTTATATTCTATAACATATGAATTGAACTATTAGTTTACCTTAAAAAAGATAGTCCTTTTATTCGATTGCGTGCTAAGGCTATGATATTTTTACGCTCTTGTAGTAGCTACATCTTACTGGGAACCAAATTATACCATTCAATAGTTTTCCAGAGCTAAGTTGTTCGGTGGCAAAATAGGATCTGTTTTTTTTTCGTTTTCCTACCCTTGGTGTTTGTTAATTTTCAAGTTGATTTCAGTTCCATTATACTATGCAACATATGTTTAAATTCGTAACAATGTCTAGGAAAGATAAAGTTTAAAGGTGTAAGTATTGAACTTATTAGTGATTGGAGGCTGTGAGTATTGGATACAGATTTTAGGACACAAATTCTTCATCACATTTGTTTGTGATTAAGCTGCCATAATTGGATTGGAAAATTATAAAAACAACAAAGAACTTTCAAATATGATAATATGTGGTTTATTTTTGAGGATTTTTCCCCGTTTCAAATATGACATTACGTTTCATGAGAAGGAACATGTTATCATCTTACATTACGCCCACGTGTTTGTCTTTGTTTGTTCTTTTTGAACTGGTTATGATCACATTTGATCACTGGGATCTTGATTTAGAAGCAGCTTCGTACTATTGTATATAAAATTATGAATATTTGGAGTACGTTATTTTTAGGCCAGAGAGTTTTAAAAGTTAGAAATCTAATTTGACGTCTAAATTGTGTTTCCTACCAATTTTCTGAAGCTCGAGATTTTTTCACTAAAACAAGCCTTCCATTTTTGCGACACACAAAAACTTCTACATTACGTATCCTGATTATGGTCTAGCAACTACTCTCAGTATGATATATAAGTGACTGGTTCTCTTGTTGATTGTCAGCACCCAATCCTGGCAAATGGGTTGAATTTAAATTGGAAGATAAGGCATAAGTTACTCGGAGTATTGTAGCTAAAAAATCAAGATCTGAATGGAGTTTTTTCTTGCTAAAGTTTACTTTGATCATATTTTTTTAATAGATAAAGCCATTGTGGATGCCAAAATCTTTGTTGTTTAAGATTCTCATTCATTGTTACATCTTCGGCTAATTTTCTTCAGTTTTCCCTTATAATCGAATCATGTAACCTAAGTATTGATGCACTTGGGTGACCTCATTTCCAAAATATTTATTAGTGTAGCATGACAAGATGTATAGATATTTGTTAGTGTATCTTGTGTTTTGTAGTTTTGTATTTAACGTGGAACGCTCTAGGTTAAAATAAGATTCTTTTATGTTTTGATACGTTCATTCTAACACAATGATACCAATCTATTGGCTAATTTATAAGAATCCTTTTCTTTCAATATATATGTCTCTATCCAAATGACTTCTCATTTTTTAGCATTTTGATTAGAGCAAGAGTTTCCTGTTTATTTGGCTCTGATTATAATTCACAGATTGTGTGTTTGCTGGTTTCACTGTATTACGTAAACTGAACTGATTGACACTTAAGTGCACATAGTCTATAAACTGAACCGGAATCCTGAGTGCACATAGTCTCAAGACCATATATCCACGATTACATTCTTCTTTGGGTAATCCTTGAAGTCTAATTTTGTCTATAATTCTCATCTATATGCAGTCCTTCTTTTTGTGCACAATGACTGCTCTCTTTTTTTTTGGTTTATTAAAGAAACAAGGCTCTTCAAGTGACACAGAGGAAGTATATACTTTAAAAAAATAAAAATTAAACCGTCAATGATGGATATATTACGGAATCTAGATGGAGAAAGTCTTTTTTTTCTTTGCAGATATTCATTGGTAAGGTTGAGAAAACACATAAAAACAGTCACCATTGGTAATAATTGAGAAGGTCTAACAAATTGTGAGGGTAATACTTATTGCTCTTGATTAGATGCATGTTACATATAAACAAAATTTAAATAATTATAAAATGTATATCAACAAAGAAAATTTCATCACACATAAAACTAAATAACTTAACTTAAACACGTAAAACTTAGGAAACCCAAAAAAATATAAATAAATATCAACTAGAACCAAAACCCAAAAATTATCACAACATTTTCATATTCATTATTATAGATAACTTCAACATTCTGATTTGAAGATGAACCGATAACTTCAACTTCATTTTTCGAACTTTCTTCTACAAATATACCCATTTTAAATTACACACAACAATTATAAATGTAAAAATTAAAACTAAAAATTAACCACATGCCCTTATTTATAATAATATGATTGTTCAATGATGACCCTGATATAAGAAAGGCTAATGAATAGGAGATGTTAAAAGGATGTTGAATGCCTTCAGAAAAATAGAACATAGACTCCAATTTCTCATCTTTTTCATATTTGAATATTGCAAAGGCGGCCTTTTTAAGATTATTGCAGCGATAGAATCTTTCCCATCCACGACCAGCAAATCTGAGTCCATTTTCTCCTAAATATGATACTTTCACATTGAAAACATCAACTTTAGTTGTAATTTAAGTCAACTTCCAACAAGATCTAATGGGGTGATTTGATGCGTGTTTTCATTTATTGTAACGAGGTTCCTATAACTTTGAAAAAATTTTGAAATGTATTGCGATGTATAAATAATTTTAGTTTGACCATCAAAGTTATTAAAATAAGGTTTTTCTTAATTGGTCTTACCGTTAGTTAGTCTAACATGAGACTTTCTTTTTATAAATCCTACCTAAATTGATTACTTTTACTTTATAATTCTTATAGTTACTATCACATGAAATATATTTATAATTTTATTTGAATTTTCATTTTAAATAGAGTAAATACTACATTTTAATTAAATAAATATTTTTAATCAAAAACTATGTGCAAAGCACGGTGGGACTCCAGCTAGCTTGATTAAAAGTATTATATAAATATGTTGATAAGAATAATATTATGTAGGTGGTGTTCTTTGTATTGCTTATCTTCTAAAATTACATTTTATGTATTCTAGTAGAAAGAAAATCATTAAAGAGAAATCCATAGAAATAAAACAAGCAATTGGGAAAAGGTTAAGTTAGAATAGAATATTGTATAAAAGCATTAAAGAATGGATGAATATTATGAAACATGCTTGTGTATTTATACTCATGTGATAGTACATCCTTACCTAAAATAACTAGGGATGGATGTCGGTACATTGTAGCTTAAAACTATTCTTATTACAGTTGGTCGTATGATGAGCTCGTGTTACTGAAAATCCTGCAAGAGAACGTCCTTGGGTGGCTAGGGTAGAGGCTCACATGCTCAAGTTGGTGTAGGATTTTAGTGTGAGTAATAGTATGTGAATGAATCAAAATGTTAAAATACCTGGGTATTTATAATTGTACGATATTTTTACATGTTTCCGTTGGCAATATTCTATGTTTAAAACATCTTTCTATATTTCATACGGTCATCTGTCAAGTTTCTGCGACTATATCTTCACTCTAATAAGGTGTGAGGTCCCCTCCTTCACTTGGAAGCATCCCAACTGTCTGGAATGGATTAAATCTTGATAGTATAATATCAATCATGAGAAGTAATGTGATGAAGCAAGATTAAAGGTAGGCGAATCAAGTGGATGTGAAAGAAAGGGCAGATACACGTCGCTGACATTCACATTGTGCACGTTGCCTCTAACACATAGTAGACATGTCGATGTCCACTCGGCCTAGAAAACCTCTACAATATGGAGTTATTGTCTATTTAATGCACAATTCATTATTAACAACTTTATTAATTACACACACTCTCCAATTCGACCAAGTTGAGCATCGGAACTTAGTCTCAGTAATGGACCCGGGTAAGTATTGACTATTTCTCTGTCTCTACGGACTGTTTTGATCACAGTAAATCGATCATTTGGAGAGATTTCAACGAGAAATTATCACACTCCAAAGGCCTTCATCTAATAAACTTCGACCCAAGGTACGTCATATCATAAGTTTTAACCCTAATATCATCATATGCATCTTCGGTTACTACGTAAAAACACTTCCGTCGCTCAACTCTGCGTCCATCTTGATATTTTAATGATGAATCCAATATGTATAGGGAAAGCAATGCGGGTAGCCATGGAAGGTAAGAGTTTAAATGGGTAATGGTTTTTACTTTTTAGTAGTGATGTCAAAGTTCAAGTAAGGCCCTTTCCAATTGAGACGGTATGGAGATGATATGATATGGTGGTAGATGATGTGATATAGTGGTAGGTTGTGGTAGATAGTATGAGATAGTGGTAGTGGTAGGAGGTCTTGAAATTATTGGGGTAGTTTGTAGCTGAACTAAATTTAAATAAATATAATAAACTGATCTGATATGAATTTTAAAAATATATAATATACTAAACTGAATTTAAATAAATAATATATTGAACTGAATTTAAATAAATATAATTTACTGAACTTAATAAAAAAGATAATAAATTAAACTGAACTGAACAGAAATAAATATAATATGCTCATCTGAATTGAAATAAATATGATGTACTGAACTGAACTGAACTGAAATGAATTTAAATAAATATAATAAACTGAAATGAATATATATATTTAATATACTAAACTGAAATGAAATGAATTTAAATAAATTTAGATTTATATTCAGTTTAGTTCAGTTTAATATATATATATATATATACACCAAAAGAGTCACAGGATCTAATAGAATAACAGAGTATACATAAAGTAGTGATAAATTAGAATTGACTAGAATAACTGTAAATACAAACATAAGATTATATAATAAAACTAAAAGCAATTGTAATAAGAATAGAAAGAACAACTGAGAAATACAAAGTTTTCGATGGAATAGAATTCTTTTTATTGAATGGATTTAGGCTTACAGTGGGAAAGGAACTCAAGTATGTACGTTGAGCTTAGATTGATGAGGTTGTATGAGAGTATACAAGAAAGTGCGATAATTCAAGCGTGCTTACAAATGAATTCGAATCAACTACTTATAGGAAAATTCTAAACTTCTGATCTATTACAACTTTGGAATCCATATTTGGGATCCATTGATCTGGATCGTTGGAATTTCATCTTTGAATCTGGGCCTTCCTTTTTCTTGTTGAGTGGAAAGTGGGACCCGCCACTATCTTGTGTCTGCTGTTTTGTTGAATTTGGTGGAAGCTGGGATCCACTACCTTGTTGTTTGCTGTCTGATTTTGAATTTGGTGGAAGCTAGGATCCACCTTATCACTTGACTGATTGAATTTATCTTCTGGAATACGTCATTGATTACGTCCTTACATGTCATAGGGATCTTGACTGTCTTGGAGATATAATTGGTCATCTGTTTCTTGCTTAATGGCTTGCTGTTGACTGACTAATTTGGTGTAGAATTCAAGAGCCTTTTGGAATGCTTCATCTGGGTCAGGTTTTGGAGTTGGGTTTGCTGGAATCTGTAGGACTGTTCTAATAGGTGTTGGTTGAATAGGTGTTGGACGAGGAGTATGAATAGGTGAAGGGAGTGTTTGTTGAGTCATGGGTTTGAATGCAATCTTCAATTTTTGGCCGGTTTGGAAATAATGAGTTACTGCTTTTGAGGAGCAAAACTCGGGATTGTAATTGATCCACCATTTTATTTTGAATTGCCTAATTAAAGAAAGTGGGTTGGAAGGGTGAAATGGTTTTATTTGAAAACTCCAAGCAAATATCCAGGGTACCCTGAAAATAGCATGGAATAAAATTTTCCTCTCATGGGGTTTTGAATGGCTGAGTGTTTGTTGGCTAAATTTTTGGAATGTTTGGAATCCATCTAGAATAGGTTGTGGGTATATCTCAGTAGAAGGGCCAAATTTGATCCACCAATCGATGAACCGGTGTGGAATTTGATTATTGAATGTCTAATGGAAATTGATAAACCAGGAATGGTCAAAAGATCTATAGAAGAAATTTCGGTACCAAGCCTGGACATAATCAGCATAATTGAATCCGCTAGGAAAATAATCAACAGAAAATGGAGTATTTGAATGGATATTAGAGAATTGTTGAGGACTGATAATCTGTTTAATATAAACTTTGGAATACTCAATTCTAGTGGGATCTTGTTTATTAGGAATATGTTGAATATCAATGGATTGGGTATCAACAAGAATTAACTCACAGAATTGTTGAGTTTTGTGTACTTCATCTGCCATCCATAAGGATGATGGCAAAAACAAGTTGGAAACAAAAATCTTTAATTGTGGAATATCAGGTTCTGAATTAAAAATGGGTAACTACAATGTGCTCAGGATTAGGCTTATCAAAATATGTGGATGTGGGTTTGGAAGTACTAGTAGATGATTGTTGGATTGGTATTGGAGTATGAGCTCTTTTTAGTGGAGTAAAATTGGAAGACATATGAGGAGTTTTATTTTGAATAAGTCTGGAATGAGGATTTTGTGCTATTGTGGAATAAGTAAGTGGAGGAAAATCTTGAGATGGAATTAATGGAGTAATGGATGGAGTAAGTGGCCTAGGATTAGCATAATCTTTACTAGTCCTAGTATTGGATGAACTTGCTGTTGAATCACTCATGGTTGCCTGTAAGGAATTCACGAGTAAAGAAATCTGGAATAGAATTATCTTTTCCTTTGATAAATTGAATATCAAAATCAAAAACTGATAAAATAGCTTGCCATCTGGCAAAAATCTGTTTTGAAACCAAATTTTTCACATCTTTTTGCAAAATATCCTTTGCTGATTTGCAATCAATGTTTAATAAAAACTTTTTATTGTATAAATCATCTTGAAATTTTGAAATGCATAAAACTATGGATAAAACTTCTTGTTTAACTGTTGAATAGTTTTTCTGTGTATTAGACCAGAATCCTGAATGATATCTTACTATAGGTATTTTTCCTAAATGTTTTTGTTTTAATATACCTCCATATCCTATATTGGATGCATCTGTTTCAACTATCATGAATGCTTCTGGATGTGGAATTCCTAAACATGGCAATGACTTAGCCTTTAACTTAATTTCTTTTACTAAATTAGTATGTTTATCTGACCATGCAGGGGGATTTGATTTTAATCTTTCATATAAATCTTTACATATGATCTTAATTTTGGGAAAGAAATCAGAAATATAATTAACACATCCTAAAAATCTTTGTAATTGATTTTTATCTTTGATTTCGTCTGGAAATTTTTCTGCAAATTCAATAGATCTTTGAATGGGTCTAATTTTTCCTAAATGTATGTTGAATCCAAGAAACCTGATGTTCGTTTGGAATAATTTCATTTTAGGCTCGGATATGACCAAACCATTTGCTTTCATTACTTTAAGTAAAATATATAAGTGTTTAAAATGACTGTCAATTGTACTGGAATAGACAAACACATCATCAATATATACTATTACAAATATTGAATAAGGATTAAAAATATCATTCATAATTTTTTGGAATCCTGATGGTGCATTCTTTAATCCAAATGGCATAACATTCCACTCATATTGACCGAATGGAACTACAAATGCCGTTTTGTACTTATCCTTATTATCTATTTGAATTTGCCAATATCCTGATTTTAAATCAAATTTTGAAAATACTTTTGCATTCACTAATCTATTAATCAAATCTCTTTTATTTGGAATGGGGTATCTAATCCATTGTAATACTTTATTCAAAGGTTTATAATTTATTACTAACCTAGGAACTCCTCTTTCCTTTTCTGCATTTTTGTTTACATAAAATGCTGAGCAGCTCCATGGAGATTTGCTCTTTCTTATTAATTTCTTATCTAAATGATCTTGAATTTCTTGTTTACATAATTCTAATAATTCTGCATTCATTTGAATAGGTCTTACTTTAGTAGGAATGTTTTGTTCATTAAAATCTTTTTTATATGGTAATGAAACTATATATTTTTCCTATCCCAAAATGCATTGGGATGGTTTGAACAAATTTGTTTTTTGAATTCTTGTTCTAAATTTTTTATCTTTTCTTTTATGTTTTTATTTCCTAATTGTTCTTCTATCTTGGAGTAACTCAATTCTTCTTTTAGAAATGAAATATCTTTTTGTTTTCTATTTAAAATACATATTCTTTTATATATAGAATTAGTTTGTAATAAATGTAATTCTATTTGACTAGGAGGACTTATGAAAGAAAATAATAATTTCTTGCCTAATATTTTTGTACTAATTCCTTCTTGAGTCTTTTTGAAAGGAGTTATTTGATATAAAAATGGATTTCCTAATACTGCATCATAAGATACATTTTCTAATATTAAAAATGAATGTTTAATACAATAATCATTATTATTAATATAACCATTGGATAATTTTTTTCTTAATAATCATTGGAGTTCCATTTGCTGCTGATAATTGTTCCTTAGTTTTTTCTAAATATTTACTTGGAATTAATCCTGATCTTATGCACGATTGATCTGCTCCGCTATCAATTAGTGCTACTACAGTAATACTAAAATCTTAAACTCCTATTGTTACTAAAGAATACCATTTTTCCATATTAATTTTATTAATAACATTAAAAAATTGGTGATTAGATGGAATTTCATTTGAAATAGAAATATTAGAACTACTAGGTTTTCCTAATGATGTTATCTGTAATTCTAATTCTAAATCTTTCTCTGTTAAATTATTTAATTCTGATTTAATATGACTAATTTCATTTTTTTTAGTAAAGTAATTTCTTTTCTTAAATCCTGAGTATCTGTTGAAGCAATTATTGATTTTTTTTCTTTTCTGACTCTGAATATTTTTTAATTGTTTGACTTAGACTAAAAGCTTCTGTTATTTTAGGTTTATTTTCTTCTAGTACTAAATTTTTTAATCTTTGAATATATTCTGTTTTATCTTCAGAATTTCCTATTTTATCTATTATATCTAATAATTCTTTTTTTTACTATGTGTACTATTTAGCATGTTAATAGTTGGAATTTTACATTGACATATACTATCAGAATCACTAGAAGAATCTGAGTCTGACTCATAACTTGAATGCTCATTATCTGAGTCATCAATTAATATAGCTAATAGCTTATTTCTTAATTCTATATCTTCTAATGCATTAATTTTCTTTTCTGTTTTACAGTAATTTGCAGTATGACCAAATTTCTTACACTTGTAACATTGAATATTTTGAAATTTGTTTTGTTTTTGTTTATTGAATTTCCTTTTCCTATAATCTTTATTTTGAAAAGGTTTTTCTTCCTTATGAATATGCCTGTTATATTTATGTTTCTTATAATTTCTGAATTTTTGTCTTTTATGCATTTTGTGTTGAGATGAAGGGGGTTTTATCCCTATTATTCCAAATTGTTGACAAAAAGATCCCATTTCTTTCCTCTCTGATCTATACTTATGTTGAATTTTTAAATCTTGACATAATGTTAATGCTTCTTTTTTTACAAAAGCAAATATTTGACCAAAAGTTATGTCATTATAATCTATTTTTTCTGTTCCTAATGCTTTACTTAAATTTGTTAATATCCTTTGAGAAAATAAAGATGGTAATCCTGTTATAAATTTTTCTTTCCAGAATGGGGAACTAGAATCTGTTCTTCGAAATACTTGAGTTAAAAATATATCTTTATACCATTTAAAATCAGTTAAAGTAGGGCATCTTGAATTGGTTAAACATATCTTTGAACTTTCTAAAGCTTTTGCAGGATTTCCTACAAAATACATTGAAATAGTGTATAATAAAAATGCTAATCCATCTGGGACCATGACAAATTGAATGTTATTATCTTCTCCCTGAGCTTCTTCTGACTCATAGTTCATTATTGCTTGTTTATCTTGTAAAGTGAGATAGTTATCCCACCATCCTTTTAATTGTCCTGTAAATCCTGTTACTAATAACATGACTATATTTGGTTCTGTTGGAGTTATGGTTGCTTTATAAGCTACCCTAGCCATTCTCATTTCTTGTAATAAATTTAATATTTGATATTTTGATAATCCATCTATGTTCCATTGATATATTGATGAACCATCATAGCTTTTGAATGAATGAAGATTTTCTTCATATTGAAGGTCTGGTGGAGTTGGTTTTGGATAATAGGCTTTTGTATCATATTTTCTCCAATTATACTTTAATCTATTAATATGCATATCAGGTTTTTCCTCTATTTGTTCTTGGAACTGATGTTCTATTGCATTCATTTTTTTTCAAAATCATTTTCTGATTCTACTTCTGTATTCTCAGAATAAGAACTAGTTGAATCCTCTTTGTCTATTGGATTTACCTCAGATATAACTCCTATCTGCTTAGAACTACTTGGTTTATCAGATAGTCTGAGTGATAATGATTCCTCCATTTTCTTTGAAAACGGGGATACTTGAAAATGGGGTTTAGAAAATGTATTTTGGAATATTTCTGTCTTATTACTTAATTTAGAATCTAATTTAGTGGAAATAAAATCAACTTGATTTGCCATAGTATGTAATAATTGATTGGAATAATTGTTCTGTTGGTAAATCTTTTTAATATCTTCTAAATTTATTGAATCTGTATCATTTCCTGGTCTTCCTGTTTTGAATGGAGAGGCAACTACTATGGTTTCTTCAGTAGTAATGTGTATTGATTGAAGTGGTGGATGAATAGAACTAACTACTGTATCATTTGGTAATTTCCATATTTTGTAAAGATTGGATTGTACATTTATAACTGGAATTTCTGTAAACTTATTTTTTATTATTATTTTTTCTTTTTTGAAATAATATTCTAACCACATAAAAAACTTCATTTTTCTAATCTTCTTAGTTGTAAGTTCATTATAAAATTCTTTCTTAATTTGTTCTCTTATCATTACTTAATTTTTCAAACCAAATTCTATTTGTAGTATTTTTCGGACTGTAGTAATCATTATTTAAATATACTTTATCTATTGTGAATTCATTATTATTATTCATCATATTAATTTCAGATTGTCTCATTTGACTAAGAGTTGGTGATCCTATTGAAGAACTAGTATCTGGAAATATTTCTGTCAATGAGGAAGAATATCTTATTCTTGTTTCATGTAAATGTGTTGGAATATCAGATGTTGAATGTCTATGGGTTCTATAACTATCTATGCTTGAATACCTAGAAGATTGTCCTGAATAAAATCTACTAGACATGGATTTGTTAAATTTTATTAGTATTTTTCCATCAGTTTGTTCTTCTATTTCTGATGGTTCTGTTATCCTGACATTTCTTTGAATTCCTAATGGTCTTTCTGCTAGTATTTCTGCTGGAATAGTTATCTCATTCCATTTTAATAATTTGGGTGTCTCTATTGATATATTATCAGAATTTGTCGTTACATATACCGATTCATCTTTCTCTGTTGGATTTAGTCTTAATGTTGTTGGAATCATTGATTGCATGAGTTTAAAGTATACTCTATAAATTAATACAAAATGTTCTGTATCATTTACTATTCTATCTTGTTTTAATTGAATATCTAATTTTAGAGAATCCATAATGTGTTGGTCTGTTAAACTAACTGAATAGTTTGGAATGCAATCAAATCTAATTGTTCCATTACATATATTAGTTTGTACCATTGCTAATATTGAATCTTTGTATCTTATTAATCTATCATCTATTAATGCCATGAATATGGGTGTATCTATGCCTAATCTAACTAAAGGATGTAATGCAATTTGTACTAGACCAAAATGCAAAAACTTATAATTTTGTTCTTTATATTTTTGAATAGCCTGGGATGATAGTAATCTAATTGATTGTACTTCTTGATTCATAGGTAATATTTCTTCATGAATCTTAATTGAATATGACTTATTAAATTCTAGTATGCCTTGTTGATAAATTGATTTTAATGTTTATTTGGTAAAATCAGTTGAATTTCATGACTTTGTAAAATGTTTGAAAAAGATGTAGATCCTGTACAAGTAGTACTGGAGCTTCCGAATAGAAATCTTTTTATCCTTTCTCCCATGTTAAACTTATTATTTATTGATCAGTTTTCTGATATATGAATCACGTTTGTCTTATCGGGACCACACCTTATACCATACGTGGACCACCCTTTTACACTCTTTGTGGGCTGACCAACCGATTTACAGGTATAAAAACACAAATGGTGCTAAACCAAACGTATAAGACTCACAAGTCCGTAGGTACAGTAAACCTTTCAACTTATAATACTTCTAACACTCGATAGGGATTAAAAGACTAGTACACTTGGCTCTGATACCAAAAGAGTCTCAGGATCTAATAGAATAACAGAGTATACATAAAGTAGTGATAAATTAGAATTGACTAGAATAACTGTAAATACAAACATAAGATTATATATATATATATATATTGAAATTTGGTTTTACCACTTTTTCTAGTACTTACTAGTGTGTTCCAACATGCTTAATTTAACCAAGTGTAAAATAACGTAAAACGTAAAAGACACACAACTTGGTTACGCAGTTCGGTGTAAATCACCTACATCTGCGGGGCCTGGCCCAGTTCAGAATGAATCCACTAATTAGAAAGATATAGTACAGAGTACAGTTTACAAAATACTTATCTTTACTAACTATGACGTGTGGATTCTGCTAGCTCCCCTAGCTACCGATCTGCCTTGATCAGACTCCCTCTGACCTCGAACTCCGTCGACGCAAGATCTCCTCCTCCCGAGGAATTAAGGTATACGATTCTGAACTTAGTGCGGCAGGACAGTGTTGGAACACAGTATATTGGCTCTTGCAAGTTTCGTAAGATCTCAAAATCTGGGTGCAGATTTTGCTCTGTAAAATCGTTAGTTTTGCAGCCGTGTTTGTCCCATATTTATATCCAAGAATCATATCCGAATATCCATGATTATCTCCACAATATTCCTATTCCAAATCTGATTGTTGAAGCATATCCCAATCCCATAAATAAAGGGATTTACCTTATCTCAAACTCTCCCATATATTCGAATAAATCTTCTCCATATAAGTAGGGATTTTTCCATAAACCATATATGCTTCACACGCCCAATATATAGCCAAATATACAGATACCATAAATTCTAAAACACAACAATGTTTCGGCTTGAATCCGTTAAACCCTATGGCATGAAACCTGCTCCAGTTCTACTCCAGCACCATGTTCCAACATGGTCTGTAGTTCACAAAGACTTAACACAAAATTGCCAATTAAATAATTCCTTGACTTTACAATCTCCCCCTTTGGCATTTTTGTTGACCCATAATATTTTGGACTGCAATCACATAATCAACTACATCAACAAGCAGAATACCAGAAAAATTCAAATAATGAAAGCCGAAATCCAGAATGCCAGAAATCCAAAAATTATACAACCAAATTGAAAGCCAAATATCCAGGATTATCCAAAATTACTCCCCCTGGGACCACACAGAGGCCAAAGAAACATCACCACAAAATCAGAAAACAAATGAAACATTGTCTTTAAAACTCCCCCTGAGATAATCAATCTTCTAGACTTGATTTTTCTTCTTCCAATCGTGCTTGCTCTGCTTGTAAGGCTGCAATTTGGATACCCAAATCTCCAAGTCTAGCATTAATAGCCATCAATCGAGTCTTCTTGTCTGCTGTTGCTGATGAGGAGGTGGACCCCGAAGCTGTCCAAGGAAGATCATGCACATAATGGAGTCCGAAGGTCTTCTTGTTAGGCCGCAAGAACTCCGTATCAATGATCACATCAGAGGCCTTCCCTTTCACCTTTGCACTTTTGGCTAACGCTGAGATCAGACATGGGTATATTACAGCATCATTCACCTTAGGAGTTGTTGCTTGTCGAACCAGATGTTGCTGAATTAGTAACCCTAGATTTATTTCCTACTGTGTTCCAACACAGTAGAGCAGTTTGGCCATTTCCCTGGTCAATGCAGTAGTATTGCTAGATGGTAACCAGCAGTGAACCGCTATCTGATACAGCCCGAAGAATCTGGAGGTCAAGCATGATGCTTGCGAATACCCTACTGCCGGCCACTGCTTCTTGTATCCTCCAGAAATCACAGCCAAAATTTCATCATCAGTCATCTCCAAATCGTCCGGAAACACTCCCCCTATATCCGGAGTTTTCAGCCCAAATAACATATTGATTCTAGTAGCAGACAGTTCTACAATCTTTCCACGAACATATACTCTCCCGAACCACTGAGAAGTAATATCTAGGTTTTCAGGCATGAGATTAGCATATACCTCGAGAACCACCTGTCGATTGAATTGCCTTTGAATTGTGGCCGCCTTCATCATCCCCATTGCCTTTAGGAAAGTTGTGAACCCACTCTCCTGATAAGCCTTCAAGTCCAAGGGTCTCTCAGCAATAAACTTATTCTCAGAGAAGAATTCTTCCATCTCAGCTCCCTTCTTGTCAAAATAAGCTGCTGAAAATGCCTGAGTGACAGATGGGGGTGGCAGAGCCTTCCTTGGCTTGCTATCATGTCTCTTCTTACTTCTTTTTGCTGCCTCAGTATTCAAGGCAGAGCTAGCCTTCCTTTTTCCTTTTGCCTTTTTGAAAAATTGATCCAGGACCTCGTCACTGGAGTATGTCAGGTCTGGGGCACCCTGTGTTGGAACACTGTCAGTACTTCTTTCATGTTCTTCTTCTGACTCAACACCTTGATCCTGCAGATCTTCTTCAGCTTCTTCATTCTTCTGATTCCCTTCATCATTAGATTGATCAGGAACTCCAACAGTCATTTCTTCTTGAACCTCTTCACCTTGTGTACCCCCCAGATCAACATCAGATTCTTCCTCCATATACACAGATTCTTCTTCCTGTGTTGGAACACTGTCATCATCATCAGACAGTTCAATAATCACTGGTTCTCTCAATTTCTCCATCCTCTTTGAATTCTCCTCATCATAAAATCCAACATGTAGCTTGTCTCCATACCTTACTGTCTTCATCCCAACAACTTGTTCCTCATTAATTTCTCTTATCCACACATAACTATGAGCAGTCATACGACAGAAAACATGAAATTTGTCTTTCCCTTTCCCATTCAGCTGACCGTACATCCCTCTCAGAAACTTCAGTCTTATACTCAATATCCCAGACATCAGTAAAGTGACCAGACACAATCTCCTTAATTTTGACATGCAACACTTCTAAATCCTTTCTTATACTCTTGATTTTGCTTAGATCCACAGAATATCTATTAGCTTGTAACCACTCAAAAATATCATCCACACTTCTACTTTCAAAACCCAAGAATTTCAATGGTCGAGGGTCAGGGCCAGTTACCTTAGGTTTTCCCTGTTTCTTGCCTCCAGACGCATGCTTTTGAGCATCAGAATCTTCACTCTGTTTCTTGACAGAAGTCTCTTCCTCTTCCTTTTCCTCTTCAGCTTTATCGGGCTCTGCTTCTGCTATCTCCTCATCCTCTTCATGGTTAGCACTTACCTTGTTCTGATCTTGAGTTTGTGACTCACCAAATTCAACATATCTTCTCGGCTCATCAAACACTACCAATTCTGAATTCACTGAGCTCCGGTCTTCTTCCATAATTTCCAGCACTGAAGCTTCTTTTATCGGAGAATTTGGGTTTGACATTATTTGGAACAATGCCGAGATAGAGGAGAGTTTTGAGGCAAGATTTTTTGGCAAGAGTTTTGGGGAAAAATCGGCCAAAGGTAACAGAATGCAAAAGGGATTTTTAGAGTTTGAGACAACTTTCAACTCTTCATGAACTTACCTCTTTTCCCGCGAAGTCCCCTTTTTAGATTTCCCAAAAATTTCAATGATATCCCTTTTTCTTCTTGTCACATCACTTTGTCTTCCTTCATTAACTTCCAACACACCTTACTTAACTACTCCTATTTTGGTAAGAAATTTTTTTTTCTTTTCTAATTTTTGACGTAAATAACAGAAGACAAAAATTATTTACACAAAAAAACTAATCAAAGGTATCAAATCTGAGGTAACTGTTACCTCAGATTTGACAAACACCTAAGTGTTGTCGAAGGCTCTCAAAAGTGGTAGCATCAAGTGGCTTTGTAAATATATCAGCAAGCTGCTCGTGTGTTGGAACATAGACCACTTCCACTTCTTTTCTTTCCACCAAATCTCGAATAAAATGATGCCTTATGTCAATATGTTTGGTTCTTGAGTGTTGAACTGGATTCTTTGAAATATCAATGGCACTTGTATTGTCACATAAAATCTTCAAAGGTTCTTGATGAATTCCATAATCTTTCAACATTTGTTTCATCCATAGCAGTTGTGCACAACAGCTCCCTGCTGCAAGATACTCTGCTTCCGCAGTAGATAGAGAGATTGAATTCTGTTTCTTGCTATACCAAGACACCAAATTTGTTCCAATAAAGAAACATCCACCTGTAGTACTTTTTCGATCATCGGCATTACCAGCCCAATCAGAATCACTGTACCCAATCAACTCTGAATCTTGATTCTTAGAATACCAGACACCATATTCTGAAGTTCCACTTACATATCGAATAACCCTTTTCACTGCAGTAAGATGAGATTCCTTAGGATCAGCTTAAAACCTTGCACATATTCCAACGCTAAAACATATATCTGGTCTGCTTGCGGTTAAATACAATAAGCTTCCAATCATGCCTCTATATAACTTCTGATCGACTGAAACTCCTTTTTCATCTTTCACAAGTTTATCAGAAACTCCCATAGGAGTTCGAACTGCACGAGCACTACTGAGTCCGAATTTCTTAATCAAGTTCAAGGCATACTTACTTTGATTGATGAATAAACTATTCCGTCCTTGTTTGACTTGTAATCCCAGAAAGTAGGTCAATTCTCCAACCATGCTCATTTCAAATTCAGATTGCATTGTGGTGACAAACTCTTGTACCATAGATGGTGAAGTGGAGCCAAACACTATGTCATCAACATATATTTGAGCAATTAGAATCTTTGAAGACTTGTCAAGCACAAATAAAGTGCGATATACTCCCCCTCGACGATAACCTTTCTGAAGTAGAAAGGTAGTAAGTCGTTCATACCATGCTCGAGGTGCCTGCTTTAGTCCGTATAAGGCCTTCTTGAGACGATATACATGATGTGGATAATGGGGATCTTCAAAACCTTTAGGTTGTTCCACATAAACTTCCTCATTCACCACTCCATTTAAAAACGCACTCTTAACATCCATTTGATACAAAGTAAAGTTCAAAGAGCAGGCAGTAGCTAGTAGAATACGAATGGATTCTAACCTGGCAACAGGTGCAAAGGTTTCATCAAAGTCAACACCTTCCACTTGAGTATATCCTTGAGCAACAAGTCTAGCTTTGTTTCTGGTGACTAAGCCATCTGCATCGGACTTGTTCTTGAAGATCCATTTCGTACCAATGACATTAATGCCTTTGGGACGGGGAGTAAGATACCAAACATCATTCCTGGTAAACTGACCGAGTTCATCTTGCATTGCAGCAATCCAATATTCATCAAGTAAGGCTTCTTTATAGTTCTTGGGCTCAATCAGAGAAACGAAACAGTGTAGACCAGCCAGTCGTCGGTAATCAACTCGAGGCACTGATCGAGTACTTCTCATGATGGATCCAGATTGATCGAGTGTTGGAACATGTTCGTCAGTAGGAGGGGACTGTGTTGGAACATGGTCGTGTGTTGGAACATGGTCAGCTTCAGTAGAGTTAGGGTTCTGGTGATCACTTGGTTCAGTAGAATCGGCTGAAGACTTTGCTTTGTCTGAAGGTTGAGACTGTGTTGGAACTTGAGTATTGCCAGATTCTTCCTCTACAACTTCTGGAGGTTGTTCCTTTTCTGAATCATCCACAATAACATTGATGGATTCCATGAGAGTGTTGGTTCGATGATTAAAAACTCTGTAGGCACGACTATTGATGGAATACCCGAGAAACATTCCTGGATCACTCCGATTATCGAATTTAGCCAACTGTTCTCTATCTCTGAGAATATAGCATGTACTTCCGAACACATGAAAATACGATACGTTTGGTTTCCTGCCCTTCCAGATCTCATAGGATGTCTTGTCAGTGAATGGTCGAAGATACACTCGGTTGATCGTATAGCACGCTGTATTGATCGCCTCTGCCCACCATTTCTTATGAATATCCTTTTCTGCCAACATAACTCGAGCCATCTCCTGTAAAGTTCTGTTCTTTCTTTCAACAATGCCATTCTGTTGAGGAGTGATAGGAGCCGAAAACTCATGTTGGATTCCTAGCTCATTGCAGAAGGAACTGAATTGTTCATTTTCAAACTCTCTGCCGTGATCACTTCGAATTCAGATTATCTTTCCTACAGGACTTCCCTTTTCAGTTTGTAACTTTACTACAAGGCTTCGAAATACCTCAATCGTATCAGATTTTTCTTTCAAGAAGGCTACCCAAGTGAATCTGGAGAAGTCATCAACATACACAAAAATATATTTCTTTCCTCCTATGCTAGGCATATTAACTGGCCCCATTAAATCCATATGTAGCAATTCCAGATTTCTAGAAGTAGTAATAAACTAAACTGAAGAATGAGGAGAACGAGTTTGTTTACCTTGCTGACATGGTCCGCACACAATTTCATCCTTGCTAGTCAAGATTGGCATTCCTCGTACAGCTCCCATATTGGCGATTTTCACCAGTGTTTTATAGTTGATGTGTCCAAGCTTCCTGTGCCAGAGAATTCCTTCATCCTGCTTTGAAAGCATGCATCGAACTTCTTGTTCCAACAAGTAACAATTGTCTGAAGATCGTATTCCAGAAAGAACCTTATTTTCACCATGCTTCACTACACACTTGTCCTTCTGAAATTCCACTATCAGGTTGTCGTCACATAGCTGACTTATGCTAAGCAAGTTTGCTTTTAGATCTTCAACAAATAGTACACTTGTGAGAACTGGAAACCCTTCAATTTTTAATTCGCCTTTGCCAATTACTCTGCTTCTTTTTCCATCACCAAAAGTTACATATCCGCCATCATATGGAGTAATGTTTGTAAGGTATTTTGGAGTCCCAGTCATGTGGCGAGAATAACCACTGTCAAAGTACCAAGAATCACTAGAATATGCTGATAAAGAAGTGTGTGCTACCAGACACTTACTGGACCTTTTAATAACCCATACTTTCCTGATTTTTGTTTGAATATCGACTGTGTTGGAACACAGTTGTCTTCCAGTCATTTGATCTCTGATCAGTTTTTTACACTGATGTTCAGCATGACCTTGGTATGTACAGTATCCGCAGATTAGAGGATTTCTTTGATATGGCTTTCCATACTTCCGTTTTACTTCTCGAATCCTAGCTTTGAGAGTAACTGGTTTTTCGAAGACTTCAGTCTTTATTTCTTCCTTGTATCCAATCCCGTGTCTATCACCAGCGGTTCTGCCCATATCCAGAATGTCATCAAGCTTTGCTTTCCCGGAATTTAATTTAGAGATAGTTGCTTCAGACATCTCGGCTCTCTTTACTGCTGCTATCAATTTTTGACTCAGTTCTTTATTTTGCTTTTCAAGTTCTGCAATAGTGGATCGTAGCTCCTTTCCACTTTCAATCAGCTTTCCTTTTTCCTCATTCAATTCTTTGTTTTTGTCAGCTACTTGAATCCACATATCATACATTTGTTCGTATGTGCTATAGATCTCTTCATCACTTACAGATAGATCATCTTCATCACTACGAGCATCGTTCAGATTCTTGTTAGAGGATACATCCTTACCTTTGTTCAGTGTGTTGGAACACTGAACTTCTGATGTCTCATGTACCTTTGCTCCAAAAGCTACGTAATTACTCGTAAGTTCTTCTTCATCCTCTTCATTATCTTCATCATCACTCCAAGAGGTGACATATGATCTTCCTTGTTTCTTGCGGGTGTTAGCACATTCAGCCTGAATATGACCAAATCCTTCGCATTCTCTGCATTGAATTCGTCCAGCCTGTTTTGGTTCGTTGTTCTGGTTCCTCCCGAAATGCATGTTTCCTTGTTCAAATCTCATTCCACGATTATTGTTCGAATCTAGTGGTTTTTGTCTGTTTCCACCAAACCTCTCCTGAGATTTCTTATTAACCACCTTTTTCAGCATCTTTGAGAAATTCTTTATAATAAGTGCCAGTTTTTCAAACTCATCATCGCTATCAGACTCATTACTTGCCTTGACCGGAGAAACTTTGAATGATAGATCCTTGGATATTCTTTTTGTAGATTGCTGGAACGTCATCTCATAAGTTTGTAACGAACCCATCAGTTCATCTAGGCTCATGGTGGCTACTTCTCTTGCTTCCTCTATTGCTGCTACTTTCATTGCAAATCTTTTGGGAAGACATCGCAATGTCTTTTTCACTAGCTTAGTTTCCTTGTAAACCTTTCCCAGTTGATAAGCCATGTTGGATATATCTCTAAGCTTTCCATTGAATGAAGCAATGGTGTCATCCTCCTCCATTTTTAGTTCTTCAAATTTGGTAGCCAGCATCTGAAGTTTGGATTCCCGCACCCGATTGGTTCCTTCATGAACAGTTTGTAAAATATCCCATGCTTTCTTTGCCTGGTGACATGTAGATATAAGCTTGAACTGATTTTCATCAACAGCAGTGAAGATTGCATTCAGGGCCTTCGAATTTGCCAGTGATTCTTTAAGATCATCTGGAGTCCACTTAGCTTTGTCTTTGGGTTTTTGACTCGACTCCCCTTCTACAGCCTTAGAACTTGTGTCAGCATCTTCTGTAGGATGATTCCATTCATTCTCAACATAGAACCATGCTAGTTCATCCAGTGAATTGATAAAGACTCTCATACGTGCCTTCCAATAATTGTAGTTGTTTCCTTCCAACAGTGGTGGTCGAGAGACTGAAGCTCCTTCTCTTGTCGTCATGGTAAAATCGGATCTCACTTTCCTTGAATCAACCAAGGGAACAATAAGTGACTCAGCTCTGATACCAATTGAAATTTGGTTTTACCACTTTTTCTAGTACTTACTAGTGTGTTCCAACATGCTTAATTTAACCAAGTGTAAAATAACGTAAAACGTAAAAGACACACAACTTGGTTACGCAGTTCGGTGTAAATCACCTACATCTGCGGGGTCTGGCCCAGTTCAGAATGAATCCACTAATTAGAAAGATATAGTACAGAGTACAGTTTACAAAATACTTATCTTTACTAACTATGACGTGTGGATTCTGCTAGCTCCCCTAGCTACCGATCTGCCTTGATCAGACTCCCTCTGACCTCGAACTCCGTCGACGCAAGATCTCCTCCTCCCGAGGAATTAAGGTATACGATTCTGAACTTAGTGCGGCAGGACAGTGTTGGAACACAGTATATTGGCTCTTGCAAGTTTCGTAAGATCTCAAAATCTGGGTGCAGATTTTGCTCTGTAAAATCGTTAGTTTTGCAGCCGTGTTTGTCCCATATTTAAATCCAAGAATCAGATCCGAATATCCATGATTATCTCCACAATATTCCTATTCCAAATCTGATTGTTGAAGCATATCCCAATCCCATAAATAAAGGGATTTACCTTATCTCAAACTCTCCCATATATTCGAATAAATCTTCTCCATATAAGTATGGATTTTTTCATAAACCATATATGCTTCACACGCCCAATATATAGCCAAATATACAGATACCATAAATTCTAAAACACAACAATGTTTCGGCTTGAATCCGTTAAACCCTATGGCATGAAACCTGCTCCAGTTCTGCTCCAGCACCATGTTCCAACATAGTCTGTAGTTCACAAATACTTAACACAAAATTGCCAATTAAATAATTCCTTGACTTTACATATATATATATATATATATATATATATATATATATATATTAAACTGGACTAAACTGAATATAAATAAATATAATACACTAATCTAAATTTAAATGAATTTAAATAAATATAATAAACTAATCTGAACTGAATATAAATAAATATAATATAAATAAATATAATAAAATGAAATGAAACTTATTAAAATAATTATAAAAACTAATATGTACGTTCGATGAAGGAAAAAAGCCCGAAAGCAAACTAATGTGTACGTTTGTGAAATATTGCACCTAAAACTGTCAAACCAGATTCCAGATGCTTAATGTATATTTAAAAACTCTCGTCCAAAGCCACAACCCTCTCTCTGTGTTGTACCCCTTTTTCTTCAATTTTTTTACCAATCATTTTATTGGAGGAGATCAGAAACAATAGTTTATTTTAATTTATATTTTTATTATTCAATAAGTGTGAGAATTTATCTCCAAATATTAGTTTTGTTCTTCACCCCGATCGATTAGATAGTGTGTTCATAATGATAACTCGATTTAGTTGTTCATGTTGATATATTGTTCTCGATCTGCTTGTTCAGATAGTGTGTTTGTAATTTTTTTTTGTGGTTTTATTTTGGGTTTCCATTAATTTGGATTCGTCGTATATGTATTTTTCAAAGTGTTTACAGTTTGGACAACATAGATCGTGATTGGAACAAGTGGTGTTACAGTTGTAGAAGTGTTGGACATAATTTTCCAACAAGAAGATCCCTATTTGACATAGTGATACTGATGCGTGATATCAAGTGGTCATAATTTTTGCGGGAAGTAAGTTAATATCCCGAGGGCTATGTTACAGTTTTTTTATTAGATCTCTGATCTATAATAGTACAGACGATCAGTCGGTTTGACATGTAATTTAGATATCTTTTCAATATACTCATATTAGTTATTGCAAGAGGCTAATTGAATTGAATGTCAATTACACTCATTATAATTACTTAATTAGGTTGAATATTAATTTCATTGATCGTAATTACTCATCATCATGGTATGATTGATTTTCCAAAAAGAAAAAAGATTCCAGATGCTTAATAATTGAATGTACCGAATCCTTCATTTCAGACCCATGTACTTGGGATGCAGACAAATAGGGGCGCGCTATGATTAATTCTACTATACACCCTGAGGGACGTTTTTTTGTCCTCTGAATAGTACAGCTGCTATATCATCATATGCTGATCAAATGCATGACAATTTTTCTAAAATTCAGTTACTACTATTTATTTTATTACAAAATTAAGAGAGTTTTAATCCTTTGGAACACGAGTACAATTAGCAAACTACTATCGCCATATTAGCTTTAATTTGGTGATCTAATAAGACTCGATCGACCTACTTGAGTGTAAAGATTAGCCTCTGATAGAACGTAAAAATTACAAATAATTGTTGTTGTGTGTATTGATATATACAGTGAGTATAATGATATACAGAACCTAAACAAATATGGAACATGATATACACAAAATCAATCAAAAAGAAATTGAATGTTAGCCTATCATTTGAGTTATTATCCAATTTTTTTTATTAAAAAAACCAATGGGTATTTTTTTTCTTATCCTGATTCTAATTGATTTACATTTCTATTACCACCCCCCCCCCCCCGGTCAAGTGAAGCGTAGGACTGGTTGCAACGCAAAATTTGGAACATAGAAACTCAAACTCAGGACGGGATAGACCCTTCGTAAATATGTCAGCAAGCTGCAAGTCCGTAAAAACATAAGCAACCTTGAGCTTGCCAGAAGACACCATCTCACATTCAATATGATTGTCAATATCAATGTGCTTAGCTCACTTATGAGGAACTGGATTCTGAGCCAGAAAGAGAGCACTGTTATTATCACACAACAAAATGGGTGGGGCGGACGACGTCACACGTAAGTCCCGAAGAAGATTAATCAACCAAGCTAACTCCGCATCACTATTTTCCATAGCACGGTACTCTGATTCTAAACTAGAACGAGAAACTGTAGGCTGCTTCTTAGCACTCCAGGAAACCAGGTTTCCACCAAGGAAAAGGGCATAACCATATGTAGACCTACGAGTCTCTATACAACGTGCTCAGTCACCATCAGAGTAACCCAAAACCGGTAAAACAGAAGAGTTTGCGCAAAACTGAAAACCATAGTGGAGTGTACCACGAACATAGCGCAAAATTCGATTGACAGCTTGGTAATGGTCATCAATATGAGCCTGCATATACTGACCGACCGTTTTAACAGCATAGGACAAGTCGGGAAGTGTGATCGACATATACTATAACACACCAACCAAAGAACGATAAACAGTGGGGTTTCTGAATGGCTTATAGGAAGAGATGGATAGTTGCAAAAAAGTCACAAATGGAATAGAAATAGGTGCAGAGTCTTGCATGCCAGCTCGCAGTAAAATGTCCTTGGCATATCTGGCTTGACCAAGGAATAAGCCGTCGGAAGTACGAACAACCTCCAATCCCAAAAAAAATACTGCAGAGTGCCAAGATCGGTAATCTTAAATTCCTAACTAACCCAATCAATAAACTTTCGAATAAGACGTCCATCATTCCCGGTAAAAATAATACCATCAATATAAACCAATAAATAGAGGAAGGAGGCACCCCGTAAGAAAACAAATAAGGAGGTATCTGAAGAACTGCATACAAAACCCAGGCCAATAAAAAATGAAATGAAACGTTGAAACCAAGCGCGGGGAGCTTGCTTCAAATCATAAACGACCTTGCGTGGATGACAAACATAATCAAGACGCATAGGGTCTTTATATCCAGCAGGCTACTCCATGTAAACCGGAGAGTCCAGAATGATATTTAAAAAGGCATTCTTCACATCAAGCTTTCGCAATGGCAAATTGCGATGAACAGCAATGGATAAAACAATACGAATAGTAGAGGCCTTCACCACTGGACTAAAAGTATGATCATAATCAAAACTAGGCAATTGCGAAAAACCATGAGCAACTAACCTCACTTTGTGTCGGTCAAGGGAGCCATCAGATTTATACTTCAACCGGTAAACCCTTTTTGAACCAATAACATTTGCATGGGAAGGACGAGGAACCAGCTCCCATGTCTGTTCAGGGCGCAAAGCATCCATCTCTGAGTCCATAGCAGCAACCTATTTAGGATCCTTGATAGCCAAGCGATGACTCCGAGGCTCAGTCTTAGAAAATAAAACACTCAGTAAACTAGAAATATCCTATTCAGAAGAATCCTTGTGTCGTAGAGAACCAGTGCACATGTGAGTGGTCATCGGATGTCGAGAGGAGAGACCCGCAATTGGTAAAGGCACGGATCCCAAGGATAGTGCATTAACTAAGACATCGGGCATGAGTCCCAAGAAATGGCCCAGTAGGCGGCGAAAATGGTAGCACTGGGGAAGCAGAGGCGACCGGTGAAGTTGGTGAAGACGCCGGCGGAAATATAAGCAACGCATGACGTACACGCACGACTGGGGTGGCCGGCGCTTGAGTCAGTGGCGGCAGCATTATCGGCTGTGCTGGCGGAGCTGACTGGTGTCGAACACGCTATTGGTCACCCTGTGGCAAACAAATACAATTTTCTCAAGAACACTGAGCTTCTAGTACAGGTGGAAATTTGAATTTTCCAAAATAATGGGCGGTTGTGCTGAATGAGGTGGTTCAAACACTTTTGATGGAACTTAGAAAGGCTCCAAAAAAGAAGAAACTTCTAGTGATGAAGAATATTTAACAATACCAGTACGGGTAGCTGGAAAAAACAACTCATCAAACTTAGCATGGTGAGTGATGTACTCCTTCTTTGTAAGAGGATTAAGACATCGATAACCCTTGTACTGAGAACTATATCCCAAAAATATACAATACATTCTCCGAGGGGCCAGTTTATGCGCATCATAGGGCCTCAAATAGGGAAAAACTTAACACCTAAATGGATGAAAATTGGAGTAGTCAGGAGTAGTACCAAAAATACAGAGTGAAGACTGACCAGATAAGACCGGAGTAGGCAGTCTGTTGATGATGTAGACCGTTGTAGAGAAGACATCATACTAGAATGAATGATAAAGGCCAGAATGTAAGAGCATCGACAAACCTATCTCAGTAATATGACGGAGCTTCCTCTCTGCACGACCATTTTGCTCAGGAGTGTAAGGGCAGGAAGGCTGATGATGAATGCCCTTAGATGCAAAATGAGTCTGCATGCAATGATTCACAAACTCATTTCCACCATCACTCTGAAATACCTTGATGGTGGAAGATAACTGATTCTCAATAAGAGCTTGAAATTGCATGTATGCCTTCACAAAATAAGATTTTTGTAGTAGAGGAAATAACCAAGTAAGCTGAGAGAAATCATCAATAAAAATGACATAGTAAAGATACCCGGCACGAGAGATAACATGTTAGGGTCCCTAGAGGTCACAGTGAACTAAATCAAGTATGCGTGGTGTGCATTTTAAATTATCATTAAAAGAAAGACGCTTGCCTTTAGCCATCAAACAAGAAGAACACAAATGAGGCTTAGGAAGCAAACTAGTAACTGACAGACTACTAGTCTTATTCAAAGAAGAAATTACATTTAAAGGAACATATCCTAAATGACTACGTCATAGCTCAACTGAGGCTTTGGCTTTATTTGCATTAACAAAAGAAATTAAAGCAACACCACCATAGTCTAAAATGTAGAGACCTCCACACTGTGTCCTCGACCAATGACTTCCTTGGTAACCTTGTTCTGAATAGTGAAAACATTGTCATCAAAACAAACAACCGCATTTAGATCCCTGGTCAACTTGGCAATAGATAATAAATTCTTGGTGATGTGGGGAACAACTAAAACATCAGATAAAGTAAGGGAATAAGAAATCTAGGAATTGCCAATATGGGAAATATGCAAAGAGGCACCATTTCCAAAATAAACCACATGATTACCATTATAAGGAGCGATGCTATCCAAGTTGGATGCAGAAGCAGTCAAGTGGTTGGTAGCACTAGAGTCCATGTACCAATCCGGAGTTGTAGTATTTTGCTAATAGTACTGAGGTTGAGCTGTGTCCACGGTATATGCAATATCATCGCGAGCAACATGAGAAAGCTTGTTGCAGAATTCAGCAAGATGGCCGGGACGATGACACCATTGGCAGATGTAGGTGTCACCGCCACCGGAACCTGGTGCGGATGGAGGGCTGTCGGCCGGTGATGGATTTTGGACACCGCTACGGCCACGACCGCGGTCTCTCCCCCTTCTTCGTCCATTGCCGCGGCCTCCCTTGCTGTAGTTAGCCTGTCTGGATGCTTGTTGACTAAAAGAAAAAGCAGCAGGGGTAGGTCCAGAAGTTGACGAACAAGCTTTGAGATGAAACTCTAAAGCCTCGGCCTCAGCAAAAATAGAGTATAAAGGTGGTAAAAGATCTCTCATCATGACAAAGTTTGAAAACTCAGAGAAGATATTGTTCAAACCATGACAAAAAACAACATTAACGTCCTCATCATTGAGAGGATGTTTAAGCACACACAATTCATCTATAATGTCCTTAAAGCGATAATAATAATCCTGAACAGACTGGTCATCTTGAAGAACGCCATACATACGATCACAAAGAAAAAGGCGACGAGAACAAGAATTGTTCTGGTACTTTGTAGCTAAAGCATCACATACCTGAGCAGCAGTGACTATACCGTCAACTACTAACATTGCAGCCAGAGACAGGGATGAATAGGGAGTGGCCTGGATCAGTTGATCTTGCTGGATCCAAGCATCACGAGCCTTATCCTCTTTAGAAGCCTTGCCTTCAGCTTCTTTGGAAGTCGAGCTCGCAGGGGAATCAAGGCACTTGGCAGATCCATGAACAAAACCAATCAAATTGACAGTACAAAGAACAAAAGTAACCTGAGTACGCCAATGAGCATAGTTGGAACCATCAAGCTTGATGGTGATGCAGCTAATCTACGATGGAAGCGTAATGGACGTCATCAGGAACAAGTAAATACATATACAAACACAAGAGATAATCAAATCGCACTAAACACACAAAAAGCTTGTGAATGGTAGTGGACGACTGATTTAAATTTGTGTGTGGACAAGAGAGCAGCAACAAACAATAGCGGAAAAAGTAGGCCACTGGTGAACGGATCAGCGGTGCGTACATTGAAGACGGTGGCGCATGTGTGATGGTGCGTGAAGCAGCGGCGTCTAGAACTTTGATCGGCGATCACCGGCAACCTGAGATTTGTGGCGATGATCAGAAAAATGAGGTGGGTGGGCGTAGCCTTGATCAGAAAAATACGGGAAAGAAGAATGGAAATTTTTGGGAAAAGCCAGAGAATTTTAGAGAAACCTGACTGATACCATGATAGAATGTAAAACCCACAAATAATTGTGTCGTGTGTATTGATATATAGTGAGTACAAAGGGTATACAAGACCTAAACAAATATGGAATGGGATATACACAAACTAATCAGAAAAGGGTATTCATTTCTTATCCTAACTGTAAAAACCCCTACCGAAATAGAGAATTAGAGAACTTGTAATAATTAAATCAAATATTCCCATCTTTCCATTAATTTTCCAATATATATATATATATATATATATATATGTACATATGCATGTATATAATTAAAATACATATATAAATAAAATATGTATATATATACATAATAATAAGAATACTAATAACAATAAGTAAATAAATAAATAAGTAAGTAATAAATAAATAAAATGAATAAGTAAATAAGTAAGCAAAGATAATTAACTTGAAGATGAAATGACCGTGGACGTAAAGAGGAAGAAACGGCAGACGTGAGAAATTTATTCAAAGTAATTTCTTGACAAATGGAGTTGCTGGGAAGAAGAAATCCCAAGTAGGCAAATGAAATTGCTGAGAAGAGGAAATGGACGGCGGACATGAGGAAGAATTGTCCAAAGTAATTATTTGGGGCAAGTGGTAATATTGGGATGGAACATACGGTGGAAGTGAGAGAGAATTATCCAAAGTAATTATTTTGGGCAAGTGGTAAGACTGAGATGGAATATACAGCGGACGTGAGAAGAAAATTTTGGGCAATAGGCTCGAGGTTACAGGATAATATTTGTAGGGTGAGTAGGTGTCAGAACCTAGGTTTCACCAAGTATAAATACTTAATCCCCAACTCTTACCCTCTCACGCAGCAAACAAAATTCTTGTTAAGAACAGTGGTAAATAGTAGTAAAGTAGGAAACGGAAGTGCCCAAGCCCAAGTTTAGCCAAGGTGAGTGTTGCATCGCCCTAGCATGAATTTGTGTGAAATTTGAGTTTATGTTTACATAAATATATATATATATATATATATATATGTATGTAATGCCATCAAAACCTGACTCTCTCGAGCTAAACTCTCCACCTCTCGAACCCCTGCTGCTCTCCACCCCTTGAACTCCTGCCAAAATTCTACCCCTCGAACCCCTTCTAAACAGTACCCCTCAAACCCCTGCCAAAATTCTACCTCTCGAACCCCTGTTAAACCTTGACCCCTAGAACCCCTGTCCTCGAACCCTGCTAAAACCTTTACTTCTCGAACCCCATATTGAAACCACCTCTCAAACCTCTGCCCTCGAACCCCTGTCCTCGAACCCCTACTGAAACCACCTCTTGAACCCCTGCCCTCGAACCCCTACTGAAAAATCACCTCTCAAACCCACTGAAAATTTCACCCCTCAAACTACTGAAAATTTCACCCCTCGAACTACTGAAAGGCTTCACCCCTCGAATACACTAAAAGACTTCCCCACTCGAACTTTACCTCTCGAACTAGTATCACCGAAACCTTTACCTCTCGAATATGTAACCCTCGAACCTTACCCCTCGAACTAGTATCACTGAAACCTTTACCCCTCGAATATGTACCCCTCGAATTAGTATCACTGAAACCTTTATCTCTCGAATATGTAACCCTCGAACCTTACCCCTTGAACTAGTATCACTGAAACCTTTACCCCTCGAATATGTACCCCTCGAACTAGTGTCACCGAAACTTTTACCTCTCGAATATGTAACCCTCGAACCTTACCCTCGAACTAGTACTACCGAAACCTTTACCTCTCAAACATTACCTCTCAAACCTTACCCCTCAAACTAGTGCCACTAGAACCTTACCTCTCGAACCTCCTACCCAACTACTCGAACTGTAAGTACTCGAACCCCTGTACTCAAAAGCCTAATACTCGAACCTTTTTACTCGATACGCTAGCCATGAGAGAGAGATATGAAGGTTACACTCAAATGATGGTATTTACTGACTGTTGAATTAAGAGTGTATTTTATCATACTATACTAGATTATCGTGAAACTGAACTCCTGAACTACTCTGATATTTTTTGTGAAAGACCGGCTTGTACTTTATCTTGCCGTGTCAAACTTGAATCATATACTGCTCTGATGACCGGCTTGTACTTTATCTTGCCGGGTCAAACTTGAATTACCTGCTGCTTGATTACCTGCCTGTGAATTTTGGGGGCCCCGGCATGATTGTAGTTTGGTCAAAGTCTGCGGGGAACGGTATTGACTGGACCGTCTGATTAGACTGGCTACACGTGGAGTTTGGTATGCTAGCATAACCACCTGACTGATACGAGCTCGTAACTGAACACCGGCGTGAATGGGAAAGTGAATTCTGAACTGATAGCCTTCGGGCATCACTGACTGGGTTATGTTGTGTATGTTAATCACAGTTTCCATATATGTAACACCCCCAGACCCCATCGCACGTATCGGGTGGGGTTTGAGCGTGACGAAAATGCTGATATTAACAAGCAATTAAAGTTTATGCGGAATCGATTTAAATAATTCAAAAACCTACTTTACTATTACAATGAAAAGGAGTTATTACAAATGTCAAATAAAAGTTTCTCTTAACCGTTATAACATCTAAGTTCATATAAAAATTCAAGTAGCCAGGATCTTTCTCAAACGAAGTAAAAACAACAAGCACTCGTCTTTTACTGCTCTTCTTCACCTGAAAAGGGTTATTTAACTAGGGTAAACTCCTTGCTTAGTGAGGTTCCATCGCCAATATTTACCCAGTTGAGTTTTAGTGATCACAGAATAACAATAAACCATTAACAATTAACAATTAGCCATGTATGTCCTAGCACATAGTAAAAAGGATACGAGTGGTTAATGCCGAGTTGCTGTCAAGTGCCAATAGTAAAAAGGATCGAGGACAGGGATTCGAGGGCAGGGGTTTAATTGGGATTCGAGGGTAAGGGTTTAATTGGGATTCGAGGGCAGGGGTTTAATTGGGATTCGAGGACAGGGATTCGAGGGGTACTGTTCACTGATGGCAGTATGTACGCATACAAGACAATATATATATATATATATATATATATATATATTACTTCAATTCATTCTAAGACAATGAAAACACTCACTGTGGTTAGAATTGGGCTTGGCAACTCCCATCTCCTGCTTTACACTACTCTCCATTATTCTTTTGGCAAGAAATTTTTCTTAAGGCTATGTGATGTGTGAGAAGGTAAGAACTCGGGACCTAATATTTATACTGGATAAAAATATAGGTTCTGACACCTGCCGACCTGAAATTTTATCCTGTAATCCTACATCCACTTGCCCAAAAATTACTTTGGAAAACTCTCCCTCAGGTCCGCTGTTCATTTCCTCTTCCCAGTAATTCCATTTGCCCAAAATTAATTTGGATAAAATCTTTAAGTCTGCGGTTTCTTTCTCCCAGTCATTTCACTTGCCAAAAATACTTTGGATCAAATTCTTACATCCGCCATTTATTTTCTTCTTCCCCCTTAATTTTCCTTACTTGTTTATTTATCCATTGCTATTAGCCGTCCATTCTTCTTTCCCTTAATTTCTTTTACTCATTTACTTACTTAATTATTTATTACTATTATTATGCATATCATAACATGTCTTCTTCCCGGTAATTCCTTTTTTATTTATTCATTTACTTATTATATATATATATATATATATTCAATTTAGAAAGTAAGTTTAAAAGAAGTAATTTTTTTGATAGCACTATCCTTACTAGGTGTTTGTACATCTTCTTTAATAATATTAATTCTTAGCATTTAACTACAATTAGTCAAATATATGTATAGTGGTAATATACCGGCTATAAACGGCTATATTCCCAACAGTAATATAATAGTTATAAACGGCTATATTTTATAGTATATATATATATACGAATTTATCCGACATTTCAAAACCATATTTCCTCTTCTATCTTATCTCCTTCTCAAAAAAATTTTTTGCTTGATAACATGTTGAGACTACTTTCAGTCTTTGTTGCAGTAATTATCGTGGTACTGCATGTTAGTATTCTCACCAGAGATCTTACGCCGAAAGAATTTTGTTACTCTTCAGTAATGATTGGATTCATTTATTACCTTTTATTTTTCACAATCATCATAGATTTTTGTATTTCTAATTACATTTAATAAATTATTTTATTTCCCTATTATACAGTAACATAAATTGTTAGTTTTATAGATAAGGTTCAACTATTACGGTTGGGGTTTTCACAATATAGGCACTTGGCAACAACTCGTCATTAACCACATGTATCCTTTTTACTATGTGCTAGGACATACATGGCTAATTGTTAATTGTTAATTGTTAATTGTTATTCTGTGATCACTAAAACTCAACTTGGTAAATACTGGCAATGGAACCTCACTAAGCAAGGAGCTTACTCTAGTTAAATGACCCTTTTTCAGGTGAAGAAGAACAGTAAAAGAAGAGTGCTTGTTGTCTTTACTTCGTTTGAGAAAGATCCTGGCTACTTGAATTTTTATATGAACTTAGAGTTATAACGGTTAAGAGAAACTTTTATTTGACATTTGTAATAAATCCTTTTCATTGTAATAGTAAAGTAGGTTTTTGAATTATTTAAATCGCTTCCGCATAAACTTTAATTGCTCATTAATATCGGCCCTTTCGGTAGCACGCTCAAACTCGACCCAATACTTACGATGGGGTTTGGGGGTGTTACACTAATTCTAATTGATTTATATCATTTCTTATATTATTCTAATTGATTTACATCTTTATTAGCCTTCCTTTTATGAAAGGATTTTAAAGGTTGTCTTTCTAGAGCATTTGAGACTTTTCTCAAGAAAACTGTGACCACTTTAAGTTGTTGATTATCGTGGAACTCGTTTTATTCAAGTAAGACACGTGTTATTGGAATGATCAACCAGTTTAAGAGGTTCAGCTATGTTCACTTCCAAAACAAGACAATCATCCAAATTCACTACACATTAGTTCAATCGCAAGATACTGATGCTTAAGTATCGAACTTTCACATGCTGATAAAATTACATTGTTGCTCTTTTGATTTAGTGGGGGATTGCTAGTAATGCAAATGGGTCTTTCAGCCCAAATGAATTTTCAAAGAAAAAAAGAAACTTGTGTTTTAGTCTTTATCCCACATGGAAAGTTTAAAGGGTGAGTTTCTATCTTATATAGGGAAATGATTCACTATTACTTTGAGTGAGCAAAAAGGGAAAAACTCCTTGCTTACACTACTTTCACAAACTTTACTGCCTGGGTTGGGTCGGGCCTAGCAACTACATAAATTTTTTGGGTCACAATTAGTTTGAGAGTCCAGTTTTATGAGACCTTTAATTTGATCAAACTTGGTCTTCAATTAATCCCTATTGTTTCTCCTTGGTTTTTCACTTGGTAAAACCCATATTGGCAATTTTTAACTAAGAAATTTTAAACTATGAATTTGGACTTAGTAAAAATCCACGTGGCCTTTTGACTAGGTAAATTTTATCTGTTGTTGCGTAGAAGCTTACTGTTCCGATCTTTGGGTTGAAATGGTTTTGATTCTTCGTGTTAACTGCTTGCGTTCTCCACAATTTTAGCTCTAATGGTTGCCCCGAGTGCCCATAAAAGGCTAGTTGAGATCAAGTTAAACCACACACATCACAACTTGTTCTTCTACTATTTTTAAAATCTCTCTACTTTTGAGCGTAATCCATTCGAGTTCCTTCTCCGTTGCTTAAGTGCACGAGTAAACGGAGGTCATGTGGTACCTTGGGGAACGAATGCCTTGTTGAACCTTGCACTACAGGTTTGGAAAATCTCATTTCAAAGGCAGTGAATTATCACGCCCATAGTTTTGCTTTCAAAAAACAAAATTATTTTCTAAATTTCTATTTCAAAACAAAACGTTTTTAGTATAGTCGATTATTCAAAAATTATTTTCGCTATGATCGATGACCAAACATTTGTCATTCAATACTACTGATTTCAGCAACAATCCAGGTCACTCAACCTAACATTTTTTATTTAAAAAAATAAATTTAGGGTTTAAGTTGGAATTTCACTTTGTATAGTTAACGTAGTCTCTGGTTTGACTCGAGTATGCTCTTTTATTTTTTAAACTGGTTATATTAGATATATAAGAAAGGAAAGATAAACTGTGTTATGTGTGGATGAGCGGAATGTAAGGAATATGTTTAAACATAACTGTATTTTCTTGTCAATCCATCTATGGATCTTAATGTTATGGAATTTTATATATGTGGAAGAGTGCAAATTTTCGACTGTATAGTTCTTTAACTATGTCACTGACATACATTGGAGAATACTGAATATAATTTACTTGATTCATTATAAAACCGATGGTTGTATATACATTATATATCAATTGAAAGATTAACTTTATTGCTTGTCTATTTTCTTAAAGACATTATGTCAAATAATGCACACCACCAAATTAAAAATCCTAGACCCGCATTTGGTCATCATTTGATAATGAAAAATGTTTACTTTCTTATAAGATGCATGGTATAGTACAATGAACCAGAAACACATTCGTAATATTTATAAATTACATAAATCATTCTTTTAGGATGGTCACTATGTAAACTTAGTATGTCTTTAGAATTTGTCACACTTATAGTTAAATAGATTATTTGCATTCATTTATTAATCTTTCACTCACTTTCATATGCATATAAAATCTATCTAAATAATACACTATCAAAAAAGAAGAACGGGTGGATTGCTAAAATTTTGAACACCAGAAGTACAAAGCTTTTCTTGTAGTGCTTCTTGATCCATGTTATTAAAAAAATAGAGAAGGTGGCATTATACAAGAAAGGAAACTATATGGGCCGCCAGAGTCTTGTGAACTTATAACAAAAGCCCAGTAGTCAGCCCATAGTAAAGTCACATTCTTGTAGATCGATATAGATTGACTATCTATAGACCCCTTTTTTTTTAATCAGAATAGACCCAGATTGATTCCCAAAGGATATTCCCGGATGCGATTCAATGTGCTTGCATTCAGCCAGAGTATCTCAATTCTCAGGGCAATTGCCCATTTTAAAAAACAAAAACTACTTTTTTAATTGCCATTAAAAGAGTGATTTTTCATAATGATTCGAATTAATAAAGAAGAGTATAAATAGAGTACAAAGTAGACTAGTCTAAATATAACTCTAGCCTAGTCATAAAAAAAATCTTATTTAATCATCAACTTGCTTTATTCTTACACCCCCTTCAAGCGAAACGCCGGATGCTCGCTGATGCACAGCATGAACCTGAAAAACTCGAACAGCGGATGAGAGAGTCTTTTGGTGAAGATGTCCGCAATCTGAAAAGAATTAGGGACATGAGCAACACGCAGCTTGCCAGATGTCACCAACTCATGAACAAAATGGTAGTCAATGTCGATGTGCTTCGCCCGCTTGTGCGCCATCGGATTCTGAGCCAAGAAGATAGCACTGCTATTGTCGCATAACACCAATGGAGCACCAAAAAGTGGAACCCTAAGATCACGAAGCAAATGAGTGAGCTAAACCACCTCTGAAACAGTGTTGGTGAGAGCACGGTATTCAGACTCAGTGATAGAGCGAGAAACAGTTAGTTGTTTCTTGGCACTCCAAGAAACTAGATTCCCACCAAGATAAACCG
The DNA here is from genome assembly GCA_037428765.1 of Rubia yunnanensis. Lineage (NCBI taxonomy): Eukaryota > Viridiplantae > Streptophyta > Magnoliopsida > Gentianales > Rubiaceae > Rubia > Rubia yunnanensis. Next base: position 95,377,671 of record CM075067.1, on the reverse strand, counting down.
CATAACTATAAGTGGACCGTCGAGGCTCCAAACAGCGGGCCCAGTTAGCATCAGAGTACCCTAACACCTCGGCAGTTGTAGTAGAACGAAAAAGCCAAGGCCAAAATGAAGGGTGCCACGAACATACCGCAAAATCTGTGTCACTGCATTGAAATGGTCATCTCTGGGATCCTAAAGATGCTAGCTCACCATGTTGACCGAGAAATCCAAATCGGGACGAGTGATGGTGAGATACTAGATGGCACCAACAAGGGAACAATAAAGTGTAGGATCCCAAAACGGAGGATTGGTAAAGCTGTAAAGCTGAGAACTAGCCAAAAATAGAGTAGAAACAGGTGTCACATCAGACATACCAGCCCGTGTCAAAATATCCCGAGCATACTTTACTTTGCCAAGAAGTAACCCTAAGGAGGTAGGCAAAACTTCAAGACTAAGAAAGTAATGTAGAGCATCCAAGATCCTCGATCGCAAACTCTCAGTGTGTCCGATCAATGAACCGGCGAAGAAGAGTCAAGTCGTTGCATGTAAGAATGATATCATCCACATACACAAGTAGATATAGTAATGATGACCCTCTCAAGAGAACAAATAAAGAAGTATCAGGTGAGCTGCACTGAAAAACCAAGCTGTGTCAGATAACCGCTGAAGCATTGGAACCAAGCCTGGGGAGCCTGCTTAAGACCATAAATGGCCGTTCGCAAGCGACAAACATAAGATGGATGAGCAGAATCCTGATGACCAACGGGTTGCTTCATATAGACTGAAGCATCAAGAACACCATTAAGGAAAGCGTTCTTGACGTCCAACTGATGAAGTGGCCAGGAAAGCGTGGTGGCTATGGTGAGGACTACTCGAATTGTGGAAGCTTTGACCACTGGACTGAAAGTGTGGTCAAAGTCAAAACCCATAATTTTTTAGAACCCTGTGCCACAAGCCTAGCTTTAAGACACTCAATAGTGCTATCTGGTTAATACTTCAGTCTATAAACCCATTTAGAGCCAACAATATTAACGTCTGATGGGCAAGGCACCAAATCCCAAGTGCGATGTCCACAAAGAGCTGTCATCTAGTCATCCATGGTGGAAACCCAAGTCGGATCCAGAAGAGCGGTGCGGTAATCCATGGGCTCTGACTAAGCAAGTAAGGCGGCAGTAAGACCGTGAGCAAGGATATCAGAATAATCTCTATGCTTAATAGCTCCAGTCGCCAATCGAGTAGCCACACGATGAGTGCGAGACCGAGGTGGAGAGACCAGAGGAGCAGTTGTAGCAGGAAAAAGGGCCGGTGAGGTTGCCGATTAAGGGGCTGGTGACGTGACAAACAAAGAAGCCGGTGACGAGGCCAGAGAATCGGATGGGCTGGTCAGTGGACCAAGTGAGCTGGTTAGTGGACCAAGTGAGCTGGTCAGCGGACCAAGTGAGCTGGTCAATGGCAGGATGGGTGGAGCAGAAAGAGTCTGAGCGACCACTAGATGGTCTGAATCGTCAGAGCAGACAGAACATGGTGCCGTAGTCAGTAAGGACGACAGTATCGATGAGCCAGGAGGGCTGGCAACAGAAGTGACAAGCCGAGTAGAAGGAGATGCCACCGTGGAGAAAGTAGGAGTATTGGCCGATGTATCAGCGAGATCCAAAAAAGTAGAGACATCCAGAGAGACTGGAGATACTGAAGTAGAACCATCGGCAAAAGGGAAGAAAGTATCATAATATCGAGAATATCTGGTGACATATCTTTCTAGAGGTAGGATCCAAACTTCGATAAGCCTTGTACTGGGAGTCGTACCTAAGAAAGATACAGGGAAAACTGTGATGAGCGAGTTTGTGAGCTGCATATGGACGAAGATAAGGGTACATACGAAAACCAAACAAATGAAAGTTCGTGTATATGGGAACCCGACTATTAAGAACTTCAAATGGTGATCATCTGCCAAGAACCAAAGTGGGCAATCGATTTATGGTTTAAGCAGCTGCAGGAAAAGCGTGTAGCCAGTGGGAGAGAGGAACATGAGAGTGGTACAACATAGACAAGACCATCTCAGTAATGTGGCGGTGCTTGCGCTCAACCCGACCATTCTGCTCGGGAATATACAGGCAAGAAATCTGATGATGAATGACTTTTGTCTGAAATTGAGAGCATAAGCGACCATTTACTAACCCAGTCCCCCCATCACTCTGAAACATTTTAATGGTGGAAGAAAACTGGTTCTCCACAAAAGCCTCAAACAGGTGATAGACATCCAAAAAATTAGATTTACAATAAAATGGGTAAAACCACGAGAGTCGGGAATGATCATCAAGGAAAAAGGCATAGTAGGAGAAACCATCTGTATATATAATAGGATACGGCCCCCATAAATCACAGTGAACTAGATCAAGTACCCTAGCAGCACATTTATCATTTGATTGAAACGATAAACATTTCCCTTTTGCCTTTTTATATGCATCACAAAGGGTAGGCTTCAGCAAAACCGATGAGACAAATAAAGATCTGGAAGTACGCAAACCAGAAATAATGAAATGCAGAACATGACCAAGTTTAGCATGCCAAATTTTAAAAAAATGCACACGACTTATGTGATTCCACGGTAGACAACAAGGTTTCACGGTATACAAAAAGCATATGCACCATAATCTAAAGCATAAAAGTCCATTTTGATTATATGGCCGTGACCCAAGGTTTCACTAGTGATTTTATGCCGAATAATAAATGAGCAATCATCAAATTAGACAATAGCATTTAAATCCTGAGTTAATTATCTAATCAAAAGCAAATTCTTAGTTATATCAGGCACAATAAGCACATCATAAAGAGACAATGATTTAGAAATATGAGAATCACCGACATAAGTAATAGGGACTTGAGAACCATTACCAACATAGAGGCAGGAGGAACCATTATAAGGTCTCATATGATCAGCAGCAGTGAGAACGATTCCATGTGTTTTGTGGTGCCAAAATCCACAACCCACTTCGAGCCATGGAGCTTAAACTTTGAGAAACCACAAAAATAAGTCATAGGGACAAAACTTGAAAAGAATATACAGCTGAAACGATGGGCACCTGATGGAGACACGCAGGGGGGCTGTTGTGTATGTTTCATGCACGAGTGAAGGAGATGCTCAGGAGACTGTTGGGCGTGTGTAGCCTACGTACGATTAACGGGACGCGCGGGTATAGCCTGTGTGCGCATAGATCTCACGTGCTTTGTTGATTGAGGACGCTGGACATCGACTTCTTCCCTGGAGCACAGAGACGCCACCTGAGAATTGGAATACAAAGATGCCTGAGATGTATCTTTGCTGGAATTGGATGGCCGGAGATCGGAAGAAGCCGCTAGAGAATGCGACTGGAGAAGAAGACCTTGCGCGCTGGTTGTCGACTTATTATTGAATGGAGATGCTGGAGAACAAATACGTTGGATGTGTGCTAAAGCTTTACCGCCAGAGAACACAATTCGGACGCCCGAGATGAGAGAGATGCTGAAAAACACCAGATAGTTGGATAGAAATCTGTTGCAGTAGATCACCTGAATTTGGTCGGAAGTTGAATGGAAGTCACCAGAATCAGGTTGCTATGTCTGCCGAAAAAGAAAGAAGGAGGGAGAGGTGACTAGAAAATAAAAATTAGGGTTTAGGATAAGAACTTGCTCTGATACCATGAAAGAGTGATTTCCCATAATGATTCTGATTAATGAACAAGAGTATAAATAGAGTACAAAGTAGACTAGTCTAAATATAACTCTAGCCTAGTCATCAAGAATAAAATTTTATCTCATCATCAACTTGCTTTATTCTATCAATCATAGTTAAAAAAAATCAAAACATGGAATACATAGATCATTGTAGTCTAACATGGAATACATACATAGTTAAAAACTTTTGAAAATGCCTTTCTCTCTCCTCACTATAGGCGAACACACCGACACTTTGAGAATTCAAAATTGATCTTCTTAGCTAGAAAATTTCCCAGGTGGTCTGCCATGGGTAAATTGGGTGGTAAAAGGAGACAATCTCAAAGGGCGAGTACGAAGGAGAAGAAGGAGTAGAGAAGAAGTCGAAAGCGGTTCAGAAAATGGAGATGGTGATTGAAGATCGGGAAGTAAGAGAGGAATAGGTGATCCATGAGGGGTTAGATATTGGCAGGGAATTATCAAGGATTAACATTGGTGAATTGGAGGAAAACAACAGGGAGGATAAGAGGGGTTGGAATACTCAAACACCTCAGATGCCAGAAAATGGAATGGTTCAAAAAGAGGAGGACGTGGGTATTGTAAATCAAACTGTTCAGACTGAGACCATGCGAGTAAAATATACGGAGACAAGGAGGAGATTAAGCTGGGCTGACAAGGTAGAAGAGGAACCAAAGAAGTGGAGTATGCTATTCGAAGACAAAGATGAGGTTAAATACATATCTCCCTTTGGACTTAATGGTGTTAAATGGCTAAAATTTCTACTGATGAGGTGAATGAAAGTATTACACTCTGGGGTCTACTGTAGTTTACAGATTTTATGGGAAGTTTTCCCCCATTGATGTGTGTTATATTGTGTTCCTATATTGTGAGATTATTATGATTTTATTGAGATATAATTTGCACTTTAGGTGTTTTTGGTGCAACAATTCTTTGATTGTGAAGAGTTTGAGAGGGAGCTATACATTGTACTCTTTTTCCCATAACTAATATTTTTTTCCCATTGGGTTTCCAGGTTTAACGTTTATAATGAGGCGATGTGCTCCAGTGGAAAATATTCTTATTCCACTGTTGAAGGAAAAACAGCTAAAATCACAATTGATGAAGTATTGGGGCAAAAATGAATAAGTGAAAAGATTTTTGTTATTCAAAGGGAGAGTGTTATGAACCATTTAATTAAATTGATGAATACCATTAAGTAGAAAGCATTGAAAACCCATTAGTTCATGTATTCAAAACCCTTCATGAATGTATCTTAATGAGATTTCATCAATTGCAGCTTAATGAAATTCCATTAGTAAGGTAGGTTAATGAAGTTCCATTAGTGCTTTAGGTTAATGAAGTTCAATTAGTGTTGTTTCATACAAGAACACTATAAATAGTTCTTTTTTATTTGAAGAAAGCAGCACATTTTGAATACAAACAAGAGTTACACAATAAATTAGTTTGTTTCTCTTATGTTTAGTCATAGCCACAAATTTCCAGGGTGATTAATTGATCTTCCTCATTTTGCTCACATGTTTCATTGTTCCTAAATATATAATTAGTTTTTTGTTGTTATGTTTAATTATTATATTATTTGTTTATTTTTTTAAATTAATATGAGTAGCTAATTGTTTATTCGGCGTAGAATATTGAATCTCTAGTTTAATGAATCTGTGAGGCATAATCAATTTTATAATTATTATCTGTGAATTCACGATTGTTCTGAGCATAATTTATTCTCGTTTAATTTGAATCTGATCAACTTGAGTTTAATAGAGATAGTAATAATTAATTCCAGCAATCCGCAATTGTTGGCAATGGTTAATAAGTGGAAAACTTTTGCAAAAATAGCAAACTGTCGTAACAGAGGTAATGAATGATTGGGAAAATAACTATTACTTTTGAATACTTAGATAGTTATCAGTATTAAGTTCTTTTCGTGTTTATGCTATTGGAGTATTTATCTAGTTTAGCGAATACTTGCTAGATGTTGAAATTTGGTTTTACCTAATTAATTCAATTATCACTATTGTGTTCCAACATAACATATTTAACCAAGTATTCAACAAAGTAAAGCATAAAGACACAAGACTTTTTTACGTAGTTCGGTGAAATCCACCAACATCTGTTGGCCTGGCCCAGTTCAGAATAAATCCACTGATCTGAAAGATACAGTACACAATATATCATACAATTATACATATCTTAACTAATTAAATGTGTGAATCCTACAAGCTCCCATTGCTACCGATCCACCTTGATCTGACTCCTCTGACCTCAAAACTCGTCGACTATGGATCTTCTCCTCCCGAGAAATTAAGGTATATGATTCTGAACTTGATCAACATGTTACATATGTTAGAACATATGAATTCTAGCTCTCGTAGTACTCTGGAAAGATATAAAATCTGTATGCATATTTTTTCTATTAAGTCTGTGAGTTAATGCAGCTGTGATGTCCACTTTATATAGTCCATTGAGCAGATCAGAATTACTATGATTATCTCCATAATATTTCTATTCCTTATCTGCTTCTGAATCATATCCAAATCCCAATAATAAAAGGATTTTCCTTATCTCAAATATCTCATAAATCATTTTCCATAATTATAGGGATTTTTCTTAAACTTAGTATGCTTCTACCACACGCCTAAAATACCATATTGCGGAATCTCCTTTCTTCCATAAACAAATATCCATGTAATATTCTGTCAACGGTAAAAACCTTTTAAGCTTTCATTTTCTGTATGTTACAACATAGAAAGTCTTTGTACGCATGAAGTTCATTCCATCTTCGATTCTGATTCGCATGAAGTCATGTGCAAAAATAATTCATGCTCCACATAATATTCTGATTACAATCAAATACCTTAGAGATATGAATTATCAAATCTATTCCCTTAAACAAAGAAATTAATATATAAATATCAAATCAATTCCAATTTCCACAAATCAAATCAAAACCCATAAATATAAGAATTGATATATTCTGAATTTAAAACCATGGACGGAGTATATCATCAGAATTCTTCATGTCATTCCATAAAATTCCAAACATTACTTTGATGTTTCAACACAACAATTCCACAATTGCATAACTTCCACAAATTGCCAACTAGATAAACCTAGACTTTACAAGCTCTCCCTTTGGCATTTTGTGGACCAATTTTGTCATTTCAACACAAGAGTTTATGCAAACATGGAAATCAACCTTGAATACCACTCTGGATGTTGGAACATGGAAACATAATGTCTCTCCCTGAATTCCAGATTCCCTCAACATCCAGGAATAATAAGCATGTTGGAACATCAACCCAACAGAGCCAATAAAGTAATCAAAAAGAAATCCAAAATATCTCCCCTTTGGTACCATAAACATATCAAAGTAAATAGACACAGATAACCATTATACGTAGCTCTCCCTAAAACAAATATCTGGCCTATGTTGGAATATATCAACATCAATACTTTCAAACCTCTTCGGAAACAACTATATGTGCCACTAACCGTGTCTTCTTCTCATTAACATTAGAATTTGTAGCTTATGAACTCCATCATGTACATGTCTTTAATCAAATGTCTTCCTATTTGACTGTTTCTCGAGTAAGAGTTGTAGTATTTCAAGAGAGAATTCAACTATTTACATCAATCTGGAATAGACAGAAATACATTATAGTAAAGCTAGATGCAGTAGTGTTATCTTCAGTAGTTACTGAGATTGAAATCCTCCAGTAATTTCTTGTCGCTGATGTAAACTCTGTTGTACCACTCAAAATTTGTATCAATGTTGCATCCCTTTAAATTCTTGTACAATCTCCCGGTTGTAATCCTTGTAGATTGAGGCACTAGTATTAAGACCCAAATAGTCCAAGTAGGCTGTAAATCCACTCCTCATATACACCCAGATCAGTTGTCCTTTCGGCTAAAATTCTCCTCTGACACACAATAGCATATCTCTCATGGTTGTCCATATCAAAAAAACTAAAATAAAAAATCGAGTGCATCCTTGATTAAGGGAGCTAGCCTTGAATGATGTCCTTCTAATTTAATCTTCTTCTTGGTGATTGTGCTTCTTCTTTCACTGATTCTGTATTCTGATCAGTAGTGCCTTCAATAATCTGTTCAACTTGTGTTGGAACATTAGTCACCGATGTTGGAACATAACAACTCTCAGTTTCAACCACTTTCTCTGATGTTGGAACATCATATCTTTTCATTGCTTCAGAATCAATACCCCCAGTCTGTATCGATGTTGGAACGTCACATGCTCAGCTTCCTTCACCCCATCAATATTTTCTTCCACTATCTCCATGTTTGGTGTTGGAACATAGACTTGATCACCACCCAGATCATGATTTTCTCCAGCCACATTTACTGATGTTTGAGCATCAGAATCTCTGATCACACTAGACTCATCTATTTCCATGTCCACATCTTCTCTACCTGTCTCCATACTCTATGTTGGAACATGACCAACACCACTACCTTCCAACTCCTCATCATCCTAAACCAGAATACTAGGAAGAGTCATCCCTCTAATCTAGTCAACCATTATCTTTTCACTGACTAGTCATCACTTCAATCCCTATAATGTCTTCAAAACCAACTTCCAACATGTCTAACTACGCTTCAATTTTTCCCTTTCCTCCTTTTCAATTTTTTTTTTGTATATTTCTAATTTTTCGTACACAAAAAAAATCTACAGCTAAATAAAAGCTTTAAGGAAAAACCTCAAATCTGATAAATACCTAAGTGTTGTCTGGGGAGCTCAAACATAGCAATGTCTAACTTGCTCAGATGCTGGAACATAGTCAACTTCCACTTCTTTCCTCTCAACCCGATCTTGAATAAAATGATGTCTTATATCAATGAGCTTTGTCCGAGAATAATGTCCTAGATTCTTTGATATGTCAATAGCACTTTTGTTGTCACATAACTTCGTTAGAAGCCCTTCTTTAATTCCGTAATCAATAAACATTTGCTTCCTCCATAACAATTGTGCACAACAACTTTCAGCTACAAGATACTCTGCCTCAACAATTGATAAAGAAATAGAATTATATTTTTTGCTATACCACGCCACCAGATTTGACCCAGTAGTGAAACATCCACCAGTAATGCCTTTACAATGATCCACATTTTCTTCCCAATCAGAATCACTATACCAATCAAGATGAGAGTCTTGATTCTCTCATCTTGATTGTTAGAATTCTAGATTCCATACTCGGAGGTCCCACTAACATATCGAATTATTCTTTTAACTGCAGTCAAGTGAGTTTCCTTAGGATCAACCTGATATCTAGCAAATACTCCCATCATAATCATCTCAAATTTGGTCTGCATCAAAGGTACCAAGGATGATGAAGTAGACCCAAATACCATATACAAAACAATCAAGGTGCAATCTACTCCCCCTCGATGATAAGCTTTTTGAATAAGAAATACAGTGAGTCGCTCATACCACGCCATTGGTGCTTTTTTTATCCATACAAACCCATATTGAGTAGATGATATACTTACTTATTAACCACACCATGTAGGGAAGCACTCTTGACAAATTTTTGGTACATCATAAAATTCATAGTGCAAGCCATAGCAAGGAGAATGCGAATAGATTCTAACCTGGAAACTAGTACAAATGTCTCATAAAAATCAACTCTTTCATCCTGAGTGTAATTCTGAGCAACTAACCTTGCTTTCTTATCATTGTGTTCAAATTTCCTAAGTTCTTCTTGCATTGCTGCAATAGAATACTCATCAAGTAGAGTCTCTTTGTAATTCTTGGGTTCAATGAGGGAGAGAAAATATTGTAGACCAGCAAGTTCCCTATAGTTAACCCGATGGATCGATCGAGTCATTTTTCTGCTTGATTTAGCCTACACTGATGTTGGAACATGAGAGAATTTTGGGGAGGGCAGTGTTCCAACATCGTTGAAGTTATAAAAGTCACCAGCTTCATCTGTAAGATCTACCTCATCTGATATTACAACATCATTACGTCCTTGATCTGAGAAATCATCTGATGTTGAAACATGGACACCGATAAGATTTACTTCATCATATTCGACACTCAAGAAGTTCACTTCTAGTTTCAACAAGTAATATTTGTTTGATGACCAAATACCATAAAGCACTTTGTTGTTGCTATGTTTCACTATGCACTTCTCCTTATGGAATTCCACGGTTATATTATCATTACATGGTTAATTGATACTTAGGAGATTAGCCTTTAGATCTTCCACCAACAAAAACTTGTGAATACGAGGAATCCTTCAACATACAATTCACCTTTTTCAATCACTCGACTCGTCTTTCCATCAACAAACGTAACAAAACCACCATAATATGGTTTGGTGTTTGTTAGTAATTCTTGAGTTCTGGTCATGTGGCGAGAGCAACCACTATCAAAGTACCGCGAGTCTATAGAATGTGTAATAAGGGAAGTATGAGCAACAAGACAAGTACTAGTGCATTTAATGACCCATACATTTCTGACTATCCTTGATTGTTGGATATCGTCTATGTTGGAACATGCAGACAATTGACGTCCAGTCATGATAACCCTGAGCAATTCTAGGCATTGTTCCTCGGTATGGTCTTGGTATATGTAGTAGCTACAGATGAGAGGTTTGCATTGACGAGTCTTGATCACCTTTCTCTTTATTTCTCAAATCTCCGTCTTGAAATTAGCTATGCTACCCAGTGAGTTGTCATTACCCAATTCCTTGTTGATCTCCAAAGTTCTTTCCCATGGTCAGAATATCATCAAGTTTTGCCTTATCAATGTTCAACTTGGTAATTGTTGTTTCGGCCATCTCAACTCTCGTAATTGTTGATCTTAGACTCAAATTTAATCCTTCAATCTCTTTTCTGAGTTCAAAAACTAGAGCTAGCAAATACTTCTCCTTCTCAGCCAGTTGATTTTTCTCTTCTTTCAACGACTTGTTTATAACAGCAACTTGCAACGACATGTTATACATTTTTTTCATATGCAATGTAGATCTCTTCATCAATCACAACTTGTTTTCATCATCACTTGAAGTATCATTGAAACCTGTGTTGGAACATACATCCTCTTTTTTCTTCGACATGTTGGAACATACATCATCATCTGATCCACCATGAAATTTTGCTCCAAATTCCATATAATTGCTTGTAAGTTCCTCTTCATCATCTTCTTCATCTTCAATCCATGAGGTGATGTATGATTCCTCTTCGTCCTAGATGTGATCGTATTCTTCACATTCTCTACATTGAATTCTTCCATACTTCTTTACTTCACCACCTTGATTTCTAGTGAACTGCTGATTTCCTTGTTTCAATCGTGTTCCATAAATATTACCAAGGTCTTGTGCTCGAGGTCTATTTCCACCAAATATTTCTTGTGATTTCTTGTTTACCACCTTCTTCAGCATTCTTTAGAAATTTTTAGTGATAAGAGCAAGCTAATCATCACTGTCAGATTCATTGGTGACCCTTGATGACGAGGTTTTGAAGGCCAACTCCCTCTAGTCTTCTTTGCAGGCTCTTGCATTGTAATCTCATAGGTGTATAGTGATCTCATTATTTCATCTAAGGTTATGGGGGCTACATTTCTTGCTTCTTCTATTACTGCAGCTTTTATAGAAAATCTTTTAGGAAGTGATCTTAAAGTCTTTTTCACCAATTTTTCTTCCTTTTAAACTTTCCCAAGTTGATATGTCATATCAGAGATGTCTTTGAGTTTCCCATTGAATATAGCAATAGTATAATCCTCCTTGATCTTCAGTTCCTCGGACTTTGTAGCCAACATCTGTAGTTTGGATTCACGTACATGACTTGTTCCTTCATGAACGGTCTGTAAGATATCCCAAGCTTTCTTTGTCGGGTGGCATGTTGAGATGAGTTTAAACTGATTTTCATCTACCACTGTGAAGATAGCATTCAAAGCCTTTGAATTTTCCAATGAAGCTTTCAGTTCATCTGGAGTCCATGTAGACTTGTTTTTTAGTTTCTAATTCTTCATGCTCGATTCTCCTTCTTTCTCCTTTGAACAAGTTTCAGCATCTTCAATAGGAGGACTCCATTCAGTTTCAACAAATCATCATGCCAGTTCATCCAGTGAGTTGATGAAGACTCCCATGTGTGCTTTCCAGTAATTGTACTTGGTTCCTTCCAGCTGTAGTGGCCGAGACACCGAAGCTCCTTCTTTGGTCCATATGGTAAAACTGGATCACACTTTCCCTGACACAACTAAGACACAAATAAGTGACCTTGCTATAATACCAAATGAAATTTGGTTTTACCTAATTAATTCGATTATCACTGTTGTGTTCCATCATAACATATCAATAAAGTAAAGCATAAAGATACAAGACTTGGTTACGTAGTTCGATGAAATTCACCTACATCTACGGAGCCTGGCCCAGTTCAGAATGAATATACTAATCAGAGAGATACAATACAAAGTACACCATACAATTATATTTATCTTAACTAATCAAACGTGTGAATCCTGCAAGCTCCCCTTGCTACTGATCCGCCTTGATCAGACTCACTCTGACCTCAAAACTCATCGACGGTAATCTCCTCCTCCCGAGAAATTAAGGTGTGTGATTCTGAACTTTATCAACATGTTATGTGTGTTGGAACATATGAATTCTGGCTCTCGTCGTACTCTCGAAAGATATAAAATTTGTATGTAAGTTTTTTCTATTAAGTTTGTGAGTTAATGCAGCCATGATGTCCCCTTTATATAGTCATGTGAGCGTATTGGAATTATTATGATTATCTCCATAAAATTCCTATTCCTCAACTGCTTCTGAATCATATCCAAATCCCATAAATTGAAGGATTTTCTTTATCAAAAATATCCCATAAATTATTTTCCATAATTATAGGGATTTTCCATAAACTTGGTATACTTCTACAACACGCCTAAAATACCATATTGTGGAATCTTCTCTCTTCCATAAACGAATATCCACACAATATTATGTCAATGGTCAAACCTTTTATGCTTCAGTTTTCCGTATGTTACAACATAGAAAGTCTTTGTACGCATGAAGTTCATTCCATCTTCAATTCTGATATGCATGAAGTCATGTGCAAATATAATTCATTCTCCATGTCATATTCTGATTACAATCAAATCCCTTGGAGATAGGAATTATCAAATCTAACCCCTTAAAGAAAGGAATTGATATATTCTGTCCAAATCCTTTCCACAAAGGATATTTATCAAATCAATTCTAATTTACATAAATCAATCCAATCTCATAAATACAAGAATTGATATATTTGAAACTTAAAACCATGGACGGAGTATCTCATCATATTTCTTCATGTCATTCTATAAAACTCTAAACATTCCTTCTTTTGTGTTTCAACACAACAATTCCATGGAATGAGCACGGAAGATAAGAAGTTTCCTAAACCAGAAGATGCCTGAAGGGGAGTTGATGAAGTGCTTCTACTATGGAATGAGCACGGAAGATAAGAAGTTGCTTGATTCTCTGAGTAACGGATTATTTTTGAATAAATCAGTGGCCAAAGGTAAGTAATTGGTGAAAAATGTCCTTGAAGCCACAAAAGAGTATATTGAACCACCCCACTGTCAACCAAAGAAAGTGAGGGAAGGAAGAATTTTGAATAGGGAGGACAAGATGGATGAAAAGATGGAGAAAATGATGGAAAAGATTATGTCCACCATTGAGAAGAAAGTGTCATTAGTTGACACTCAAAGACCTTGTGATGTGTGTGGAAACTTACAGCACCTGACACACGATTATGCCATAACTATTGAAGATGCAACTGCTCAAGCAAATGCAATTGGAAATGTTCAAGGAGGCCAAAAAATTGTTTTGACCCTTATTCCAACACTTACAATCCAGGGTGGAGGCATCATCCAAATTTCAGTTGAGAAGGTTAAGGAAATCAACCGCATCAACAACAAGAAGTCTACAAACCACCACCACCGATAGGAATGTATCAAGTTTGAAACCCAAATCAATAAGGGCAGACCAGGAATCTCTTCAAGATATGATGGTTGAGTTGATGGAGTCACAGAAATTAATGCAAAACAACCAAATTGCACATCAATAAGCTTGTCAGCAAAAGATTAGAGATCTCAAGAATCAAATGGCGCAACTATCAACTTCTATGAATGAGATTAGAGGAAGCCAGGGAAGGCTACTATCACTAGTGCCGCCAAATCCACGAGAAAATGTGAATCAAATCACATTACGAAGTGGGAAAGAGATAATTGATCCTCCAACTAAGAAATTGGAAAAGATTCATGACACCAACAGTGTCGCAGGCTTCCATTTGACCAAGAAGAACCTTCCAGTTGGACAAACAGAACCCTATCTCTGAATAGGTCGTGGAAGAAGTTGAATGTAATGCTTATTTTCCTAAACAAACCGAGGTTGGTAATTGAGTTTGAAAGATACATCCATAAAATTTCTTTCCCCATTCCCTGGAAGGTTAGATAAGAAAAAAGAAGATCCAATTCATTACTTATCTATATTTGAAAAAATAGATATTAACCTTCCGTTTTTGCAGGCAATAAAGTTACCCCCTCTTAGCAATTTTTTGAAGAATTTTATTGCAGTGAAACCTAAAGATGCTGGTAAAATCATAATGGGTCAGAATATGTCCGCGGTGATTCAAAAGAATTTACCACCCAAGTTCAAGGACCCGGGTATGGTTTTGTTACCTTGCTTTATAGGAGAAACGAAATTTGATCATGCAATGTGTGACTTTGGAGCCTCTATAAATGTTATGTCATTGTCTGTTTATGAAACTTTAACTGGAGTAGACATGGTAGACACTAGAGTTATTGTCCAACTTGTTGATCGATCTTGTATATATCTTGAGGGTTCATTGGAGAATGTGCTTGTGAAAGTGAACAACATTTTATATCCAACTAATTTCTATGTGGTTAAAATGAGTCATGGAACAAGGGGTGTTTTGATGGATCGACCTTTCTTAAGGACCGCTAAAACAATCATTTATGTAAGCATGGGCACGATTTTTTTGGATTATTATGGTGAAATTTACCTTTAATATGATGATGCCATGAAAAATTCAATTGATGCTGAAAATTCGTATGCTCTTGATGTGATTGACCCTTTTATCCAAGTAAATCTTGAGACTGAATTCATGCAGGTTACATTGGAAATATCCTTATCTGAGAATGTGAAGGATTTTGTTGTTTAGGGGATGAGTGATGACAAAATAAAGGAGTTTTTAATGTCCCTTTATGCAAAGGAGGAACTTTTAGTACAGTTCCAACGTCCCAGTTGGCTAAACAGAACCTCAACGACTCTAAACTTGTTGGGTTCCATTTGGCCACACAGAACCTCTGCAACAAACCACTTCTATCTGACGGCCAAGATCTGACTTTGGAGTTAAAGGACTTACCTGAGCACTTGAAGTATGTATATTTGGGCGGGGATAAGACACTTCCACTTGTCATCAGCAATGACTTAACTGAAACACAGGAAGAGCAATTGATTTGCTTACTAAAGAGGCAAAAGGAGTTTATTGGGTGAACTCTAGTTGAAATCACCAGAATCAGTCTTGATTCTGCATGCACAATATATTGATGGAGGATGATGCCAAACCAAGTAGAGAACCACAATGGAAATTGATCCCGAACATGAGAGAGGTTGTGCTTAAGGAGATCATTAAGCTACTTGCCATGAGAATAATCTATCATGTTTCTAATAGCAAGTGGGTAAGCCATGTCCGTGTGGTGCCAAAGAAATCAGGTTTTCAAGTTGTGAAAAACTCAAGGAATGTGTTGGTTCCTATGCGCTTAGTGACTGGTTGGCACATGTGTATAGAATACCACAAATTGAATGTTGCAACTCATAAGGACCACTTCCTTTTACCTTTCATTGATCAAATGTTGGAAAGGTTGGCAGGGAAGAGCTTATTTTGTTTCTTAGGGGGATTTAGTGGTTACTTTTAGATTTATGTGAATCCAGAAGACCAAGAGAAGACTACATTCATGTTTCCTTTTGGTAATTATGCTTGCTCCTGGGACATTTCAGCGATGTATGATGAGTATCTTCTCGGATTTGATACATAAGTGCATTGAGGTCTTCATAAATGATTTCACTGTGCATGGAGATTCTTTTGATAATTTCTTGGAGCACTTAGAGAAAGTACTAGAGTATTATGTGAAGAGGAACCTGGTTTATAACTACGAGAAGTGTCATCTCATGGTGAAGGAAGGGATTGTCTTGTGGCATGTGGTCTCTAAGAAAGGAATTCAAGTGGATAAGGAAAAGGTGGATTCGGTTAAGCAGCAATGTTTGTGAGATGAGAGGATTTCTCGAGTATACGGGATTTTATAGACTTTTCATTAAGGATTTCATACAGATTGGTCGGCCATTGACCAAGCTTTTGCAAGATGATGTCCCATTCGACATGACATAGGAGCACAAGCAAACTTTTGATTTTCTGAAGAAGAAGCTTATATCAGCCCCTATCATGCAACCACTAACTGGGAGCTACCTTTTGGGCTATTATGTGATGCAAGTGATTATGCGGTGAGAGCTCTGTTAGGTAAAAAGGTGGGAAAAGACAGCCATGTGATATACTACTCCTCTATGACATTGAACATTACTCAGTGCAATTACACAACCACTAAAAAGAGTTGTTGGCGATAGTATTTGCTTTGGAAAAGTTCAGATCTTACCTCCTTGGGTCGCAAATTATTGTTATACCAACCACTCAGCTCTGAAATACTTGCTAACTATCGACGAGGTAAGAAAGAATTGGGATAGTTCAGCAAATACTTTCTATCCTATAAATGGTTGAATTATAGATGATAAATTATTATTGCACAAAGGATCAGGTTAGTATAACTAGTGTGGATTTATTTTAGTGCCGAATTGCTTCTCTATTTGATAATATATTTTTTGTTTTAATTTTATTATCTTCTTTCTTAGTTGATAAAATCACTCTCTTGCAATAAAGTATGGTGGCTACATCAAGTTTGATCTTTAGGAAATTGAATTTTAATTACACAGTTCTTTGTGGAATTGACCCTGCTTATCACTGTGCTAGATTAATTCTTAGCATATATCCAGAATTATTTGATGGCTTAACGAAACACCAAAGTGGTGAAATACTTTCTTGCCAAGAAGGCGTCAAAGCCACGCCTTATAAGATGGATTTTGTTTCTCTGGGAATTTGATTTTGAAATTCGAGACAAGAAAAAGGTAGAGAATCATGTGACAGACCATTTGAGTCATTTGATTAGGCCCAAAGATTGTTCACCAACTACAGAGACTTTTCCCCAAAGAGTATTTATGTGCAGTGGATGCAATGTGTTTGTCCAAACTGAACCACAGTTTGCTGCAGGCGTTACCAAAAAGAGTCTTCCAGTTAGCCAACTGGAACCCCCCCTCCTGACGTGAATCCAAACCCCAACTCGGACAAATATAAGCTTACTTTTGCAAATATAAACTCTGACACCAAAGGTAAGCAAGGTAAGGAACCATGATATGCTGATATTGTGAATTATCTAATCATGTGGAGATGCCACACACATGAATTGAAAAGTGATTCGAAATATTGTATTTGGGATGAGCCTTATTTGTGGAAGGTGGTATTTGATCAAATAATTAGGAGATGCATTCCCGAGGAAGAGCAAGATGACATTCTCCTACATTGTTACTCATTTGCTTGTGGTGGAGACTTTGGTAAAAAATGCACATCTCGTAAGATACTTGATAGTGGTTTCTTTTGGCTAACACTTAATCGAGATTCATATATTTTTTGTAAGAGTTGTCCATGGTGTCAACGGACAGGTAATATCTCTCATTATAATGAGATGCCCTAGAAACCAATAATTGTTTGTGAAATACTTGATGCATATGGCATGGATTTCATGGGGCCTTTCCCTAGCCCTTTTGGTAATTTACACTCCATCCGTTCCGGAATAAATGACACACTTTCTATTTTCGTCCATCCCACTTAAAATGTCCCACTTTAATTCTTACTCAAAGTGGTAAAGAATATGTTGTCAAATTCCTATAATATCCTTTTTAACTTCAATAACTTTATGACTTGTCCCGCCTTTTTCTCAAAATAGTTCTACCTTTTCACAATTATTTTTTGCTACCTCATCTTGCGTAAAATACCAAGCCAAGTTTCAAGGTGCCATTTATTCTGGTTGATTATGTTTCCAAGTGGGTGGAGGCTAAAGCCACCCGTACTAATGATGCCCAAGTTGTTTCAAGTTTCTTGAAATCCCATATCTTTAGCAGGTTTGGCGTGCCAAGGGCAATCATCCGTGATCAAGGCACGCATTTGTGTAACCGCACTATAGAAGCTCTCATGAGGAAGTATGTGGTTCATCAAAGGATGACTACCACGTATCATTCTCAATCCAATGGCCAAGATGGGGTGTCTAATAGGGAAATAAAACAAGTTTTGGAGAAAACTGTTAACCCCTCGAGGAAGGATTGGAGCAAGATATTAGATGATGCCTTGTGGGCATATCGTACTGCCTATAAGACATTTGTCGGCATGTCTCCATATAGACTTGTTTTTGGAATATGTGTCATCTACCCCTCGATCTGGAGCATAAGGCATTTTGGGCTATAAAATAGCTGAATATGGAACCAACCAAGTGTGAGGAAGAGAGGAAGTTAAAACTTCAAGAGTTGGAAGAGATCCGGTTGGAGGCGTATGATCAAGCTATGTGGTACAAGGATCCCACCATGAGGTGGCATGGCAATAATTTGAGATCTAAGAAATTTGTGGTTGGGCAGAAAGTTCTACTTTTTCAGTCCAAACTTTGATTGAAGCCCGGAAACTCAAGTCACAGTGGATAATACCGTTAGAAGTGGCTTTCGTTTTCCCAAACGAGACCCTGGATATAAAGAGTTTGGAAACAGGAAAAACTTTTCTTGTAAATGGCCACCGCCTCAAACCATTCTATGATACTTCGCAAGTGGATACAGTGAAAGAAATTCCATTTTTGCTCACCACCGATATCTGATCGAATGAGAAAGTCTAGCCTAAGACTATAAACAAAGGCATTGATTGGGAGGCAACCTAAATTTTTTCGCTTTATCAGCTTTTTTTTCTTTCTTAAAATTGGAATTTCTCATCTGCTCTCATTTCTTAATCTATAGAAATGTGGTAAACAGGAGTCTTGGGCAAAACCTGATTTTGATCCAGCACTCTCCTCTTGATCAGGAATTTTTCCGAACCCACTATAAGTTATTTCTCTCCCTTGTCATTTTTTTATGTTTGAATATGTGTTTAAACATTTTCTCGTAAGAGCTTTGCATTATTTGCTTGAGGGCAAACAAAGTTTAAGTGTGGGGAGGTTTATTGTGTGCTTTGTTTCGTATTTTTATTTTATTTTTTAAAAAAAATTTAAAAAATTGTTTTTTTAGTCAAACATGTGTTTTTAGTCGATAATTTGGCATGAAATAATTCTAGTGGCTCTTGATCAAAGTATCATGCCAGTTGTAAACTTCATTGTTTAATAAACTAGGTAAATTTGATATGCCTTGAGGTTGAGATTTTCTATAATTTGTAAAATTTGATTGATATGATTTTTGGGTTGGCGAAAAGGGATGACTTTAATTGAATATTTTGGCCTAGAAAGTGAGGTTTGAGCTAGACTAGAGCACTCTCTATATCAATCTTTGTTATGAGAGATCACATTTCTATACTTTGAGTTGTGATGTGTAAAAATGATGGAAGACACTAGGATGAATCACATAACTTAAATGGCCTACCAATTACAGTAATCCCTAGTGAAACACTTTGAAGCTTTGACTATGTTCTTTGATATAAGTCATTGTATATTTAGCCAAAGTCTTGTTTTTACCTTTCTCTCATGTTCTTGAAGTTAATGTTGATGAATTCATCCATCGTTTTCTCTTAAGTTGATGGCATGCAGAGTATGTGTTCAGTTTGCCAAAACAGAAGGGATTCAAAATTGAAGGTTGAACCTTATTGTGAACATGCACTATGTTTTATCTGTCCAAACTGGAGGGGATAACTGTCATAATAAAAAAATCTTTATTGCTTATTATTTTGCAATTATTTCCCCATGGGTACTGATTTTGGAAGCAATTGAGAGGAGTGGTGCTGGAAACCATTAAAAAAACAAAATAAAATAGCACCCACATTTGATATGATATTAATACTAGCCATGAGTTTGAAGGTTGTTGGTGAATGTCTACTATATATGGATGATGGTTCAAGAAAAACCATGCTAATACTTTTATCGACATTGTTGAGCTTAGAACCCTTAGGATCTCACCAATCTGAATGATCTCTTACCCTGTTTCAACCCTTGAGAAAGACCCTCTTGATTTTGCATATTAACTTCTTTGTGTTATAACTTGTGAATTATTTGAGTGATTGTTCTTCATACATTGACAGTGATTGAGTGAAATCGTGAGAAAATATCCCTTGCTTGTTCGATTTTGACTAAATTGATGATTGAAGTTCATGATCTTGAATACTTTTATTTCAATTACTTTAGGGATGATAATTCCCAGGTGCGTTAACGTGAATCTTTACTCCTTGGCAGGGGAAAATATATCATTGTAAGAGTACAATTTGAAATTTTTAAGAGATGAATTTTTGTTTGTCCAATCTTGGGTTTTTTTTTTCTCTTTCCTTTTTATAGGGTCATTTTAGATAGAGTCATATGAGGGAATGAGAACTATGAACACAGTGAATTATTGATTGATCTTATATTCTTCACTTCATACTTGAGGGCAATCATGATTCAATTGTGAGAAAATTTGATGTGTGTTATATTGTGCTCATATATTGTGGGATTATTATGATTTTATTGAGATATTTTTTGCACTTTAGGTGTTTTAGTGCAACAATTCTTGGATTGTTAAGAGCTTGAGAAGGAGCAATACATTGTACTCTTTATCCATTAACCAATATTTTTCCGACTAGGTTTTCCAAGTAAGGGTTTTTATTGAGGCGATGTACTCCAATGGAAAATGTTATTATGCCACAGATGAAGGAAAGAAACTAAAATCACAATCGATGAAGTATTGGGGCAAAAAATGAATAAGTGAAGAGAATTTTGTTATTCAAAGAGAGTGTTATGAACAACTTAATTAAATGGATGAATATCATTAAGTGGAAAGCATTGAAAACTCATTAGTTCATGTATTCAAAACTCATCATGAATGTATCTTAATGAGATTTCATCAATTGTAGCGTAATGAAATTCCATTAGTAAGGCAGGTTAATGAAGTTCCATTAGTGCTTTAGGTTAATGAAGTTGCATTAGTGCTTTAGGTTAATGAATTTCAATTAGTGTTGTAACATACAAGAGCACGATAAATAGTGCTTGTACATTTGAAGAAATCGGCACATTTTGAATACAAATAGGAGTTACGCAATAAATTAGTTAGTTTCTCTTATGTATAGTCGTAGCCACAAATTTACATTGGGTGATTAATTGATTTGCCTTGTTTTTCTCCCAGGTTTTATTGTTCCTAACTATATAATTAGTTAGTTGTTATTATGTTTAATTATTATATTGTTTGCTTGTTTATTTTAATTAATATGAGTAGCTAATTGTTTATTCAGCGTAGAATGATGAATCACTAGTTTAATGAATCTGTGAGCCTTAATCGATTTTATAATTATTATCTGTGAATTCCTGATTGTTCTGAGCATAATTTATTCTCGTTTAATTTGATTCTGATTAACTTGAGTTTAATAGAGATAGTGCTAATTAATTCCACCAATCCGTAATTGTTGGCGAGGGTTAATAAGAGGCAAACTTCCGTAAAAACAGCAAACTGTCGTAACGGAGGTAGTGAATAATTGGGTAAATTACTATTACTTGCGAATACTTGGATAGTTATCTGTATTGGGTTCTTTTCGTGTTTATGCTATAAGAGTGTTTATTAGGATTAGCGAATACTTGCTAGATGTATTTCAATAAGGGAAGTAGCTAGTTCAGCAAATACTTGCTAACTATCGACGAGGTAAAAAAGAATTGGGGTAGTTTAGAAAATACTTGCTATCCTATAACTGGTTGAATTATAGATGATAATTTATTATTGGGCCAAGGATCAGGTCAATATAACTAGTGTGGATTTATTTTAGTGCCGAATTACTTCTCTATATGATAATATCTTTGTAGTTTTAGTTTTATTATTTTCTTTCTTAGTTGATAAAATCACTCTCTTGCAATAAAGTGTGGTGGCTACACCAAATTTGATCTTTAGAAAATTTAATTTTAATTACATTGTTCTCTGTGGAATCGAGTCTGCTTATCACTGTGCTAGATTATTTTTTAGCATATATCAGGAATTATTTGGTAGTTTAACGACACACCACTCATTTAAAGCTGCCGAGGGTTTCTTTTTAAGAATTTGGGGGAATAGAATTTTGAGGATTTTGAGAGTGAAAATGGGATTTTCCTGATTAGATTTAAAATTGTTGAACGGGGGGATGAAGTGATAGAAAGGGGGGTGTTAATGTGTGATGGAAAACCAGTTCTAATAGCTGAATGGACACGGGATTTTAATATGAGAAATCCTAAATATGTTCATGTTTGGATTAGCCTTCCTAATCTACCCATTGTGTACAGGAAGCCAAGTATTCTTAGTGGGATTGTCTCTGTTGTTGGGATCCCATTGAGAATGGACAAGGCTACAAAGGAGTTGGATAGATTGAACTATACTAGAATCCAAGTGGACGTGGAAATTGGAAAAAGAAATTCCCAAATCTATTATTTATATTGATGAGAAGAATATGATACAGAATCATGCAATTGAAACTGGAGGAGAAGGGAATTATCAGTAAGCTTCCATCAGAGGAAGAAATACATGTGGATGGAAAAACAGTATATGTGCAAGGGCAGACTAACAGAGGAGAGTGTAGCACAAGGTATGTCCATCTATCAGATCCTCCTGATAAAATATAAATGAATATATAATAGTGTGGAATGTCATGGGTGTAAATAATAGAGAAAAACAAAAAAAATGTAGGGAGTTTGTATATAAAAATCAGGTTTGGATGTTTAGTTTTTTTAGAAACTAAGGAACCAATTGAAAAAGAAAAAGATTGTTGGGAAACGTTTGGTCGGGAATGGAATTTTGTGTCAAATGGTGACTTGGTCAAAGGTGGAAGAATATGGATTGGATTGAGGGTTGATGCTATTTTAGTGGTAAATATAATTAAAAACAATCAATGGATGGACATGGAGAATGTGGGCAGAAAATCTAAACAAAAAAGATTCATTACAGTGGTTTATGGATCTAAAGTGTTGATCATGGAAATGGTATACCATGGCTGGTTATCGGGAATTTTAATGCCCCTTTAACATTGGAGGATACAATTGGTGGAAGTTGTCTAACTACTGCATAAGTAGAGGATTTTCAGCAATCTGTAGCAAGTCTGGAGTTAATGGAGCTAAGAACTCTTGGCCCTAAATTCACATGGGACAATAGAAAAATGGCTGGGAGCGGGATATTGAGCAAGATTGACAGTCTTTATTAATCATAAGTGTATCATAGTTTTAAGGGCCTCTTTATGCACTGTTATAGTTAACAGTGAATCTAATCATTTCCAATTGAAGATCAGGGTGTTGAAAGGAAGAAAACTTGTAAATAAACCCTTTAGATTCTTCAATATGTGACCACAATCTGATCCGTTTAAGGTTATACTGAGAGAGGTGTGGAGAAGGAAGGAAAATGGCAACATGAAAGACTTGCTGGTGAACTTACAAAGATTAACTTTACCTCTTGCAGAACTTCACAAGAATGGGTTCTCAAAAGTAAATTAGAGCAGAGAAAGCAAGAATGGAATGGACTGAGGCAAGTAGTGAAATGCACAAAGATCCCAATTCTGTGATAAAGCAGGAAGTTGAAATGTTGAAAATGCAGGAGGTTACAAGACTAGAGGAGGCTGAATATAGATATCTACAGCAGTTGGGAAAAATTAAATGGAAGAAGGATAGGGATAGACCAACTAAAATGTTTTATGCTAAAGTGAGGGAGAGACAACACAAAAATCAGATCATTTTCCTTTTGAAAAATGGGGCAGATTTCAGAGAATCGGGAATTGGAGAGTTACCTAACATAATTCTTTAAATATCAGCTTGGAGGATATAGGGGTGAAACTTCAAAGCTAGAGATGAAACCTGCAAATGGGTGTTCGGTTTTGGAGATTTGAAAGCGGATGAAACTTAATGAAGGTATAACAGAATATGAGATTCTGAGAACATTAAAAGGGATTAGTTCCAGCAAAAGTCCATGGTATGATGGATTTAACAGCAAATTCTACAATAATTCATGGGATGTGGTGGAAAGAGACTTTGTAAATGCAATTAAGAGTTTTTTTTTATGGTGAAGAACTGCCATAAGAATTGAGCAGAGCTGTTTTCACTCTAATCCACAAGGTAAGTTAGCCTCAACTTCCAAATGACTTAATACCTATTTCTTGTTGCTTTGTGCCTTATAAAACGATTACCAAGATATTGTGTGAAAGATTGTGAAAAATTCTACCCGATATAATTAGTTTAAACCAAGGGACTTTTATAAAGGATAGGCATATTGGACACAATATACTTCTTGCTCAGGAACTAGTTCACAAATACAGATTGAAAGGATTAGAGGCTAGTTGTGTGATAAAGGTAGATATAAGGAAGGTATTTGATACTGTTAGCTGGAAATTTCTCTTTAATTGGTTGAGGATTCTGACATTCCCTTCTTTGTTTATTTCTTAGGTTGAAAGATGTGTGTTTCTCAAAATTTTGTTTGTCTTTGAATGGCTACTTCACAGATACTTTCAGAGGAAGAAATAGGGTGAAGCAGGGGAATCCTTTGTGTTTTTTTTATTGGGTATGGAGTGCTTGAACAGGTTATTGACAAGGAGATGTAAGGGGAAAATGGTAGGATGTCATCAAAGGCGTAGGATGGTTTGAAATCATAGCCTACTATTTGCAGATGATATTCTCCTACTTTGTTAAAGCTAGTGAAAAATCTATCAGAGGGATTCAGGAAATTTTGATGGAGTTTCAGGAAGTTTTCGGGTTGGCAGTCAATAAAAACAAATCTACAGTGTACTTTTCTAGCAATGGAAGAAGAAGAACAAGAGACTTTGCCATCAATCCTAAATATAAATAGGGGGACTTTCCCTATAAAATATTTAGGGTTGCCATTGTCAACTTTTAGATGGGATAAAAAAGCATGATCAAAACTGCTGAATAAAATATGTAGCGGGTTAAATATCTGAGACTCTAGAAAGCTTGCACATGCTGGAAAGGCTCAATTAATTAACCTTTTGTTTATAAGTATTGTAGGTTTTTGGTCTGGTATACTTAAGGTTCCTGAAGGAGCGCATGAAGAAATAGCCAAAAAAAATGTAGAGCTTTTCTTTGTGGTGGGGGGAAGAGGATGGAAAATTCTTTGCACTTGCAGCCTGGGATTCTTTATGTAAAGGTAAACGGTCAGGTGGGATAGACCTGAGAGATTCTTCATTGTGGAATTAGGCCTCACTTTGCAAGCATATTTGGAGAGTGGGAGAAAAAAGATATTATGTGGGTGAAGTGGATGCAGGCATACTGCTGAAAGGGGAAAAACTTGAACAATCACAAGATTCAACAATCACATAGTTGGATCCGGAAATACTTGATCAGATTGAAGGAGACATATTGGTTTTGATTTGTCTTTAATGAAAATTTAATTACTATAAAAAAACTTAGTAGAGTTCTTAAATTAATATCCATATGAAGTCTTGAAAAAAGATCGAGATTACATATTGATCTACTTCTTTCGTGTTAAAGTTTCAAATTTATAGAATGCAAACATATTAAGAGAAGAGTAAATTAATGCAGGAGAAGGTATTGGAAAAATATATAAATAATAAAGTAATATAAATGGGTGAATGTGAATGAGTTGAAATTTACTCAAATTATGAGTGTATATAAAATAGAGTTGGAAATAAAATAATGTAAATGTGTGGGTCCGTTCGATAAAACTTTTTAAAAAAATTATATCGTTCAACGAACATATCCACTTAAATAAGTGGGTTAATATTCACTAATAATACAAATTATTATGCATAAAATCATGATTAAAAGCGTCAATGCATCTGCAAGCATACTCTATAAGTTGACATTTGAGCACTTTTAACACAAGTGATTAAAGGTGTTCATGACTAGATCCTTATTTAGTCACTTCTAACCCAAGTGACTAAAGGTGTCCATGACCAGATCCATATTCCTTTACACTCAATGATGATTGAAGGATACTTTGTAAGAACTTCTTATACTAGAGGTAATCCTGATGCTTTTCTTAGTGTAATTTAGAGTTTAGTGGATTCCATCAGAGGGCATTCCATGTATAGCCTATTGGCACAATTTGTCTTCTATTTTAGGGCCTATTTTATACCATCAGTCAAGATAGTGTTGCCACTATAATTTTCAGGGAGACAAAACAATGGTCATAATCTAGCATGTTCGTTTGTTCATTTGACATAAGAATTGTCTAGTCGAGTGATAAAGACAGCTTTTCTCAGTTCAAAGAGTTGATTTATAAATAATGGCCGAATGAGATATTCTTTTGTTTTGATCGGGAAAAAAAAATCCTATGTCGCTATTATTCAATATATTTAGCTATCCACGTAAAATTATAAAATGCCATTTGCTGATCATGTTTACAAACTGAGATTTTTATTTTTAAGAATCTCTGTAGGTATAAGATCGTGATGTTTACTTGTAACTTTAGAGTGCATCTCTTGAAAAACGGTCTTTCTGTAAACCATTAAAACGCCAAGGTTTAAATTACAACTTAGAAGAAATAAGTTTAATATGCAAATATAACCCTATATGTTGGAGAAAGTGCAAACATAACCCTGACTTATTTTTTAGTGCAAATATAACCCTACCTATTATACATAAGTACAAATATAAACCTAAAGTCATTATTCCGGCATTGACTGGCCATTTTCGGCCATTGACAGACCAGAAATGACCAAAATGCCCTTCTAACCTAATACAAAATTTTAAAAGATAAAAATGCCCCTATAGCCCTCTCAAACCATCACCGCCTCTTCCCTCTGAAACCACCGCCGCCGAAAAATGCCACCGCTGCCTCCGAAAAGTGCCACCACCACCGCCGAAAAATGCCACTGTCGCCTACTTCATAGCTCCCAATCTCCTAAAATCACCACTCTGTTTTCTTTTCTCCGCTTGCAACCCTGAAAACCGCTGCCACCTGAAACCCTAGCCACACGAATCGGTTCTTCTTCTCGCTGATTCATGTTCTTCTCCGACTACCGCTGCCATTCTTCTCCATCGCAGCCGCCTCAAACCGCCGCCGTCTGAAACCCTAGGCACACGAATCGGTTTGTCATTCTTCTCCACCGCCGATTCGTGTTCTTCTCTGACCACCGCGCCATTCTTCTCCACCACCGCGCCATTCTTCTCCACCACCGCCACCTGAAACCCTAGCCACACGAATCGGCCTTCCCCAACCCCTCCCCTTGCCGCTGACATTCTCCTCCACCATCGATTCGTGTTCTTCTCCAACCACCGTGCGCAGTGGCTCGCTCTGACGAGAACGTGGAATTGGCCACAGCCGATTTGTGTTCGCCACCAGCCCTCCACCGAAACTCTAGGCCCACGCCACCTTCACCACCATTTCCGGCGCCGCTCAGCCAAGTGCTGGAAAATCGACGAAAGTGCAGAACCAATTTATTTTTTCGGATAAATGAAGAAGATGAAGATAAATAAAGAAGAAAAGGGAAGGTACAGAAAACGAAGATAAATGAAGAAGAAAAGGGGCAGGGGCAAAACATTTTAAATACTTTTTCAAATTTTCAATTTTTTACAGAAGGGCAAAATAGTCTTTTCACCCAATTCCGGTCTAAATTTGCCGAAGAAGTTTATATTTGTGCATAACCTCAATATCTAGGGTTATATTTGCACTTTCAATTATCGCAGGGTTATATCTGCACTTTTGTCAAGTATATAGGGTTTTATATGCACTTTTTTCAGTTGCATTAGTCGGATCATAAACTTTATAACAAATACACGTTGCATAATAAATTTTTAATATTACAACTAAAACCTTTACATTCCTATTATTCTAATTAAATCTCATATTTTCATAGTCTTCCCATAAAACTATGGAAAGACTATCTTTCCCAAGAATTTATCATAATTTTATATCAGCAGTATCTTCTCTTAGACTTCGTCATAATTTTATATCAGCAGTAAATTGTCCTTCTTTAACATATAATAAAAAAATATAAAGTATCGCTATCCATGGTATTATATACTATACTTTGAATTCAATAGTATCATTTTTGCTATAATATCAAGCCGGTCATAAGTCTAGACAAGATATGCTAACCAATCCAGTCACCGTGACACGATGAACTTGATTATCTTCTAGATTTACAAGACTTTTAACAAATAAACAATAATAATGTTAGAATGTGTAAGAATAATAATAAAAAAGTTCATAATTATAAATTTTAAAGTTGAATTATAGTTATTTATATGTTGAGATTCATTTGAAAATATTTTATAATTAAAGTATCTTATTACAATAATAAGTAAAAATAAACATCAAATCACACTGTTAATCATACTAATAATAAAATACCCTACTCTAACGGTTAGTCATTAGACTCAGTACAAAACAAAATTGTGGGTAGCATATAAGCTTTTACAAATACCAAAGGATGTTTTGCTAAACTTGGTATTTGTAATAAAAGTTAAATAATCAGAACTTTCTTATCCGATCAGTATACTCCCTTCAGTTCTAAATATTAGTGGAAAATGGTTCATGCAATCAAAAATGTTTCATGATGAACCGCCTTTAATTAGGATCTGAAACAGGTTCTGAATTAAGAATTCCCTCCCAAGTTATGCTTTCCATTTTAAAGGCGCTTCCACCTTTAATGGACTGCCTGTAATTGAGCTTTTTGATCTAATATAAGTAGAAATCAATTCCCTGAGTTTTTCTCCCCCTTGGTTTCTTGTTTTCCTTAGATTTTTCTCCTCCCTCCCTCCTTAGGTTTTTCTCCTGCCGCTGTGAAAACCCTCTGCCCACCCTCAGCCTCCCTCCACCATCACGCCTCCTACATCGGAGCTCCTCCCCCACCGAAGAATCTCTCCTGGCGAAGCTCCTCCGTCATAGACGCCCATCCCCCACATCAAAACTCTTCTTCCGCATAATTTATTGTTGTTGTCACCGCTTAATTTAAAACCCTCTATCGTTCGTAATGTTGTTACTCTTTGTTGAAAACCCTCTGTCATTTGCTATGTCGTTTGCGGTGTTGTTGCTCTTGAAAACCCTCTAGATCTAACTTTGCTTCAATGCTGCCAGAAACCTCAGGTTTCCAAAAACTTTTTTTTAGAACCTCAAATAGGTTCTGAATCTGAAATCTATTTTGGACCCTAATGAAAGGCAATTTTTGAACTGTGGAGCCAGAGAAGGCAGTCCGATAGAACCGCCTTTATTCGAGGGTTTTCCACAAGTGAAATTAAATTAAATACTTATTTTTTTTCAATTAAAATTGTTGAACTTTGACTATATATTTGAACAGATATAAACAATAATGCCAAAATTTTGTAAGGTGTCGCGAGAGATTCGATTTTAATTTGTTAAGACAAATTAAAAAATAGCATAAATGATGATATTATTACTTATATTTTTATTTTAACATATGCTCATGTATCTATTCATGTGCTCGTCTTATCATCCAAATTTTAATACAATTTAGTTTGCTTATATCTCTAATAGTATTTCTTATATATTTATTCTTCTTTTATATTTAGAAAAGTTTGTCATTGCCTGCAAACAATTTACACAGAAAATAATTTTTATAATTTCACACGGTTGGACTTGAAACATTCTATGCATTAGAACGTCCAAAATAGAGAAAAAGAAACGTAACAAGTAATTTCTAAAGTATCACGTGATTGAGACTTCAGTAACCAATACACATTTGAACGTCCAAAATAGAGAAAAAGAACATAACAAGTAATTCCTTAAGTATCATGCGATTGGGCCTTCTGTAACCAATCCATGCATTTGAACGTCCAAAATAGAGAAAAAGAAACATAACAAGTAATTCCTTAAGTATAATGTGATTGGGCCATCAGTAGCCAATTCACGCATTTGAACGTCCAAAATAGATGTGTAATTCTTAAAATGCTACACAATTCGGCATTCTGGAAGCAATTCATGATTTTGGACGTCCAACATAGAGAAAAAGAATTCTGTATTTTTGTCTTTCGTGCGGGTGAAAAACAGAGTCGCGCGCGCCGCCATGAAATGTTTTGGATGTATACAATAGGGAATGATTAAGAAATTTCATCTATCTGTATTTGGGCATGTGAAATATTGAGTCTTACACGATTGTTTAAAAGAATTTCCGTATTTCATGCGAGTGCAAAATCGAGTCTCAAATTGCACCTTGAAAGAAACTTCGTATTGGGGGGGTGGGGGGGGGGGGGGGGGGGGGGTTTGGGTAAAATCAAGTTTCACATGGCGTCTTAAAAGAAATGTTTGGTGAAATTCTGTATTTTCTGATTGGATCTTTAACTCTATTAAGGAATTTCGTAAACCCTAATATATCTGCACAAATTGAACATCAACTAGCCCTCAGGATTGACTCTCAATTCAAAATTTTCTCACTAACTAACCCGCAAAATTAGTTCACAAATAAAGGGTATTGATACTTTACTAGCCCGCAGGACTAAGAAACAATGAAAATGCTCGCAAGCAATTGAGTATGAACTCAAAAATTATGATTATATGATTGATAAAAGGTGTTAAAATTGTGAATGGCCTCCCCTATTTATATGGTGAAACTCAGCCAAACCCTAATCAGAAACATAACGGGATTTTGGTAACTTCTGTCAGAAACTAAAAAGACTTATGGCACCTTTAAGAAACTAAAACCATATTAAACTTAAATGCCTGATTTAAATCTAAATGATGATCATATTGATCCAAATAAATTAATACAAATATTGGTTGAATTCTTGAATGAATTTCTAAACTTATCAAATCAAAACTGAATATTCTAAACCCTAAAATAAAATATAGCCAAAACTCTTCTAAGCCAACATGGCCAAGTTTATGGGCTTTATTCATAATAATAAAAATAAACTAAAACAATCATACTACCTCATTAAAAAAATCAGTGGAAAAAAGTGTGTTGTGTTATCCTCCTAAAAATACTAAACTAAGAAAACTATAATAAATTATATTCTTTACATCGCATTTGAATGGAGTGTAAGTTTGCAATACTACTTGACTTCGAAAGGACACATCCATATTTTTTAAAATGAAATCACTACCACGATGGTTTATAGGGTTCTCATCATTGTTTTGATTAAACTCAATTTTGCACATTTACGTTTACAACACATGTAATCTTTAAAAGATCATTTACACATAAGGCACCATACTATAAAAAATTTAAACCAGAAGCCTCTGTGGAAACTTAAGTAGTATATGACAGATTATGATGGTCGTCTACTGTGGAATCGTCCTGCAAGCTCGACTTGATCTCACCGAGTTGAATCCACTGGTACGAAGTATTAGTCTTGGCATTTCTTGAGAGATTTACAAACCACGCAGATTTTGGTCAAGATACACTTTCCATATTAACAAAGACTCCCAGAAATCGAGACAATAAAAGCACATCTACCAAAATTGGGTCGCACTTCATTTAACGGGTAAATTCCTTTAACTAAACAAGAGCCTTAATCCAATCATTTTTGGTAGCCAAATATTTTTTGCAAGTTTAGCAGATTAATTATCTGTGTACAAACATCTTATAATTTGAACCCGTAGGATACCCAAAAAAATGTCTGAGGACTTGTTTCACCGAATAATCATTCTCACAAGGCTGAAACAACCCAACAGACCGAGATCTACTTAATCTAGCTTAAATTCTCAGGCTAAAAATGCCGAAAGTCGATTGGTTAAACGACTTCGACTTGCATTTATCTTAAGTCGCCCTAGACAACAGATTAGAAGTCAAACATATATTTTCAGATATAGAGTTACCAAAAAAACTTAGGTTGACAAAGACAATCACATCTAACACTTCGGATATAAAAGGTTCATTTCCAATCTATCAATGGGTAAAAATTTAATATAAAATGAAACTAAGGGTAGGTAAAAGAAAGCAATTGCAGAATTAAAAGCCTACTCTCCCAAAATTGAAAAATGAAACTAATAAAATGAAAATAGCAGTACTCCCGTTCACCGTGACCTTGCCAGAATCATTCATTTTCAAACTGTGGCTCGCCGGAAAACTTTCATTGAAATTTGGTTTTACCTAATTAATTCAATTATCACTACTGGTGTGTTCCAACATGATTAGTTTAACCAAGTGTGAAATAACGTAAAATGTAAAAGACACACGACTTGGTTACGCAGTTCGGTGTAAATCACCTACATCTGCGGGGCCTGGCCCAATTCAGAATGAATCCACTGATCAGAAAGATACAGCACAAAGTACACCATACAATAATACTTATCTTATCTAACTATAACGTGAATCCTGCAAGCTCCCCTTGCTACCGATCCGCCCTGATCAGACTCCCTCTGACCTCGAAACTCGTCGACGCTGGATCTCCTCCTCCCGAGGAATTAAGGCATATGATTCTGAACTTTGTGCAGCATGTGTGTTAGAACACAGTATACTGGCTCTATGCAATTCTCGAAAGATAAAAATCTGTGTGCAGATTTTTTCTATTAAGTCCGTAAGTATGCAGCCGTGTTTTGTCCCCAATTTATATCCACGAATCAGATCTGAATACTCCTTGATTATCTCCACAATATTCCTATTCCAAATTTGATTCTTGAAGCATATCCAAATCCCATAAATAAAAGGATTTACCTTATATCATTCTATCCCATATATTCGAATAAATATTCTCCATATAAGTAAGGATTTTCCATAAACCAATTATGCTTCACACGCCTGATATATATAGTTATATATACGAATTCCATTTATTCCAAACTACTGCAATATTCTGACTTTGATTATCTCCCCCTTTGGCATTTTGTGGACCAATCACCTTTTGGCATTTCATCACAAAAGGTTATGCAAATAAAGATATCAACCTTGAAAACCACTCTGGATGTTGGAACATAGAAACATAGCGTCTCCCCCTGAATTCCGCATTCCTTCAACATCCAGGAATAATAAGCATGTTGGGCCAATAAAGTCATCCAAGAAATCCAAAACATCTCCCCCTTGGGACCATAAACATGCCACACGCAATAGACACAGAAAACCATAATCTCCATTAAATGCAGCTCACCCTGAAGAAAATATCTGTGCTGTGTTGGAACATATCCATAGCAGAACCTTTAAACTTCTTCAAGAGCAACTATCTGTGCCTTGTCTAATCTGGCATCTTCTACCTCCAAGGTTAACATCTGAATGGACTGAGCTCTCTACTTCACACCATTGTACCACTTGTAGATTGAGGCGGCAGTCTTGAGACCCAAATAGTC
Source organism: Rubia yunnanensis (assembly GCA_037428765.1). Taxonomy (NCBI): domain Eukaryota; kingdom Viridiplantae; phylum Streptophyta; class Magnoliopsida; order Gentianales; family Rubiaceae; genus Rubia; species Rubia yunnanensis. The sequence continues at coordinate 95,344,492 of CM075067.1, read as the reverse complement.
CAGGTAAGCTGTAAATCCACACTCCTCATATACACCCAGATCAGTTGTCCTTTCGGCTCAAATTATATTTCTCATGGCAGTTTGATCAGAAGTGTCTTCAATAATCTGCTCACCTTGTGTTGGAACACAGTCACCTTGTGTTGGAACACAGTCACCGATGTTGGAACATAACAGCTCTCATTGCTTCAGAATCAACACATCTTCTACTCAGCTTCCTTCACTTCATCAGTACTTTCTCCCCCTATCTGGTGTTGGAACATAGACTTGTTCACCATCCAGATTATAATCTTCTCCAACCACAGTTACTGATGTTTGAACAGCTGAATCTCTAATCCATGTCCACGTCTTCTCAATCTGTCTCCAAACTCTGTGTTGGAACATGACTAGCATCACTGTCTTCCAACTCCTTATCATCATATAACCAGAATACCAGGAAGAACTACCTTTCTAATATATTCGACCATCATTTTTTTCACCTTTTTCTTCTTTCTAATTTTTTTTTTGTGTTTTTCTATTTTTCTGTACACAAAATAAATAGACAAAACTTCTACTGCTAAATAAAAGCTTTAAAGAAATACCTCAAATCTGACAAACACCTAAGTGTTGTCTGAGGAGCTCAACCGTAGCAGTGTCCAACGGCTTTGTGAAAATATCCGCAATTGGTCTCAATGTTGGAACATAGGCTACCACGACTTTTCTCTCAACCCAAATTCTCACAAATACTCCCACCATACTCATCTTTAATTCAGCTTGCATCAAAGTCACAAAATCTTGTTCTTGAAAAACAAGCAAGTTGTGATCTTCTCCCCCTCGACGAGAACCATTCTGAATAGGAAAGGTTGTGAGTCGCTTATTCCACGCCCGTGGTGCTTGTTTTGATCCATACGAAGCCTTCTTAAGTCATCGATATACTTCCTCATTAACCACATCATGTAGGGGAGCACTCTTGACAGCTTTTTGGTACATCGTAAAATTCATAATGTAAACCATAACAAGGAGAATGCGAATATATTCTAACCTGTCAACTGAGGAAACAGCAATGAGGGAGAGAAAATATTTTAGACCGGCAAGTTCCCTATAATTAACCCAAGGGATCGATCGAGTCATTCTTCCGCTTGATTCAGCCTTCACCAATGTTGGAACATGGGAGAGTTCTGGAGAGGACAGTGTTCCAACATTGCCGAAGTTATAAGAGTCATCACCTTCATCTTTAAGATCTGCCTCATCTGATGTTCCAACATCATTACATCCCTGATCTGAGAAATCAACCGATGTTGGAACATGGTCAGCCGTACGATACACTTCATCACATTTGACAACTTCTTGTTCCAATAAGTAGCATTTGTCTGATGACCGAATACTAGTAAGCACTTTTTTGTTTCCATGTTTCACTATGCACTTTTCCTTGTGAAATTCCACAGCCATATTATCATCACATAGCTGGCTGATACTGAGGAGATTAGCCTTTAGATCTTCCACCAACAAAATACCAGTGAATACGGGGAATCCTTCAATATGCAGTTCACCTTTTCCAACCACTCGACTCTTCTTTCTATCGCCAAACGTAACAAAACCACCATCATATGGCTGGATGTTTGTTAGTAATTCCCGAGTTCCAGTCATGTGGCCAGAGCAACCACTATCAAAGTACCACAAGTCTCTAGAATGTGCAATAGGAGACATATGAGCAAAAAAGCAAGTACTTGTGCGTTTAACAACCCATACCTTTTTGACCATTTTTTATGAGAGTTTTCGCCCTGTCATGATATCTCTGAGCAGTTTTCGGCATTGTTCCTCTGTATGACTTTGATACATGCAGTAGCTACAAATGAGAGGTTTCCTTTTATGGGTCTTGATAAACTTTCTTTTTACCTCTTGAATCTTCGACTTGAGACCGACCTTGCTACCTGATGAATTTTCAAAATCGATTCCATGTCGATCTCCAAAGTTTTTCCCCATGGTCAGAATGTCATCAAGTTTTGCCTTTCCAGTGTTTAACTTGGTAATAGCTGCTTCAGCCATCTCAGCTCTCTTAGTTGTTGAGCTTAGATTCAAATTTAACTCTTCAATCTCTCTTCTGAGTTCACCAACTAAAACTTGCAACTCCTTCTCCTTCTTGCCCAGATGATATTTCTCTTCCTTCAACACTCTATTTGTATCAACAACTTGAAGCCACATTGCATACATCTGCTCATATGTACTGTAGATATCTTCATCACTCACAACTAGTCCGTCATCATCACTGGACGTTCCATCAGAACCTGTGTTGGAACATACAGCCTCTGTGTTGGAACATACAGCTTCGTCTTTCTCAGACATGTTGGAACATACCTCAACTGATCCACTGTGAAATTTTGCTCCAAATGCCATATAATTGCTTGTAAGTTCCCCTTCGTCATCTTCATCATCTTCACTCGAAGAGGTGATGTATGATTTTCCCTGCTTCTTTAGGGTATTAGCACATTCAGCCTGGATGTGACCGTATCTCCACATTCTCGACATTGAATTCTTTCAGACTGCTTTCCTTCACCACTTTGGTTTCTAGAGAATTGCTGACTTCCTTATTCCATCCGAGTTCCACTATTACCAAAATCTTGAGGACGATTTTTATTCCCTCTAGATCTTTCCTGTGAATTCTTGTTTACCACCTTCTTCAGCATTCTTGATAAACTCTTGGTGATAGGAGCAAGTTCTTCAATTCCATCATCACTATCAGATTCATGGATGACCCTTGATGAAGAGGATTTGAAGGCCAACTCCTTCTGGACTTTCTTTGCAGGCTGTTGCATTGTCATCTCATAGGTCTGTAGTGATCCCATTAGTTCATCCAAGGTCATGGTGGCTACATCTCTTGCTTCTTCTATTGCCGGAACCTTCATAGCAAACCTTTTAGGGAGTGATCTCAAGGCCTTTTTCACCAGTTTCGTTTCCTTGTAAACTTTCCCAAGTTGATACGCCATATTGGAGATGTCTCTGAGTTTCCCATTGAATATAGAAATAGTATCATCCTCCTCCATCTTCAGTTCCTCAAACTTTGTAGCCAACATCTGCAGTTTGGATTCACGTACACGACTTGTCCCCTCATGTACAGTTTGTAGGATATCCCATGCTTTCTTTGCTTGTTGGCACGTAGAGATGAGTTTGAACTGATCTTCATCTACTGCAGTAAATATGACATTTAATGCTCTGGAATTCGCCAAGCTTCTCATTTTTTCACCCGGTGTCCACGACTCTTTAGGCTTAGGTTCTCCTCCTTCAGAACTTCCAACAACAGGGGGTTTCCATTCTGTTTCAACATAGTACCAAGCCAATTCATCCAGTGAATTTATGAACACCCGCATGCGAGCCTTCCAATAGTTGTAATTTGTTCCTTCCAGCAGTGGTGGCCGAGACACAGAAGCTCCTTCTCTGGTCGCCATTGGTAAAACCGGATCTCACTTTCCTTGACACAACCAAGGGAATAATAAGTGACCAAGCACTGATACCAATTGAAATTTGGTTTTACCTAATTAATTCAATTATCACTACTGGTGTGTTCCAACATGCCTAGTTTAACCAAGTGTGAAATAACGTAAAATGTAAAAGACACACGACTTGGTTACGCAGTTTGGTGTAAACCACCTACATCTGCGGGCCCTGGCCCAGTTCAGAATGAATCCACTGATCAGAAAGATACAGTACAAAGTACACCATACAATAATACTTATCTTATCTAACTAAAACGTGAATCCTGCAAGCTCCCCTTGCTACCGATCCGCCTTGATCAGACTCCCACTGACCTCGAAACTCGTCGACGCTGGATCTCCTCCTCCTGAGGAATTAAGGCATATGATTCTGAACTTTGTGCAGCAGGTGTGTTGGAACACAGTAGACTGGCTCTATGCAATTCTCGAAAGATAAAAATCTGTGTGCAAATTTTTTCTATTAAGTCCGTAAGTATGCAGCCGTGTTTTGTCCCCAATTTATATCCACGAATCATATATGAATACTCCTTGATTATCTCCACAATATTCCTATTCCAAATCTGATTCTTGAAACATATCCAAATCCCATAAATAAAGGGATTTACCTTATATCATTCTATCTCATATATTCGAATAAATCTTCTCCATATAAGTAGGGATTTTCCATAAACCAATTATGCTTCACACGCCTGATATATATAGTTATATATACGAATTCCATTTATTCCAAACTACTGCAATATTCTGACTTTGATTTCCATAAAAGCTTTGGCGTAAATCTGCTGCAGCAGCATGTTCCAACATGGTCAGAATTTCTGTTCAAAATTAATTCTAATCCTTCTAATCCGTATATGCTCATCCATATAACTCCATAGCTGAATATTCCAATTCCATAACATCAATCCAATCCCACATATAGGAACTGATATATTCTCCAACTCAAATACAACTTGGACTAGATGTATCCTTCTTGGATTCAGTCTTCAACCTTTCCTTATTTCACCAAAATTCCTTCTTTGATGTTACAACTCAATAATACCATATTTGCATAATTTCCAAAAATTTCCAACTAGATAAATCTAGACTTTACATTCATTTTAGAGTCGAGAGTCTGGCTAAGCCACTTCCAGCCATCACTTCCGCTGGAGTAGCTCCATTCTGTCCTTGTTGTCATCTGAAGCTTTCCTGTGGAAACAACACCATCGCATTATTAAAAATAGATAAAAAATACAATCATTGTGTTAATGTCCATTGCGAGTCAAAGAGCGGGTAGATCTGTCTGTTTTTCATTAGAGTCCATCTATGCCACGAGAATAGTTCATCGACGAAGGTAGATCCATTCTTCATTAGAGTTCACCGTCAGTCGAAGAGTGTTAGGATAAATCAGTAATCTGATTTATCCTAACAAAGAGTTCGCCAGATAATGTAGATATATTCTTCCTTAGAGTTTGTCAGAATAGTTGAGAAGGGGATGTGGTGGGGGAAGAGGTAGGACTGTGATGGGGAGTCCGCCTAAGGTGGTGGTGTAGCGGCGGCTACCTCTCCCTAGTGTAGGGTTTACAGTATAAGTTTCTATGCTTTTATGGTGATGAGAGACAAAAAAATGAGAATTTGTTCATCCGTGAAGTTTGTCACCGGAAGTATCCGTACTTGAAAGAAAGTAAAACCCACAAATAATTGTGCATGTGTATATACATGTATATAATGAATACAAAGATTATACAAAATAGAAACAAATATAAAACATGATATATACAAAACCAATCAGAAAGAGTATTCCTTTTTTATCCTCATTCTAAGTCAATTGTACCTCTATTAATACTTATAAACTAGTCTTTCAAGTTATCTTTTTTCTGCGTGGGAATGACACATTACGTCTTTTTTTCTCTTTTGAATGTGTGTTTTGAACATACTTATATAGCATCTCATTTATCCTTGGTCGATTTTGAAAGTTTTAATGATCATTTCTTACACTACTGCCAGAAAAGAATCCAAAAACATTAAGTACTAGATCCAACTTTATTCAAGTCTCAGTTAAAACAGTGCCCAAAAGTTAATAACATTCAACTTTCTGGTTTTATTCTGTCAACATTATCTTCTCTTTGCCGAAGTCACAATATTACTATTAGAATGAGTCAAGTTGTTGATTAGATTTGATTATGTTATAGATAGGAGTTGTTGACTAGACTACAATCATACTAGTACTTGCTCAGCCTTTTCCTTGGCATTTTTGCAGCAATTCGGTACAGCGAACAACTTCGGTGTTTATTGCAGAGTTCCTATCCACGCTCCCCTGTTCAGCAAGGTGCGTGAGATCCACGCGCTATTGGGCACATAGGCGTGTCTGGACACGCGCGCGCATGAATTACAAGCGCCAGCAACTCTTCATCGCGCGTGAAGACACGTGCCAACTCTTCTCCGCGCTTGTGTACAGGTGTCGGACGTTTCTCGAAACAAAATTTGCTTCTTTTTGCTGATCTTTTACTAGTCATTGGTGATATGGCTCGTTTTGATTCCTGAAGGTGTGATATTTCGATATTTCCTATTTTTTCTCAGCATCAACGACACAATGGCTCCAAGTGAATTGTAGATTATGGCATCACAAAACACGTGGAATTGTCCCCTGCTGCTGTTGATCATGTCACACCTTATCACGGTTCTTCCAGCGTCTATGTTGGTAATGGTTCTGAACTCCTTATTACTCATGTTGATTGATTCTCGGATTTCAAAATCCCTGTCTCTTTATGATGTGCTTATTGTACCTGATATCACTAAAAAATTTCTTTCGATTAGAAAATTAACTCAAGATTTAAATGCAGTTGTCTGCTTTGATGATCGCTCATTTATTATTTGGCATAAAATCACTAGTTAAATTTTGGGTCACGAACATAGTGAAAATGGGCTTTAGGTTTTAGACTATGGTGCATCTTCTTTGGTGTCTACAATGGAATCAAATAAGCCGCATCCATTTTTTGAAATCTGGCATGCTAGACTTGGTCATGTTTAGCATTCTATTATTTTTGGTTTGCGTGCTACTGGATCCCTATATGTCTCATCATTTTTGTCGAAATCTACCCTTTGTGATGCGTGTGAAAAGGCCAAAGGGAATCATTTATCTTTATATACAAGTTATAAACGTGCTACTAGGGTACTTGATCTAGTTCATTGTTACTTATGGGGCCCTCTCATATTTTATCTGTTGATGATTTCTCCTACTATGCTATTTTCCTCAATGATCATTCCCGACTCTCATGGTTTTACCTACTGCGCCACAAATATAATTTTTGGGATATTTATCGCCAGTTTGAGGCTTTTATGGAAAACCAATTTTCTTCCATCATTAAGGTGTTTCACAGTGATGGGGGGGACTGAGTTCGTAATGGTCTCTTACGCTCTCATTTTCAGACAATGGGGATTTACCATCAGATTTCTTGCCCGTATACTCTAGAGTAAAATGGCCGAGCTGAGCGCAAGCACCACCACATTGCTGAGATGAGCTTGTATATGTTATAATACTCTCATGTCCCTCTTTCCCACTGGCCTAACGCCTTTGCTGCGGCCACTTATACCATAAATTGGTTCCTCACTCCCGTTCTTGGTGGACAATCACCATATGAAGTTATTAATGGTCGGGTTCCCATATACACCTATTTTCATGCTTTTTGGTTGTCGATTCTTCCCTTTTGTTTACCCATTTGCTGACCACAAGTTGTCTCCCCGCAGTATTCCATGTGTTTTTATTGGCTACAGTTTGCAACATAAAGGTTTTTTGTGCCTCGATCGTACTATCGGTAGAATCTATGGCACTTGATATGCTCATTTTGACGAAACGTCCTTTCCATTCACCACATTCATTTCTTCAGCGATCGGTTCTCCACCTTCAGTGATAGATGTTTCTACCTTTCTTGATCCAGATTATAATTTGGCACCTCTTTTTCCAACTACATCTCATTCAGCACCTTGCTCTATTTGTGCTACAGATCCGGCTCCAGTTCATCAGCCGCCTACATCTCCACTGGCCAGTCCGGCTGCCCAGTCTCCACACAGTTTGGCCGCCCCATCACTAGTTGCCTCAGTCGACTAAACTTCTCCGGCTTCTCCTCCTTGGACTCGCACTCATCGGATGACCACTCGATCGACGACTGGGGCTATTCAATGCAGAGACTACTCAGACATTGTTGCCCATGGTCTTACTGCTGCCCTACTTGCTGTCTGAGTCCACAGATTATTGCACTGCTCTTTAGGATCCGGCTTGGGTTTCTGCCATGGATGATAAGATGGTAGCTCTTTGTGCCCAACGCATTTGGGATTTGGTGCCTAACCTTTAGATGCCAACATTGTTGGGTCTAATGGGTTTATCAACTGAAGTATCGACCAGATGGCACTATTGAGTATCATAATGGGTTTCTCACAGATTTCGGGTATTGACTTTAACCACACTTTTAGCCCAGCGGTCAAAGCATCCACAGTTCGTATTGTTTTAGCTATTACTACGATGCGCTCTTGGCCTCTTCATCAGGTGGATATAAGAATGCTTTTCTAAATGGTGTTCTTGAGACTCCGATATATATAGTGCAGCCCGTTAGTTACAAGGATCCACTTCACCCAAAGTATGTTTGTCACTTACGGAAGGCCATTTATAGTCTTAAGCAAGCTTTGCGGGCCTGGTTCCAGTGATTCAGTACTTATCTAGTTCAGCTTGGTTTTGTCTGCAGTTCAACTGATACTTCACTATTTGTTTTATCTCGGGGATCATCACTAATGTATATGTTGGTCTACGTTGATAACATCATCCTTACAGGCAACGACCTGAATCTGCTTCGGAAGTTCATGCATCAGGAGTTTGCTTTAAAGGACTTGGGCACTCTTCACTACTTTCTTGGCTTGGAAGTTACACCCTCAGCCTCGGGGATCATCATTGTTGTATCAGTTTGGTTTTGTTAGCAGTTCTATTGATACTTCACTATTTTTTTTATCTTGAGGATCATCACTGTTGTATATGTTAGTCTACGTTGATAACATCATCCTTACAGGCAACGACCTGACTCTGCTTTGGAAGTTCATTGATCAGATGCATCAGGAGTATTCTATAAAGGACTTGGGCACTCTTCATTACTTTCTTGGCTTGGAAGTTACAACCTCAACCTCAGATTTATTTTTTGGCCAAGTTAAGTATGCTAGGGATGTTCTTACTTGGGCTGGGATGTCAGATGCTACACCAGTCGCTACTTCATTTGTGTCAGGATCGCAGTTACACAGCTCCACTAGTCCTACTTTTCTGAATCTGACACTTTATCGCTCTCTTGTTAGGGCTCTATAGTATTCGACTCCTGATTTGGCTTTTTTGTGGTCAACAGAGTCAGTCAGTATCTTCAGGATCCCCGTGACGATCACTTTGCAGCAGTTACTCAAATTCTTTGATGTGTTCTAGGAACTCTTCATTTTGGCCTTGCATTTCGATCAGCTAGTTGTCCTGGGGCTCTAAGCTACTATGATGCTAATTGGGCTCATTGTCTAGAGACCCAACGATCCACTATGGCTATATTGTCTCTCTTGGTGGAAACCTTTTTTTCCTAGAGTGCCAAGAAACAGCCCACTGTTTCTCGTTCAAGTACAGAGTCTGAGTATCGTACCCTTGTCAACACCGCTTCTGAGATTGTTTGACTGGCTCATTTGCTTCGTGATCTTTTTGTCCCGCTTGCTGGATCTCTGCTACTGTTATGTGACAACAGTAGTGCTATCTTTTTGGCCCAAAATCCAGTTGCTCAAATGCGGGCAAAGCACGTTGACATCGACTATCACTTTGTTCAAGAGTTGGTTGCTTCTGGCAAGCTGTGTGTTCCTCATGTTCCTACTGCTCTTCCGATTGGGGACATCTTCACCAAAAGGCTCTCTCGTCAGCTGTTCAAGTTCTTTAGATCCAAGTTTTGCATCGTTGAGCATCCGACGCTTCGTTTGAGGGTGTGTGTTCGAATAAGTCAAATTGTTGACTAGATTTGATTCTGTTATAGATAGAGTTGTTAACTAGACTAGAATCATATTAGTACTGACCTTCTTTCATACTCTATTTATTCTCATCAGTAATATCATACTCCCTCCGTCCCAACTATTTCTACAAACTTTGACTTTTTCAGATTTACCATAACTAATTTTGACCATTAATATCTTTAATTGTGCATATTTAAAAATGATGCAAAATAATATTATAAAAATAGATGTTAACACGATTCTAATGACATCACATATAATAATATATTATTTTATGTCTTGCTTAAAATGTACGCTTCCTAAGTAATAAAGTTTGATTATATGAATATTGAATAATACAAAAACAACTGGGATGGAGAAAATATTTATTACGGGAAATCAGTAGTTCATTTAGGATAGCATGAACAGATTTCAAACTGATTGAACAGGCGAGAAATAGAATAAAGACTCCAAACTCGGAAGTTCAACCCTCACTTTAAGACCACTGCCAAAAGAGGGCCAAAAGAGCAATAATAAAATGAATTAGACCAAACCACAGTTGTTTGTTTGGACGTGTGGCGTGGTATTAATTATGGAGCAGTATTAATAATGATGGTCAAATCTCAACTTCCTATAATTCTGATCTCTCATTAATTGAATCGAAGGTGCTTTAACTCAAAAAGCAATTTAAATGAAGAGCTTTCAGATTCAGCTGCAACACAAATAAGAACCCCAGACCGCACGTGTCTCTGCTTCCGGTTTCCTCTTTTTTTTTTCAAAAACAATTCTTTTAAAGGGTAACACTGTAAAAGTTTCGAAATGATCTTTTCCGGTCCTAAGCAAAATATTAAACATAGTGACGATTTTTTTGATTTTTTTTTTTGAGATGTTCCACACTTTATTCAAGTCTAAGCTATTTCTCACAAAGAAAATGAGGCTCTTCTGTGTCTCACACAAAGGTCGGGTGAGACTCCCACATGACTTACACGAAGTGAGGCTCTACACCTACAGTATATACGGAGACTTAAACTCCATAATAATACAACTCCGGGGGGAAGTAGAACATAGATGGCACATTGCCCTGACCACTGAGCTATCCCAAGTGATTAAATTTATTTATTTTTAATTAGAAACAATGGTAGTATGAAACTTCTATGAATGAGAGTCAAACAGGAATCATAATTTTATAAACATTTGAAATTTTTCATAAGTGAAATTTTAAAAACTAGCTTGTAAGTGTGAATACAAATGTACTTGCATAAATATTGGAGAAAATTTTTTATGTGTGCACTTTGAGTATTCCATCTAAAGTTGCTGATAAGTGCATCCTCATTTTTCTTTCTTTATTTTTAACCGTAAATGGACACTAGTCAAATTTTCATCTGCACCTACGCATACTCAAAATGTCCACATAAAAAATTTAGTGATAAATATTGATCACAAATTAATTTTAATGTTAATATAGAGAAAACTAACACATTAATGAGGCCTTTTTTCATTGGACTGAACTGAATCAAGTCAGATTGTACTAAAATTAAGTTAATTAGGAAATATTGGTAAGTAATTAAATAAAAACAATTTTATCAAATTAAATTGATATGCACTTAAGTTAAGGGCAAAGTCTCGGGAAAGATCGTCTAAAAAAAATAAAAGGTAAAGATTTTTAGTTGCAATATTAAAAAATTATTATGCAACATGTAGTATTTATAAAGTTTATAACTTGATTCATGCAATCCAAAAAATTTATCTTCATTTCTTCTAATTTGCACTTTAAACCTTGGTCATTCAATAATTTATAAAAATACCGTCTTTCAAGAATTGGATTCTAAGTTAAGATGAGAAATCAAGGTATAACTTATCAAATATTATTATTTAAAAAATTGAGTCAAGTACTTCTAGAATTAATGAGAGATGAAATGTATGGACACGATTGAATTGAGAAAATGGAAAGAAAAATAAGCTCATAACAACTTCAAATTTTAATATAATTTTTTTAATCCAATACTTACCCTAATGAAAATATATTGAAATGCAAAAAAATGATATTGTTATTAAAATCAAACATAAGTAATATGTTTGAGCCCTGCATTAAAGCTTTTTCTACACTCCCAGAATTATTCAACAAGTAAATTGTAAATTAACATTTAGGTTCACTATTTATCATAACTTATAAAGACTAGTAAAAGAAATTCTTGTGTAATTTGGGTGGAGGAAGTATCCAATCAGGGTTAACTTTTTTTTAGATCATAGGATTATTTTTTTTTTCCATGAAAAATCAATCATTTCAAGATGATAGAAAAAATGTTTAACGGACAATTACAATAAGTGGAACTGACATCCAATATAACTATCCTCTAGCAATAAGGGTAAGGGTAAGGGTAATGATGGTCTGTTAAAATTAAGAGACCACTTTAGAGATCGAAAATCACCACAGTGGTGGTCTCCATGGTTTCTTACCATGAGACCACCCAAAAGACCACATGTAGATCACTTTTTGTCATCTCTTGTCCCATCCTTTATTTTTTCTTAAAATCTGGAATTTTTTAAATTAATTTTTTGTTAAATTTGAAATTTATGTAAAATCTGAATTTTTTGTAAAATTAGATTTTTTTTTGTAAAATATGAATTTAAAAATAAATTAAATTAAATTTAAAAATAAAAATTTATTATTAAATTTCACATTCAATTTATTTTGGACTCAAATTTATTTAAATGAAATGTAAAAAATTAATGAGTAAGATAGAAAAATTAAGTGAGATCAATGAATAGTAGAGAGTGGTAACTTGTCATTGTGAAGAACAAAAGAGGTAGTATTTGAAGTGATCTTTTAAGATGAAATGAAATAAAGAAATGGATAAAAATAATACATTTTAGGGAAAGTCTCAGGAAAGACGGTCTTTCCATAAGTCTATGGACAGTCTTCAGGGGCATTTGCCTTAAATGTTGTGATTTTTTTTATAAAATTTAAATATTGCATTTTATAAGTTAAAACAAGGAATAATATGTATTTGAATGTGAAAATATAAAAATATATCATATAAAAAAATTTCAAAAATTTTAATTTTTGTATGTAATTTAAGAAATACAATGTATAAGGTAAAAAATAAGTGGTCTGTCCATAAACTTTTGGATAGGCCGTCTATCAAAAGACTCACTCTATATTTTATTAATAAGAGGTCAGTAGCAATTTCTACCATTACCGCTAACTAATACTGTACATGTAAACTGAATTGATTGTCGCGTCTGTACTATTACGGATAGTAGGATTATCTGTTTAGGTGGCACATTAATTTTAAGAGTCCGTCTCTTGAAAGACGGTCTTTCTATAAGTTATGGAAAGACCAAGGTTTAAAGTGTAAATTATAAGAAATTAAGATAAAATTTTCGGGTTGCATGAACCGGCTTATAAATTTTATAACTACTACATGTTTCATACTAAAACTTTAATATTGCAACTAAGACCTTTTACCTTTTATTATTGTAATCAAACCCCGTCTTTCCATAAGCCTATGGAAAGACCGTCTTTCCCAAGACTTTGCCTAATTTTAAATGGAAAAAATGCGGTGACACCAATGGCCTAGTGGATCCCACTCTCACTCACGAGGAATATAATTTTGGGTCAGTCAAACCTTGAGACTGGGAACAGCGAAGCCCCAACCGAAGCAGTAGTAGTCTACTAGAATCCATTAAACTGTCCGTCTCTTAATAGACATTTTTTTTCACTTAAACATGGGAACATAAAAGTTTAAATGGTAAACTAAACAAAATTTTAAAGTTTTTTTTTTATTAATCATGTCATAAACTTTATAATTACTAATTATTATATAATAAATTTTTAATGTTACCACTAAATCATTTTACCTTTTTATTATAATAACTAAATTCTGTTTTTTCATAAATTTATGAAAAAATTGTCTTTCTAAGATTTTGCCTTAAACGTATATATCAATATAAATAATATTATTATATGTAACATTGTTAAATTTTTAATAAGAAATATGTTTTTTTACTAACGGTCAGACATAAAATACCCTCTCTATTTTTCTGTAATTGTCATTGATACAGATTTTTTATTTAGGTGAATAAAATAAATAAATGAAATTGAATTCAAAAAGTGAAAATGTAGATTAAGTACTCACTCTGTTCCACTAATGTGGCACCATAGGTTTAAGTGTTTGGATTTGGGTGAAGTAAATGAGTAGATGAAATTGAATGTAGAAAGTAAAAGGTAGAATGGGTGGATGAAATTAAAGGAAGCTTGCCAAAAATGAAAAGTGTGTCAATATAAAAGAAACAACCCAAAAAAGAAAAGTATATCACAAATAAAGAAACGGAGGGAGTAAATAAAATTGAATGAATCTTGATTATTTATTTAAAAAGTGATACAGAGAAATGAAATTATGCTAAATACTCCCTCTATTTTATTGGAAGTAACACATTTTCTTTCTTTTTTTTGTTATTTTTGCGAATTTATGACATTTTACTTTTACGACAAGATTTCTTCAATTTCATTCACTCATTCTACTTTTTCTTTTCTTACTTATTCATTTTATTCCCCTAATGGCGTCACTCCTAACGAAAAACGGAGGTAGTGCAATGAAAGAGAGTAGATTACGTTCGATTTAGTCTAAGATGGAGAGTGTAAATTAATTAGTATTATAAAAATAGGTTTTGAATCTACGGAAAGATAGAGGAAGACTGTACACATTTCTGCGTACAGTCAAACTGTATGACCGGTCAATCAGCTGAGCTGGCACTTTGCCAAAGCTACCCACATTTCCATCTCATCTGGGGCCCCCCTGTTTGTTTATTTAACAGAATTTGCTCCAAACTACCAAGCTCAAATTTGGCTTTTTCATATTTTAAAATTATTTTCCTGCGTTGATCTGTTTGATAAGTATACCATTTAAATTTTTTTCCAGGTTTTGGAAAACATACTTAAACCAACTCTGTCATTTTGCTATATTATATCATGAATTCGGCCATCTACCACCGTTGGCGAGCGATTGATGAGATAAGCCGTTGTACGAATGCATTCTCCCCAAAAGTTAATAGGTAAACGAGATTGGAAACGAAGAGCACGAGCAACATTAAGAATATGTATGTGATTCTGTTCTACACGATCATTTTGCAGAGGTGTGTAGACTGTGGGGTTCTCAAAGCGAACACCTTTCCCCAAAAAAAATAATCTGAGAGGTAGGAATTCGATTCCATTGTCTGCCCGAACCTGTTGAATGGGACGGCGGAACTGTGTCTGAATAAACGCAAAGAACTCCTTCGTCTTCAATGGTACTTGAGACTTAGAAACTAATAAATAAACCCAAACAGCCCGGGAATAATCATCAACTATAATAAAAAAATAAAAATGCTCCACTAGAAGAGGGTGAATCATAAGGCCCCCAAACATCACAATGAATAAGTTCAAACAAATTACTAGCCTTAGCAGAACTAACAGGAAAACTATTTCTAGACTATTTTGAGCGATGGCATACCGAGCAGGGAACAAATTTATTAAAATAACTATTATATTAAGAAATTGTTGGAATAGACCGACGAGGACAGATGCCCGAAACGCTGATGTCATAAAGCAGACGAAGACACTGAAGCAGCAACGGACAAGGACGACTGTGTAGACCTGGAAACTCCCAATCGGTGCAACCAATAAACCCTTCCTCATTGTTCACCTGCGCCAATCATTGTCCTCGTGCTGATATCATGTAGTACACATAATTTTCTGGACTAGACATTTTAAAGCAACAGCTAACTTTGCAAACTATCGCAAATTGCATCGTAATGCCGGAATAAAAAGAACATGAGTAACGACAACATCTCTAAAGCAAATTTTGCCATGTTCAACAGCGGTTGAAATAAAACCATCAGGGAGGACAACATCAACATTTGCAGCATGCTCAATATCATAAAGAAGATCTCTGTCGTCGATCATATGATACGATGCACCGATATCAAGAATCCAAGGTAAAGTAGTTTTACCTAATAGATTGTCTGAAGTATTTAACTTAGAGAACATGTTTAAAAATGTACTCCATTGCTCCTTGGACAGTGTTGGGCCAAAGATGGATCGATCAGAGTCTGAAACAATTGCGGCGGTGGTGCCCGCAGGTGGAGTGGCGGCGGCCACTTGCTGAGCAACTCTGGCGAACGGCACATCGGGAGGGAGTTCAGGTCTTGGGGTTTGTAGCAGCCTTCGAGCATGATGCAGGTAGACGATTCTCAATGAACCATCTCGGATAGCCAATAATGTGGAAGCAAGTAGTAATATCATGACCCTTTTGCCCACAGTGAGTGCATGTAAGACCCTGACGATCAACGACGGCGGTTGGGGTGAATCCTAGAGTGGAGGTTTACGCCTGACGACGGGCAGCAAAGGCCACAATGTGTGCTGAGGTGACAGAATCACGGGCTGAGATGATAATCTTCTGACGCTCCTCTTGAGAAACAAGGGAGTAAACCTTTTCGAGCGAAGGCAACCGATCATGTGCAAGGATATATGAGCGAAGAGTAGCATAACCATATCCAGACCAATGAGAAATTGATGAACCATCTCCTTCTCACATTCAACCTGAACTATAGCTGTATCAAGACATGAAATACAAGTACGTGGATACATGTAAGCAAGCAAGTCATTCCACAACTTCTTGGAGCAACTAAAGTAGGCATTGACAGCCTGACCATTCTGACGACAGTTGTAAATGTCCGCACGAATCTGACACATACGTGGGTCATTCCCAACTAAGTAACGTTGATGAAGATCATCCCAAAGCTCCTTAACCGAGTCATAATGAGTAACAGCAGAACAAACAGAGGGATCGAATGTCTGAATGATCCAACCAATAAGCATAGAATTTAAGCTGCTCCAAATATCAACAAAAGGTTCACCAGGTAAAGGCTTGGTGATGGAACCATCCAAGAAACCAAACTTATGTCTAGAATTAAAACCATGACTGATACGAAGATCAAATGCTTTGATGTACTTTAAATGCTTTGATGGATCAACTTTAGGATGAAAAATTGAAGAAGGAGTCACCATCGACCTCTTGAATTCATTATTCAAGATTGTCGACGAATTGAAGACATCATGAAGAACACTATAATATTTTTTCCCAGTGGATTTTTAATGAGGTAGTGTGATCACTGTAAAATATTGTAAAATTATTTCATTTTGGGTTTATGGATTGACAGTTCGGCCATGTGGGCATTGAAGAGCTGAATTTCTAAAATATAATCCATTATGGTTTAGTATATTCAGTTTTATTCTGATTAGAATTAGATTTGGTAAGATTAGATAAGGTAATATTCTTCAAGGTTACTTCTTGGAGAATTCGACCAGATTACCTTAGGCTACCATTTATTTTAGGTATTTTAGTTAGATATGGTTTTAGCATCTCAAAGCTTCCATAAGTAAATTCAGTTTCCAGATGTGATTAGGGTTTTGGGCGAGATTGTAACCCTATAAATAGGGAGACCTTTGGACGAATTTCACACACTTTCATCAATCAAATATACAGCCTTTTGAGTTCATACTCTTTGCTTGCGAGCTAATTCCATTATATCTTAACCCTAAAGGTTAGTTAAGTATCAATAAACCTTGTAATTTGATCCCGAGGGCTAGTCAGAGAGCAAGTCGAAGTTCGGCATACCCCGAGGGCTAGACACCTGAATTTCGTGCGAGATAGTGAGGGTTTGCAGATCCCTTCATTCGATCAAAGATATTAATTCCACAATCGTGAGTCTTCGCAAGGAGATTCATAATAGTTGGTATCAGAGCAAAGCGAAAGATCTACTGAGACCGAGAAAAAAAGGGTTTCGAGTTTTGGATTAATTTATTTTCAAATTATATATATATATATACTCTTTTGTGTTATATTTTAACTGTGTTTGTTTTATCTTTCTTACCAGGAGGATTGAATCTAAAGTCGAAGAATGTGGAAGGGTCCGAGAGTCAGAATACTTCGGTATTACTATCCGCATTCACCTTCATCAATCGGCCAGGAGGACGTCGAAGGGTCTAAGAGTTAACAAGTATTATCCGTCTTCACCTCCCGGTCAGTTTTGTAGTTTTTAGATAGTTTAAAAAATTTATGTGCTTGTGATATTTTTCTTCAACTCTTCTGAAAATTATTGCATGCTCATAATCCTATTTTTTTCTTTATCGTTCTTTGATTCCGTTATCTTGAATTGTTCTTTGATTCTTGATTACACCTCATTCAAAAAAAATATAGAGTCTTGTGACGTTTTTCATTTATATAGTGTCATATTCTTGATCCTTACGATCTTGAATACCTCGAAGTTCATTTGAATCAAGAGTAAGTTGTTGCAGCTTTCTTATTCCAAGTTTTGTATAGGCGATTGTTGTTCCAAAAATTTTCAAAAATAAAAAACAAAGGTATCAGATTTTTGGGGAATTTAGGATTTGAAATCGGAAATTTGGGGCAAATTTGCTATTTTTGAAAGTTTGGTAACTATTTTGCAATTTTCAAAATTTTGGGAATTGTACACAGTTTTGAATTGCTTGGGGAATAAGATTCTGATTGTGATTGTTATATTGAGTGGAAAAAAATTGTGGCTGAAAAAGAAAGAAAGAAAAAGGAAACCCAATTTGAAAAAGGAAAAAAAAGTCAAAATACTAATCGAAAGAGGGAAAAAAAAGAAATAAAAGCCAATTGAGAGAGGGATTTTGATCTGAATATTTGACTTGAGGGACAAATAAGTCATTAAAATCCTTTACCACGAGGGATTTGGATTTGAGTTCCTATTCCAATTTGTTTTCGGAAAAATTTCTTGCATTTTCTGAACATATTTGTCGCCTATATAAAGTCTTCTTGTTTTGATCATAAATCATTCAATACAGCTCCGATTTGTGCCATTAAAATTGTGTTTTGTTCCTTATTCTTTGTAGAATTTGGAATTTTAGATTGTAGACCCAATTTTAAGTTTACATATATTTTAAATTTTGAAATTAGTTCTGCAGTACTCATCTCCATAGTTTGTTTTGAATTACGGTGAATTGATCAATTGCCCTTGTACTAACGGTTTATTTCTTCTTAGCATGGATGGCGGACGATCCATTTGTCCCGTCATTTGTTGGAAATCCCAACAATAAACCTAAAATGAATTCCATTCCAGTGATCGAGGTTCAGAGATTTTCTAGGAAGGTATATGAGCTTTCAAATCCAACGACACCTCGTTCTGCAAGACAAGTTGAATCTGCTCGTGACATCCAATGTTTGATGTATGATATTCCTAGATTTGATGGTCAACACAATCCTGCAAAATATTTGGATTGGGAGAGGCAGATTGAGAACTTATTTGATCTTTACAACAATTGTGAGAAAGAGAAGATCAAGATCGCACAATATTCTATCACCCATTATGGCACTGAATGATGGGACAATTTGAAAGAATCAAGACAGCTTGCTGGTAAAAGACATATCTCCACCTGGGAGAGATTGAGAACCAAGCTTCGATTACATCATGTTCCACGAACGTATTTGATAGAGCAACATTCATATCTCAGCAATATGAAGCAAGGAAATCGCACAGTTGATGAATACTGGCAAGATCTTGAATTAGCTATGAGAAGAGTTGGCATGAGAGAAAATGATACCTTAATAAAGAATCGATTTATTGAAGGTTTAATAGAAAATCTGCAAGTTCCAGTTAAGCTCCAGCTTTATGTTTCCATGTAAGATTTATTGTTCAAGGTCAGGTTGGTTGAGTCGACATTAAGACCCACAGGAAGCTCTAATTTTGGCTATGATAGTCAAAGGCAAGTATATGATTTCAGAAGTCCAAATTCGACCATGGGTAGTAGAAATTCGAACATGGGTGGCTGAGGAAACCCTAATTCAACCAAAACCTACTCAAATCCCCCATTTGAACCCACTGATCAAAGAATAATCGCAGCCAATCAGTCTCTTAGCCCAGATACAGGTAAATTAATTCTACTTTGCCGGATACAGTTTCTTCTAACAATATTACATATTTTCGTTGTAATGAACAAGGACACGTTCACAATAATTGTTCCCTTGAACGAATTATAACAACATTGGATGAGGAAGAAGATAATGATATGTATGCACGGTATGACATCGAAGAAGAACAAATAGATGATGAAATCATCATTGTTGACAGAGGTGAGCGAGGTCTTGAAACACAAGATGTTTTTGAGGCATATTCCACAGATGTTTCCGAAATTACTCCCCACAAAGAGCAAGTAATTTTGACCAAAATAGTGTCAATTCCACCAAAATGACAGTAAATGTTGCCATAGACAAGTTCTAGGTCTATCCTACGGTAGGTAAGACAGGTAAGTTGCAAAATGATTATGAAAAGTCGATTAAAGCCTTGTCTTCACATTATATTCCTTTACTTTCTACTTATATGATGAGGCATGAGCTATCTACTGACTCTGGTAAATCGTTTTATGCTTCAATAAGAGATGTGAATCGATCTTTAACTAATCATTCTTTTGTTCTTATAATGCCCTTTAAAGAAAGTTACTATTCTAAAGAAGATATCCCTGTAGATACGCTTTCATGGTTTGTTAAGTTGTTACAGGAATTCAAGGATGTCTTTATAGATTATATGCTTCCCGTTTTGAGGATGAAACGTTTCGATCCGGGAGGAAATAATACGAATATCAAATACTTTGATGTGCTTTAAATCTTTTGAAAAATCAACTTTATGATGAAGAATTGAAGAATGAGTCACCATCGACATCTTGGATTCATTATTCAAGATTGTCGACGAACTGTAGACATCATGAAGAACACTATACTCTTTTTTCCCATTGGGTTTTTAATGAGGTAGTGTGATCACTGTAAAATATTGTAAATTTATTTCATTTTTGGTTTATGGACTGATAGTTCAGCCATGTAGGCTTTGAAGAGTTGAATTTTGAAAATACAGTCCATTATGGTTTAGTATATTCAATTTTATTCTGATTACAATTAAATTTATTAAGATTAGATAAGGTAATATTCTTCAAGGTTACTTCTTGGAGAATTCAACCAGATTACCTTAGGCTACCATTTATTTTAGGTATTTTAGTTAGATATGATTTTAGTTTCTTAAAACCGGTATAAGCCAATTCAGTTTCTAGTTGTGATTAGGGTTTGAGGGGAGATTGTAGCCCTATAAATAGGGGAGGCTTTTGGATGAATTTCACACACTTTTGTCAATCAAATATACAACCTTTTGAGTTCATATCTTTGCTTGAAAGCTAATTCCATTGTTGCATAATCCCGATGGCTAGTTAAGTATCAATAAACCTTGTAATATGATCCCGAGGGCTAGTAAGAGAGAAAGTCAAAGTTAAGCGTGCCCTGAGGGCTAGACACCTGAATTTCGTGCGAGATAGTGGGGGTTTCCAGATTCTTTCACTAGATCAAAGATATTAATTCCTCAATCGTGAGTTTTCGCAAGGAGATTTATATCAATGACGAATGACGACACTCATATCATTATAATTATCACCCTTCAGATCGTAGAGGAAATATGAAAACCTGTATGATATGAAGGATGAACGTAGTACGCATGCGAGGGAGGTAAGGGTGCGGAATCCCCAATATAACGCCGATAATTGGAAAAGGTCGAACTATCAGTGCCAAGCAGGAGCTGGTGGAGGGCTCGGCGGAGAACTTAAGCATCGTCTGGCTGGCACGGATGGAATGACAGGAGCCTTAATCTCGGCATCAAGATTGTCAATCACAACTATATTCAATAGATCCATTGGACACACGGGGCAGCAGCGCGTGGACAAGTGGAGCGGCGGCACATGGATCAGCGAAGCGTGAAGGTGGGATGGACAGAAAGCGGCAGTGTGAGAGGAGAATTGAAATCTCCAGTTATCACCCAGGCTCCAGTTCTGTCACCTTTTTCCTCAAGAAATCCCACACTCCTTCCTCTTCTCACCAGAGTTAAATTCATACACAAAAGTGTAAAAATAATTCTTCCCACTGTTTCATTTTACACATTCAGTATCAATCCACTGCTCCCCTAAATTGAGTACTGAAATTTCAAAATAGTCCTCCCTCAAAGCCACCCAAATCCTGCCTCCTTTAACAAGTTCACTATTTGTAATAAATTTCCAGCCTAGACCAATCTTCCTCCAGGTATCCAACTCGTTTATTTTTGTATTTTAGTTTCCAATAAACTATGAAGTCCAGCTTAGTTTTTGAGGCAAAACCCTTTGACCAAAATGTGCTTCTCTCCTTTATTTAAATCTCGAACATTCTAGATCAAAATGTTAACAACCATCAGGGGGTTTCTCTTTGAGATTACAAACCTTATGTATCTGAGAACCTACTCCACACTCCATCTTTCCATGGTTCATACTTTGTTGCTCTGCTATCTGTTTACCTTGGCCAGTCACTGCCTTTCCTGCATTCAAGCTTCTCAACTAAGCATCAATTTTTTTCTTTTCCATTTATAGCTTTCTCTGCACCATTACCATTCATTTTTTTAGGTAACTCTCATTCTCCCTTCCTATTTTTTCACAGGTATGTATACATGTACCTTGCCAGTTTCCACCTCATCATTTTTCTTACACACTTTCTCATAATGTCCCAACATACTGCACTTTGTACATTTCATTGGATGCTATTCATAATTAACTTGCTTCTCTACTATGATCTGCTTTTCATTTACAAATTTCACCACTTCTGGAACTGAGTCAGTGATTTCCATTTTTGCTTTCACCCTAGCAAAAGCCAATCTGTCTTTATCCAAAGTTGCCTTGTCCACCCCTACAGGTTTTCCTAAGGCGCTAACAATTTTGCTTATAATACGAGGATGCCAATACTTCAACTCCAAGCCAGGTAACCTAATCCATACTGGAACAGTTAACAATTCATCCTCATCTATCTCCTCGGACCACAATTTTACTACCACTGGCTTCCCGTCAAACATTAACATTCCCAGATCGATTAACTCATCCATACATTGCTTTGAAATACTTTTGACTAGGAGCGTACCTTTGTGAAGCTGCCAGACTTTTAAAATCTTCTTCCTCCAGACTCTATTAAGGTATGCCTCCATCAATTTGAAAGGGGGATTCGAACCCAGTGCCCTGTAAAACACCTTGGTTTCCCATTGCCTTGAGCTCTCCTCCACGTCCTCCATTGTGAATTTACCTATTTTTATTCCATCTATCTTGATTGTATCATAGTACTTGATTTCGGATTGCCCCACGTTAAAGAGATCGCTCCTATTTTTCTCCATTTCTCCCTAGAACAGCCTCTTCTTCCCACCTATAGTTTCCTCCTCCTAATCTGCTTTCTGATTCGAGCTTTCCCCAATTTGAACTGGCCCAGATTATTACCCATGTCTTAGAATACCATCTTCTCTTTAATGCTTTCCAGTTTCTCCTCACTCTTCGCCATTACTGTAGAACACAACTTATTTTCAAATGCCTTATTTTCCTCCCGATCCACAGTTCCATTGCCTTGCTTTGTTTTTTCCGTTACTATGATCTCCTCTACTAGCTCTGGAATAACCTTTTTGGCCCCTATTATCTTGACTGATTTTCCCATTGAGGAAGACAATGACTGCCGATCAGTGAAGAAAAGTACGAGAACACATACTAAAAGGTGGAATCACCCACTCTAGAGACACGTGACTTTTTTTTATAGAAGATGAAATTTAGTTTTACCACTTTTTCTAGTTCTTACTAGTGTGTTCCAACATACCTAGTTTAACCAAGTGTAAAATAACGTAAATGTAAAAGACACACAACTTGGTTACGCAGTTCGGTGTAAACCACCTACATCTGCGGGGCCTGGCCCAGTTCAGAATGAATCCACTAATTAGAAAGATACAGTACAGAGTACAGTTTACAAAATACTTATCTTTACTAACTATAATGTGTGGACTCTGCTAGCTCCCCTAGCTACCGATCCGCCTTGATCAGACTCCCTCTGACCTCGAACTCCGTCGACGCTGGATCTCCTCCTCCCGAGGAATTAAGGTTTACGATTCTGAACTTAGTGCGGCAGGTCAGTGTGTTGGAACACAGTCTCCTGACTCTTTGCAACTTCTCGAAAGTCTCAAAAATATGTGTGCAGATTTTTGCTCTGTTAAATCTGTGAGTATGCAGCTGTGTTTGTCCCCAATTTATATCCATGAATCAGACTTGAATACTCCTTGATTATCTCCACAATATTCCTATTCCAAATTTGATTCTTGAAGCATATCCAAATCCCATAAATAAAGGGATTTACCTTATAGCATTCTATCCCATATATTCGAATAAATCTTCTCCATATAAGTAGGGATTTTCCATAAACCAATTATGCTTCATACGCCTGATATATATAGCCAAATATACGATTACCATAAATTCTAAAACACTCCAATATTTTGGCTTTGAATTCCGTTAAAACCTTGGCGTAACTTCTGCTGCAGCACTATGTTCCAACATGGTCTGTTCAAAATTAATTCACACAAAATTGCCAATAAAATTCATCCCTTGACTTTACAATCTCCCCCTTTGGCATTTTTGTGGACCCATGATATTTTGGACTTGTAAATCCATAGAAAACATCTAGCACATATTCAATATCATAAAACGAGCAGAATACTAATCATAATACCGGAACTCACATAAGCCAATGAAAGTCGAAATCCAGAATTCCAGAAATCCAAAATCATACAATTGAAACATTCAAATCAAAATCCAAATATCCGAAATCATTCCAAAATCACTCCCCCTGGGACCACACAGAGGCCAAAGGTACCACAGTTCCATCAAACAAAATCAGCATCAGAAGAAAAAAATTAGTCTGTAGGACTCCCCCTGTATGAAGCATACAAATTCAATTTTCAAGTCTAGACTTCTCTGCCTCCAAACATGCTCTTTCTGCTTCCAAAGCCGCCATTTGTATCGCTAAAGCTCCAAGTCTTGCATTTACAATCATCAGTCGAGTCTTCTTATCTGCTGCTGATGTCGAGGTGGATCCAGAAGCTTTCCACGGCATATCATGAACCTGTCTCAGACCAAAAGTCTTTTTGTTGGGCCGTAAGAACTCAGTATCAATTACCACATCTGACGCCTTTCCCTTCACTTTGGCACTCTTGGCTAGGGCAGAAATCAAGGCAGGATAGATTACAGCATCATTAACTTTTGGTGCAGTGGCCTGTCTGATTAAGTGCTGCTGAATGAGAAGACCTAGGTTAACTTCTTTCTGTGTTCCAACACAGTATAGCAGCTTTGCCATCTCCCTAGTCAATACGGTGATATTGCTTAACGGCAACCAGCAGTGTACAGCTATTTGATATAGACCAAAAAATCTAGACGTCAAGCAGGATGCTTGTGAGTACCCCACTGCTGGCCACTCCACTTTATATCCCCCAAATATAACAGCCAAAATCTCATTATCAATCAATTCCAAGTGATCAGGAAACACTCCCCCTATCTTAGGTATTTTCAGACCTAGCAGCATATTAATTCTAGCAGCAGATAAATCTATGATTTCCCCCTAACATACACTCTGTCAAACCATGGGGAAGTAACCTCTAGATTGCCAGGCATAAGATTAAAATATACCTCTAGAACAACATGTCTGTTGTATTGAAGTTGAATTGTAGCTGCCTTTGTCATCCCCGTCACCTTTAAAAAAATCTGTGAAACCGCTCTCCTGATAAGCTTTTAGATCCAATGGCCTCTCAGCTATGAATTTCTTCTCGGAGAAAAAATCTCCCATCTCTTCACCTTTCTCATCAAAGTACACAGCAGAGAAGGCCTGGGTGACAAATGGAGGAGGCAGAACCTTCCTTGGATTGCTGTTGTGCCTTTTCTTGCTTCTTTTTGCTTTAGCTGAATTCATGGTTGGGCCAGCTTTCCTCTTTCCTTTAGCCTTCTGAAAAAATTCATCCAGTACCTCATCACTGGAGTAAGCCAAATCAGGGACATCCTGTGTTGGAACACACCCTGTTCCTTCAGCTGTCTTTTCAGGTTTTTCTTCTGACTGAGTATCTGCATTTCTCTCAGAATCATTACTCTGAACAGGCAAGTCTTGGTCTGATGCTTCAACATCATGATTCCTTTCATCATCCTCATTGTACTCTCCTCCCATATCTGCATCAGAATCCATGTCCATGTACACAGGTTCATCTGTCTGTGTTGGAACACTCCCTTCACTATCAGACAGAACTATTAAACTAGGTTCCCTTAATTCTTCCATTCTCCTTGCAGAATTCATGTCAAAGAATCCCACCTGAAGCTTATCTCCATACTTTACTGTCTCCATTCCAACAGCTTCTTCATCAGTAATGTTCCTTAACCAGACATAGCTATGGCTAGACATGCGACATAATATATGAAATTTATCCTTTCCTTTTCCATTTAGTCTACCATACATCCCTCTCAGATAACTCACTTTCTTAAATTCGATATCCCAAACATCCAAAAAATGACCTGAGACAATCTCTTTAACTTTGACATGCAAGACTTCCAAATCCTTATTTATACTCCTGATTTTGCTTAGATCCACAGAATATCTATTTGCTTGTAACCATTCGAATATATCATCCACACTTCTACTTTCAAAACCCAAGAATTTCAACGAACGAGGATCAGGACCAGTTACCTTAGGTTTTTTCTTTTTCTGGCCTTCTGAAGCTTCTTCTTGGGCATCAGATTTACCATCAGAATCTCCACTCTGTTTATTGACAGAAGCCTCTTCCTCTTCCTTTTTACCTTCAGCTTTATCAGCCTCTGCTCCAGCTATCTCCTCATTCTCCTCATGGTTAGCGTTTCCTTTGTTCTGATCTTGAGTTTGTGCCTCACCCGATTCAACATATCTTCTCGGCTCATCAATCACCACCAATTCCAAATTCACGGAGCCCCGATCTTCCTCCATAGTTTCTGGAACCGAAGCTTCTTCTATCAGAGAATTTGGGCTTGACATTCTTTCGCACAATGCCGAGATGATGAGGAGTGTTGAGTATAAGATTTTTCGGCAAGAGTTTTGGGAAGACAAATATTTAGCCGAGAGAGAGACGGAAGAACGTATTTGAATCCCTCTTTAACTCTTCATCTTATTTACCTCTTTTCCCGCGAAGTTCCTTTTTAGATTTCCCACACATGGTAATGATGGCCCTTTCTCTTCTTGTCACATCACTTGGTCTTCCTTAATTAGCTTCCAACACACCATACTAACCAACTCCTATTTTAGTACACCTTTGCTCCTTCCATATTTTGTTCTTTTCTTGATTTTTTGAAAAAACAAAAATAAACCAAAAGAAATATTTACAAGGAAAATACTTTTGGTAAAAATTACCTCAAATTTGACAAACACCTAAGTGTTGTCGAAGGCTCTCAAAAGTGGTGGCATCCAACGGTTTTGTAAATATGTCTGCAAGTTGCTCGTGTGTTGGAACATAGACTACTTCCACTTCTTTTCTTTCAACTAGATCTCTAATAAAATGATGCCTTATGTCAATATGTTTGGTTCTTGATTGTTGGACTGGATTCTTTGAAATATCTATAGCACTTGTGTTGTCACACAGAATCCTTAGGGGGCCTTGATGAATTCCATAATTTTTTAGCATTTGATTCATCCATAATAGTTGTGCACAACAACTTCCTGCTGCAAGATACTCTGCTTCTGCAGTAGATAGAGAGATCGAGTTCTGTTTCTTGCTATACCAAGACACCAAATTTGTTCCAATAAAGAAACATCCACCTGTGGTACTTTTTCGATCATCAGCATTACCAGCCCAATCAGAATCACTGTACCCTTTCCACTCTGAATCTTGATTCTTTGAATACCAAACACCATACTCTGAAGTCCCACTTACATATCGAATAACCCTTTTGACTGCAGTAAGATGAGATTCCTTAGGATCAGCCTGAAATCTTGCACATATTCCAACACTGAAACATATATCAGGTCTGCTTGCAGTGAGGTATAATAGACTTCCAATCATGCCTCTATATAATTTTTGATCGACTGAAACTCCTTTTTCATCTTTTACCAGTTTATCAGACACTCCCATAGGAGTTCGAACTGCTCGAGCACTGCTGAGTCCAAATTTTTTAATCAAATTCAAGGCATACTTACTTTGATTTATGAATAGACCATTCCGTCCTTGTTTAACTTGCAATCCCAGAAAGTAAGTCAATTCTCCAACCATGCTCATTTCAAATTCAGATTGCATCGTGGTGACAAAATCCTGTACCATAAATGGTGAAGTAGAGCCAAAAACTATGTCATCAACATATATTTGAGCAATCAGAAACTTTGAGGACTTGTCAAGCACAAATAAAGTGCGATCTACTCCCTCTCGACGATAACCTTTTTGAAGTAGAAAGGTAGTAAGTCGTTCATACCATGCCCTGGGTGCCTGCTTTAATCCGTATAGAGCCTTCTTGAGACGGTATACATGATGTGGATAATGAGGATCTTCAAAGCCTTTAGGTTGTTCCACATAGACTTCTTCATTCACCACTCCATTTAGAAATGCACTCTTGACATCCATTTGATACAAAGTAAAGGTCAAAGAGCAAGCAATAGCTAATAGAATACGGATAGATTCTAACCTGGCAACTGGTGCAAAGGTTTCATCAAAGTCAACACCTTCCACTTGTGTATATCCTTGAGCAACAAGTCTGGCTTTGTTTCGGGTCACTAAGCCGTCTGCATCTGACTTGTTCTTGAAGATCCATTTTGTACCAATGACATTAACGTCTTTGGGACGAGGAGTAAGATACCACACATCATTCCTGGTAAACTGACCGAGTTCTTCTTGCATTGCAGTAATCCAATACTTATCAAGTAAGGCTTCTTTATAGTTCTTGGGTTCAATTAGAGAAACAAAACAGTGTAGGCCAGCCAGTCGTCGATAATCAACTCGAGGCACTGATCTAGTACTTCTCATGCTTGAACCAGGTCGGTCATGTGTTGGAACATGGTCGCCAGTAGGAGGGGACTGTGTTGGAACATGGTCGTGTGTTGGAACATAGTCAGCTTCAGTAGAGTTAGGACTCTGGTGCGCATTTGGTTCAGTAGGATCAACAGAAGGCTTTTCTTTGTCTGAAGTTTGAGGCTGTGTTGGAACATGAGTGTTGGCAGATTCTTCCTCTACACCGTCTGGAAGTTGTTCCTTTTCTGCATCATCCACAATAACATTGATGGATTCCATGAGAGTGTTGGTTCGGTGATTAAATACTCGATAGGCACGGCTGTTGATGGAATACCCGAGAAAAATTCCTGGATCACTCCGATTATCAAATTTTGCCAACTGTTCTCTATCTCTGAGGATATAGCAAGTACTTCCGAACACATGAAAATATGAAACATTACGTTTCCTGCCCTTCCAGATCTCATAGGATGTCTTGTTAGTGAACGGTCGAAGATACACTCTATTGATTGTATAACAAGCTGTATTGATCGCTTCTACCCACCATTTCTTATGAACCTCCTTTTCGGCCAACATAACTCGAGCCATCTCCTGTAGAGTTCTGTTCTTCCTTTCGACTATGCCATTCTGTTGAGGAGTGATAGGAGCCGAGAACTCATGTTGGATTCCTAGCTCATCGCAGAAGGAACTGAATTGTTCATTTTCAAACTCCCTACCATGATCACTTCTAATTCGGATTATCTTCGCTACTGGACTTCCCTTTTCAGTTTGTAATTTTACTACAAGGCTTCTAAATACTTCTATCGTATCAGATTTCTCTTTCAAAAAAGCTACCCATGTAAATCTGGAGAAGTCATCAACACATACAAAAATATATTTCTTCCCTCCTACACTCGGTGTATTAACCGGACCCATCAAATCCATATGCAATAATTCCAGATTTCTAGATGTAGTAATAAACTGTACTGAAGAGTGAGGAGAATGAATTTGTTTACCTTGTTGACATGGTCCGCACATAATTCCATCCTTTTTGGTCAAGGTAGGCATTCCTCGCACAGCTTTTATATTTGCAATTTTCACCAGTGTTTTATAGTTGATGTGGTCGAGCTTCCTGTGCCAAAGAATTCCTTTATCCTGCTTTGAATGCATGCATCGAACTTCTTGTTCCAGCAAATAGCAGTTGTCTGATGATCTTATTCCAGAAAGAACCTTGTTTTCTCCATGCTTCACTACACACTTGTCCTTCTGAAATTCCACTATCATATTGTCGTCACACAGCTGACTTATACTTAGCAAGTTTGCTTTTAGATCTTCAACAAATAACACACTTGTGAACATTGGAAAACCTTCAATCTTTAATTCGCCCTTGCCAATTACTCTGCTCTTCTTTCCATCACCAAAGATTACATATCCGCCATCATATGGAGTAATGTTCGTGAGGTATTTTGGAGTGCTAGTCATGTGGCGAGAACAACCACTATCAAAGTACCATGAGTCACTAGAATAAGCTGATAGAGAAGTGTGAGCAACCAAACACATACTGCATTTTTTTAACAACCCATATCTTCCTGACCAATTTTCTGGTATGAGTATCGCCTGTGTTGGAACACAACAGAAGTTGTCTTCCTGTCATTTGATCTCTGATCAGTCTTCTACACTGATGTTTTAGCATGTCCTTGGTACATACAGTATCTGCATATGAGTGGCTTTCTTTGATACGGCTTCCCATACTTTTGTTTTACTTCTCGAATCCTTGCTTTGAGAGTTACTGGTTTTTCGAATAATTCAGTCTCGGGTTCTTTACTGTATCCAATCCCGTGTCTATCGCCAAAGTTCTTTCCCATATCCAGAATATCATCAAGCTTTGTCTTTCCGGAATTCAATTTAGAGATAGTTGCTTCAGACATCTCGGCTCTCTTGACTGCTGCAATCAGTTTCTTATTTAGTTCTTCATTTTGTTTTCCAAGTTCTGCAACCATGGATCGTAATTCCTTTTCACTTTCAATTAGCTTTCTTTTTTCTTCATTCAGCTCTTTGTTCTTGTCATACATTTGTTCGTATGTGCTATAGATCTCTTCATCACTTACAGACAGATCATCCTCATCACTGTGAGCATCGTCCCGGTTCATGTTGGAACATACAGATTTCCCTTTGTTCAGTGTGTTGGAACACTGATCTTCTGATGTATCATGGACCTTTGTTCCAAAAGCTACATAATTACTCGTAAGTTCCTCTTCATCTATTTCATCCTCTTCATCATCACTCCAAGAGGTGACATATAATCTTCCTTGTTTCTTGTGGGTGTTAGCACATTCAGCCTGAATATGTCCATATCCTTCACATTCTCTGCATTGAATTCATCCAGCCTATTTTGGTTCATTGTTCTGATTTCTCCCGACCTGCATATTTCCTTGTTCAAATCTCATTCCACGATTATTGTTTGAATCTTGTTGTTTTTGTCTGCTTCCGCCAAACCTCTCCTGAGATTTCTTGTTAACCACCTTCTTTAGCATTCTTGAAAAATTCTTTGTAATAAGTGCCAGTTTTTCAAACTCATCATCGCTGTCAGACTCGTGACTTCCCTTAGCTGGAGAAACTTTGAATGCTAAATCCTTGGAGACTCTTTTTGTAGGTTGCTGGAACGTCATCTCATAAGTTTGTAATGAGCCCATTAGTTCATCTAGGCTCATGGTGGCTACGTCTCTTGCTTCCTTTATTGCTGCTACTTTCATTGCAAACCTCTTGGGAAGAGATCGCAACGTCTTTTTCACCAGCTTGGTTTCTTTGTACACTTTTCCAAGTTGGTAAGCCATGTTGAAGATATCCCTGAGCTTTCCATTGAATGTGGCAATGGTGTCCTCCTCCTCCATTTTGAGTTCTTCAAACTTGGTAGCCAGCATCTGTAGTTTGGATTCCCGCACTCGACTGGTTCCTTCGTGAACAGTCTGTAAAATATTCCAGGCTTTCTTTGCTTGGTGGCATGTAGATATAAGCTTGAACTGGTTTTCATCAACAGCAGTGAAGATCGCATTAAGTGCCTTTGAATTCACCAGAGATTCTTTAAGGTCATCTGGAGTCCAGTTAGCCTTGTCTTTGGGTTTTTGACTTGACTCCCCTTCAACGGCCTTAGAGCTTGTATCAGCATCTTCAGTAGGATGATTCCATTCATTCTCAACATAAAACCATGCCAGTTCATCCAGCGAATTGATGAAGACCCTTATGCGTGCCTTCCAATAATTGTAGTTGTTGCCTTCTAGCAGTGGTGGTCGAGAGACTGAAGCTCCTTCTCTTGTCGTCATGGTAAAACTGGATCTCACTTTCCTTGAAACAACCAAGGAAACGATAAGTGACTCTGCTCTGATACCAATTGAAATTTAGTTTTACCACTTTTTCTAGTTCTTACTAGTGTGTTCCAACATACCTAGTTTAACCAAGTGTAAAATAACGTAAATGTAAAAGACACACAACTTGGTTACGCAGTTCGGTGTAAACCACCTACATCTGCGGGGCCTGGCCCAGTTCAGAATGGATCCAATAATTAGAAAGATACAGTACAGAGTACAGTTTACAAAATACTTATCTTTACTAACTATAATGTGTGGACTCTGCTAGCTCCCCTAGCTACCGATCCGCCTTGATCAGACTCCCTCTGACCTCGAACTCCGTCGACGCTGGATCTCCTCCTCCCGAGGAATTAAGGTTTACGATTCTGAACTTAGTGCGGCAGGTCAGTGTGTTGGAACACAGTCTCCTGACTCTTTGCAACTTCTCGAAAGTCTCAAAAATATGTGTGCAGATTTTTGCTCTGTTAAATCTGTGAGTATGCAGCTGTGTTTGTCCCCAATTTATATCCATGAATCAGACTTGAATACTCCTTGATTATCTCCACAATATTCCTATTCCAAATTTGATTCTTGAAGCATATCCAAATCCCATAAATAAAGGGATTTACCTTATAGCATTCTATCCCATATATTCGAATAAATCTTCTCCATATAAGTAGGGATTTTCTATAAACCAATTATGCTTCATACGCCTGATATATATAGCCAAATATACGATTACCATAAATTCTAAAACACTCCAATATTTTGGCTTTGAATTCCGTTAAAACCTTGGCGTAACTTCTGCTGCAGCACCATGTTCCAACATGGTCTGTTCAAAATTAATTCACACAAAATTGCCAATAAAATTCATCCCTTGACTTTACAGAAGAAACTCTTAAAATGTATAAATTATTAAAAAGTAATGTAAATGAGTGAGAAATGAATTGAATATAAATTAAAATGTGAATAAGATAACTATATTTAAAAGTAATTTAATTGAATAGCTGTGAATTGGGCATGGTTTAGTGGCAATCCACACTCTCTATGATTGAGAGGTTCAGGGTTCAAAACACACCCCTATCAAGATTTGTGAACATTAAAGCAATTTCTTGATGAAGATTACACAGCATCATGGAACCATGCCGGTGGCCCCCGCTGTGGTTTCCCAACCTGCAGGTGGTCGATGATGGTGAGATTGTAGTGGTACCAATTTTGGTTGCAGCGGTTCATTGACGGTGCAACGTTTGAGTGTTCTTGGTAGTTCCGATTTCGGTTGCAGCGATTCATTGGCAGTGGAGCGTTTGGGTGGTACCGGTTTTGGTTGCAGCGGTTCATTGGTGGTGTAGCGTTAGAGTGTTCGTGGTGGTTCCAATTTCGTTTGCAGCGATTCATTAATGGTTGAGCGTTTGAGTGTTCTCAGGAGAGTGTCCCTATCTATTCAAATGGATGAAATTTCAGATTCCATCGAACATTAATAGATTCAATGGTAGTGTCTTCTAGTTAGGTTCGAGATTAGGATGTTAATAAGTAATTTGATAGCCAGTATGTAATTTTTTTAAAAAATAATTGAATAGCTTAGATATAGCTTAGATTCGGGCATATATAAACTATAATCTACAATTTTAATTAGAACGAAAAAAGTACTCATATGCACGGTTCAAGTGGTTAGTGTCCGTAGTTTTCTTCCAAGACGTCACTTTATCCTTCACATGATTCATTGGATGATATCGTTGGTTGAAATATGTGTCTCAATTAACAAAGAATGTGGAATTAAAAGTAAGTGGTGGAAGTATATTGTTACCACAAATATTATCATGGTGGGAATTCCATAGCCACTGCTTTACAACTGCCTATTATACCGAAGTCATTATTTATGCTGGTGCAAATCACAAGCCAAAAGTGGAATAAATTACAGATGCAAAAGCAAATCCACAATTTTCCCATTGCGTTGCAAGTTTTGGAGCATTAATTAATGTACTCCGTATGTATTCATGTTCAGAAAACTAGTCTCTAAAATAAAAGGCAACAGGATGACAAAGAAAATGTCTCAAATCAGTAAGAAGTTAGTGCAAATAAATTGTTTCTTTAGCGATATGTGCAACAATCCTATATTTAGATTCTGTTGAAAATTTTGACACAATGAATTGCTTTTTAGAGTGCCAAGAAATCATATTCTTTTTTTTTTAAATGCCATAGCCAAAGGTACTGTCAGGACATTCAGCCCAATCTGCATTAGTAAAGCCACCACTAACATAGGGGGGTTCACCGAGTCGAAAAAAATTCAAACTCCAAATTACCCTGCATAGTTACAGATTATCTTCACAACATGAGAGTGAGTAATACAAGGGGCCTGTATAAACTGAGGAACCACAATAACAACATAAAAAATATATAGACAAGTAATACTCAAATACTGCAAAGCCCCAATCATATGGTGATATTCTATGGGATCGGCAAGAAGGTCCCCATAAACGGAAGACAACGTAACTCTACAAACAATATGTGTGAATACGAATTTAACAGTATGAAAATGAAATGTATTTAGTAAATCAAACACATATTTATGTTGGGACAAAACAAGTCAGAAAGAGTATACCACACTTGATACCTAAAAATAATGGAGATTTCTCAAACCATTTATGTCAAAATGAGATGAAAGAATATAAATGAGTTTATGAACTAGAGCATAATTTTAAGAATAATGGTCTTCTATCATAAAACTAATTGGTACTATGTAGATGTGACCCATGATCTTATATACTAAACAAATACTTTGTCAACCACTAATGTGGGATTCTCAAACATGTTCCCCTCACGTGCAACGGTGCGTAAACGTGGACAGAAAGGGGTCACAGGCCTATAAGTGGGAGTATACGTCCACTGGGATGATCATGCCAACCTTGGGCTCTGATACCATGTAAGAATCATGAACTTTTATCATGAAACCAATTGATACTATGTAGAGGTGATCCATGATCTTATGTACTAAATGAATACTTTGTCAACCAACAAAGTGAGACTCTCAAACAATAACTACCGTCAAGAACATGAGTTATAAGGGAAAAGTACAAAATTAACCTTATTAACTTCAAAAGTGCCAATATGACCTTGTAAAATATGAAAATGCTAAACTAACCCTAAGATTTTGAGCAATTGTGCAAATATATCCAAACTGTAATATTCCAACTTGGACTGAAGGAATTTAGTCGTTGATCTAGCTTGAAAAGGAAAAATACCATAGACTTAAAACTCAATTTCATGACCATTATACTCTTAAGCTTAAAACTGAACTAATTTTCTACTTTTTCAGCCACTACCGCCGCCAACACTCCACCTTCGCCGTCCAGCACACCACATTCATCAACATCACCGGCGCTTCACCCTAAACCCTAACATCACCACAATCTACCCCTTCTCACCTAGCCCCGCTTCCCACCACTAAAGCTCCGCCCTAAACCCTAGCACCACCACCACCATCTCCCCTACCACCTCTACCTAGCACCATCGCCTCTTCGCCCTAAATCCTAGCACCACCACACCATATGCTCCTCCCCTCCTCCTCCGCCGAGCCCACCCACCACAATCTCCCCCTCATCCTTACCCAACCTTGCCCCCACCACCAACTGTGCCACCTCTCCACCACCGTGCCACCCCTTGTCCTCGTCCTTCGTTCCAACGAATTCAACACAAAACCTAGAATGAGCGCCACCTTGTCCTCGGCCACAAATTTTTCCACTTCGAGAGCTTCTCCGATGGTGATTAGGCTACCATCAGGCGAGACCTTTCCTTCTGCGCAGGAGCCTTGTCCCCGATCACGACCAAACCTTTGGTTTTGTGAGGTGAAGAAGCCGCTCTACCGCCTTGTCCCCTTTCCCCGATGGTGATTTGGGCTTTGAGAGCTTTTGCTGGTACGACGACTCCTTTAGCTAGGAGAAGAAAAGAAATGAAATTGGGGCAAGTGGGTGGCCGATTAGGGTTTCCGAGCAGAAGAAAGGAAGAAAAGAAGGAGAAGAGGAGAAGAAACAGAAGATGAAGATGGGAGGGGTAAATTAGTCTTTTAAATTTTATGTATTTTATTTTTTTAATAAAGAGGGAAAATTATCTTTTTACAGGTTTCCAGTCAAATTGGCCGTTGACAAAATAGTCAACCAAGTCCAAGGTTGAGATTGACACTTTCAGATTTTATAGGGTTAGATTGACACTTTCGACCAAAACATAAGATTAAAAATGCACTTTTCTCTTGACTCAACGATAAAAACATATCTTAATGTGCTATGGAAATTTTACAAATCAAACACAAAATTGTACAAACCAGATTTCAACAAACACAAAACCAATGCGTCTTCTGGTCGAATCATAACAACTTGTTTAAGTTTTGACCCAGTCTGATGTTAACTTAAGAACTCGCTATCAATTACACCGAATCAGTGTGTAAATTTATTACCCCACACCCCTTCTTCCTCCCTTATTTCCCCCTTTTCCCCTTCAAAATTCTTTTTCCTATCTTTCCATTATGGGCAGATGGGGAAATAGTAATTTCTTGGGAAATATACAAATATAACCCTATATAATTGAGAAAGTGCAGATATAACACTGAGATAATTTTTTTGTACAAATGTAACCCTGCATACTTAATGAAAGTGAAAATATAACATTCTGGTGACAATTCCGGTGTTGACTTCCAAAAAATGATGAAAATTCCCTTGAACCAAAAGCTATATTTGGGTGGACAATTATACCCTTACCCGTGCTGGACCGCCGTCGGACAAGGTAGGGTTATATCATCACATTATTTATATCAACACATTCCTAAAACCTATAGGGTTATATCAGCACATTCATAAAAATTGTAGGGTTATACAGCACATATTATAAAAGCAAAACTCATCAACATTAAAAACCCTATATCAAAAAACACAACAAATAACAACTACACACAACACCAAAGGTTATCCAATCATTAATCCGGACTAAATTCATCAAAATAAAAAAAATATCATCAAAATCCTTATATTCAATGCCATATATGGCGCTTTATCTCTATTCATGTGACGAGAAGCAAAAAAAATCCATAATCAAACTCAATATTGCATTAATCTAGTGAATTAGGGGAAATTTCGGATGAAGATGTAAAGTCCTCCGGAGTTGGACTTATGTATGGCATATTGTGAATATTGGTGATCTGGTGTTTTAACACCACTGAGTGAATTCTGGTGATATGGTGTTTTAACACCACTGCTATCCAGCAGTTTTTCCAGCAGCATTATGGTTGATGTCCACGAATTATGAAGTGTATTATGGGATATAATTGTGCGATCTGATCAGAATATTGTGAAGATAAATGATTGATTTCGTGGTCATCTAATTCTGGTAAACGAATATTCCTGTCATAGTTAGGAATTGGTTAAGTAGTTTATTTATGGAACAAGTCCTATTGATAACAGGATTGTTCAATTAAATACCAGATTAGCATTAGATCTTTCCTTAGTCTAGAAGTCTATTTGTGGTAGAGTTAGACAAGGAAATAAGTTGATTCAAGGCAGGATTGCGATGGGATAAATAGAAGACGATTACAACGCAATCAATTGACGCGACCAAGATTCAATCTCTACGTGAGAGCTTTGGAGCACTCTGCCGTGGTGTTTTGGAGGTTCGTAAACAACCGACCAAGTTCGTGAAGATCAGAAACAAGGAAGTCTTAATTCCTCGGGAGGAGGAGATCCAGGGAGACGTGTTGATCGTGAGGGTTCAACGACGTAGGATCGACAGTGAGGGGAGCTCACAACATTCACCCTGTAGGTTAGCAATGGATTAGTATTTAAGTTAAGCTTCTTGTACTAAAGACTGCTTTCTAGTGAATGGTTTCTGATCTGGGCAAGGCCCCGCAGATGTAGGTGTATTTGCACCGAACTGCGTAACCAAGTTGTGTGTGCACTGCGTATTGTGTTTTGTTTTTAACACCAAACTGATCTTGGTGTTCCAACACCAAACTGTTAAACAACTTGGTATAAAGGTTTAGAATTTAGGTGAAACGGAATTTCAATTGGTATCAGAGCAAGGCACTTGCTAACCCCTATACAGGGAGAGTGAGATCAGGTTTCACCAAGGCACCAAAGGAGGGGGCCTCTGTCACGCGACCACCGTTGCTGGAACAAGGCAATTACGCCTACTGGAAGGCACGTATGAAAGTATTCATTGGAGCATTAGATGATCAAGCATGGAACTATGTAGTGAATCAGTACACTCCACCTCCAAGTGACAAAACTAAAGAATCGAGCTCATCAACGATCAAACCATATTCTGAATATTCTACTGAGGAGCATAGAGCGTACATGTCCAACTCAAAGGCATTGAATGCCATCTTCACAGCAGTAGATGAAGATCAATTTAAGATGATTTCAAATTGTGAGACTGCAAAGGAAGCATGGGATGTGTTACAGACGTATCATGAGGGAACAAGCTCAGTCAGAGATTCAAAGTTGCAATACTATACATCGAAATTTGAGGAATTGAAGATGCGGGAAGATGAGACTATCTCCGAGTTTAATGGACGAGTCCGAGACATTGCAAACAAGGCTTTTCAGTTTGGCAAAAAGTACAAAGATAAAAAACTTGTAAGGAAGGTGTTGAGGGCATTACCTCCACGGTTCAATATGAAGGTCACAACAATCAATGAAAATGGAAGGATTGGAATGATGACACTTGATGAGCTCATGGGGTCTCTGGAATCTTATGAGATGGAGATGCTGCAAAATAAAATTGGAAAGAAGGAGATGGCTTTTACAAGCACAACCTCTGGGAAGGCAGATGAAAATACAGATAATGAAGATTCCGATGACATTGCTAACATAACCAGAAACTTCTCCAGATTCATGAAGAAGATGGGCAGGAAGCCACAGGACAAGTTAAGTGGGAGCAAAAATCCGAATGCCAACTTCACTCCCAGGTTCAGTCAGGCAACTGGTGTTGAAACACCGAAGATCAAATCGGTAAATCCAAATCTGAACAGAAAAATCCAATGCATAGAATGTGAAGGCTTTGGACACATACAAGCTGAGTGTGCCAATACACTTAAAAAGCAAGGGAAATCATATGCCATAACCTGGAGTGATGATGACGGAGGAGACAATATTAAGGATGGAGAAGAGTATACGAATCATGTTGCTTTCGGCGTGTCATTGGAAGAGTCTGTTGAGATAAATCGCAGTATGTTGAATGAAGAAGAAAGTGATAGCTCAGATGAAGAGACTAGAAGCATTAGTGATGATGACATTCGCAAAGAAAGTATGGAGATGTATAAAATGTGGTTAAAAGTGGCGGATGAAAACAAAGAGCTCAAGGTTGAGAACAAGAGGTTATGTGAAAGAGTTAGAGTGAATGAACTTGGAAAGAAAGATGCAATTGAAGAACTTGAAAAACTTAAAAAGGAATTTGCTGAAGTAGTTCAACGAGCGGAGGCAGCAGAACAGGCTATTAGACGTCTCAATACAGGGAAAGCTAAGCTTGAAGATTGTTTGAAAATGGGACAAAATACCAAATTTGGAATTGGGTATGAAAGATCAGTTGATGCGTTGAAAATTAAGGTAGATCAAGGTGCACCTGTTCCAAGAATAATTGAGGAGAATTGCCCCATCAAGAGAATCAGGAGATGCGGATACTGTGGAGTTCAAGGTCATGTGAGAAACAGGTGCTTCAAATTACTTAGGACAATGTCTGTCAACCCAGCATATCGGTACTTCAACCCCATTCCAGGATACAATACCATGCACCAATTCAACACTGGAGGATACAGGAACGGATTCTTGAACACACATGCAACTCAAAGATCACATCGCATCACTCGACCAGTAAGCCAGGTATGGGTTCGAAAGTCTCAAGATATTTGTCTTTCAAGTTTTGTATGTTTTGGAGCACATACAGGAACCTCGTGGTACTTCGACAGTGCGTGCTCAAGGCACATGACAGGAGTTCCTGAATTTCTGCGAAAATTCAAACCTGGATTTGGTGGACATGTTAAATTCGGTGATGGAAAACGAAGCAGAATAATTGGCAAAGGGGAGTTAGAAATCAAAGGGCTTCCAGTGTTCCAAGATGTGTTGCTAGTGGAAGGTCTGAAGGCTAACCTATTGAGCATCAGTCATTTATGTGATAATGATATGACAGTGTACTTTGACAAAGATAAGTGTATTGTAAATCATGGGTCTGGAGTATTCACTGGATCCAGATCAATGGATAAGTGTTATCTACTCGATCAAGATGTCACCTGCTTGAGCTCGAAAAAGGAAGTCAGTACACTGTGGCACAGAAAATTGGGGCACATAAATATAAATCCTTGGCTCGTATTTCCAGACTAAATGCAGTCAGAGGTATTCCCGAAATCAGTGAAATCAAGGAGACTGTTTGTGGATCTTGTAAGGAAGGAAAGCAAATTCGTATTCCTCACCATGTTGTACATGACGTTTCAACATCAAGACTTTTGGAGCTTCTACATATGGACCTAATGGGGCCAGTGAGTACACCAAGTGTGGCAGGGAAGAAGTATATTTTTGTTTGCGTGGATGACTTCTCGAGGTATACATGGGTATCATTCCTCAAAGAAAAATCAGAGGCCGCTGATGTATTCAAGACCTTGGCGCACAAGCTTCATGTAGAAAAAGGAACCGTTCGAATTGCACGCATCAGGAGTGATCATGGAAAGGAATTCGAAAACTCTAAATTTTGGGACATCTGTGAAACGCTTGGTATACATCATGAATTCTCTGCCCCCATAACCCCTCAGCAGAATGGTATAGTAGAAAGAAAGAATCGGACACTGCAGGAAATGGCACGAGCAATGTTGGCTGAGAAAAAAATTCATTCTAGATATTGGGCTGAGGCAATACACACTGCATGCTACACCATCAACCGAGTTTATCTGCGTCCGTTTACCGAGAAGACACCGTATGAGATCTGGAAAGGAAAGAAACCAGATGTGTCGTATTTCCATGTCTTTGGCAGTAAGTGTTACATTCTGAAGGATCGAGAACCCTTAGCTAAATTTGAATCTAGGAGCGACATTGGAATATTCTTGGGCTATTCTCCTACCTGCCGAGCATACCGAGTACTGAATCAACGTTCTGGGGTAGTCATGGAGTCCATTAATGTGGTGATAGATGATTCAGAGGACGACAATGCTGGAGAAGGTGATGCGCTTGATTCAGCCGTTTCTACTGGTGTTGGAACACCAGAACCAGCAACCGGTGTTGAAACTCCAGAATCTGGAATTCTTGATTCTGACCAGAATCCAACGAGACATATGCAGTTAAGGGATCAACCCCGTGTTAATTACAGAGAATTAGCAGGATTATCGTGTTTCATCTCACTCACTGAGCCAAGAAATTACAAAGAGGCTTTGCTAGATGAATATTGGATATCGGCGATGCAAGAAGAATTGCAGCAATTCGAGAGAAACAATGTTTGGTTTCTTACCCCACGACTTGTTAATGTAAATGTGATCGGTACCAAGTGGATTTTCAAAAACAAATCTGATGCAGATGGTAATGTCACCAGAAATAAAGCACGCCTTGTTGCTCAAGGGTACACACAAGTAGAAGGGGTTGACTTCGATGAAACTTTTGCCCCTGTAGCCAGATTGGAGTCCATCAGACTAATTTTGGCCGTGTCCTGCATACTAGACTTTACTCTTTATCAAATGGATGTCAAGAGTGCATTCCTGAATGGCATAGTAAAAGAGGAAGTTTACGTGGAGCAACCTAAGGGGTTTGAAGACCCTCAGTTTCCTGATCATGTTTATAGGTTGAATAAGGCGTTGTATGGACTCAAGCAGGCACCTCGTGCTTGGTATGAGCGACTGACAACCTTTCTGATTCAAAAGGGCTATCGTCGAGGGGGAGTAGACCGTACACTATTCGTGCTGCACAAGGGGTCAAAAATCCTAATTGCACAGATCTATGTGGATGACATTGTGTTTGGATCTACCGATTCAACCTTGGTGAAGGAGTTCGTTGACTTAATGACTCAAGAGTTCGAAATGAGCATGGTAGGAAAATTGTCATATTTTCTGGGATTGCAGGTTACTCAGGAGAAGAATGGTATGTTTATCAATCAACAGAAATATGCTGAAAACTTGATCAAGAGATTCGGACTTACAAGTGCGAAGGCAGTACGCACCCCAATGGCAACTACCGATAAGCTTACAAAGGATGAACAGGGGCAAAGTGTTGATCAGAAATTGTACAGGAGTATGATTGGCAGCCTGTTGTACTTGACTGCAAGCAGACCAGACATCTGTTTAAGTGTTGGTATTTGTGCTCACTACCAAGCTGATCCAAAGGAATCACATATGTCAGCAGTGAAAAGGATTATTCGGTATATAAGTGGAACAGCGGAGTATGGAGTATGGTTTTCTCGAAACAAGGATTCACAATTAGTAGGTTTCAGTGATTCGGACTGGGCTGGGAATGCTGATGATCGTAAGAGTACCACTGGAGGGTGCTTCTTTGCTGGATCTAATCTGGTCAGCTGGTACAGTAAAAAGCAGAATTCTATATCTTTGTCCACAGCTGAAGCAGTGTATTTAGCGGCCGGGAGTTGTTGTGCGCAGTTATTGTGGATGAAGCAGATGATGAGAGATTATGGGTTCAATGATGTGAGTTTGACAGTCCTGTGTGATAATAAAAGCGCCATTGATATTTCCAGGAATCCTGTGCAACACTCTAGAACAAAGCATATCGATATCCGACATCATTTTATCAGAGACTTGGTTGAAAAAGGAGAAGTCGCAGTCCAGTATGTACCAACAGCAGAACAACTGGCTGATATATTTACAAAACCATTGGATGGTGAGACGTTTGAAGGCCTCAGACAGCACTTGGGTGTCTGTCGAATGTAAGGTACTCTGATCTGTACTTTCTATTGTATTATTTACTGTTGTGTTGTTTCTTTTATAATATGGTGAAAAAGAGAAAAAAATAGAAAAAATCAAAAGTATCAAAAATATGTGAAGTGGTGTTTAAACACCAAGGGAAATCGGAGAAAAGTAAATCAGACGGGCTGAAAATTTGGGCCAGAAAAGTGTGTTTATGGGCCTAAGGGTTCGTATGTGGCAGTCTGAAAAGAAGTGAAAGTAGATGGTCTTTTGGGTTTCTGAAAAAGGAGGGAAAAGAGAAAGTTGATTCCCACAAAAACTCAAACTCTCGACGGTTCATCTTCCTACACTGTTCGCAACTCCCTGTTCGTCAGAAATTTTTTGTTCCAAAAATCCTCGATTCGTGTAGCTCACTCAAAAACTCTGTAAAGATGGTAAGTTCCAAATTCCACAAGATGGTCGGAGACTTCGTCAATGTTCGGGTGCCGGAGAATCCTCGAATCGAAGAACTCGACCCCGACACAGAAGTGGCAGATTCTGGAGAAGGCCGAGAACGGACGATAGTTCAATGGGATGGCAAAAACCGACGCCGCCCAAAACCCAGGTTTGACCACTCGTTTGTTCGTGATGGTGTGTATTTTCCCTCTGTTTTGGAGTTCATTACCTGGATGGTCCAAAATAGGGATTACATTGATCTGAGAAAATATAAAAGTTTACATGGCAAGATTAATGGGTTTAAACTTGAGGAGTTATTAACTGGTGGCATAGGAGAGATTAGGGAAATCAGTGAGTATAATGTCAAGCTGGTTGGCGTTGGTTTCGGAGAATGTTACAGAGTAGGGGACGAAGAGGGTCAGTTCTTCACAATCTACACACAGATAGCCTCCCTGCACAGGCCGATTATCAGGAATTTGGGGGATAATGTAGTTTTGCAGCCCTGGATAAAAGTGGTTAAATCCACTGATTTTACTGTGGCTGGTGACACAGAGATAGTGTGTTTTGATGAGTCTCTGTTTCAGACTCAAGAATCACTGAGAAGGCTGCCTATTCCTGTTGTGGACATTAGTGATAGCGAAGAGGAGGCAGGGTGTGCAAGTGGCACTGATGAGGCTGAGATAATTTCGAGGGTGAATGAACCAGAGAGTGCCTCGGTACTGAGTGAATCTGCGTTGAATGAAGCCATATCAGAGTTGTTTAGGTCTGAGTCTGCCCTATCAGAGTTTGTGAGGTCTGATTCTGAGAAGGAAGATGGTGAAAGAATAGCTGCGGAGAGAGCAGGTGGGGCTGATGTGCCAAGTGCTGGTTTGGTTGATACTAATGATCAAACACCAGATGAGAGCCATGCTGAGAAGGAGCAGAGTCCAGCTGATCTGGGTATTGGTGTTGAAACACCACTGGAGACAAGTCCAGCCCAGGGAGTCAAGAGGAAAAGGAAAGAGGCTGGTGTTGAAACACCATCTGAATTTGGAGACAGATCTGAATCTCAGATGTCTGAGACAGGTGAAGAAAGGTTGGCCTCTACCTCCAAGAGGGTTCGAAGATCTAAAAGATGCAGAGTCAAAAGTACAGCCACTAGTGAGGACAGTGATGAGCCGATTGGGCTGAAACTGAAGAAGTTACGTGCTGCCAGACAGCAAAGACAAGCTGAGACAATTGAGTCTAGTGCACAACCTGTACCTGAAGCGAGTGAAGCCATTAGTCCTGAATTCTTTGATAATGCAAGTCAAGAAAAGTGGAAGTTTGTCTGTGACAGGAGGATATTGGCGGAGAGGCCAGCTGATGCTGTAAAATATAAGGAATGTGGATTCACAGACTATTTGCATCATCTCAAGGTGTTTAAGGCAGCTACCTGTTTCTGTGACTATAACAAGCAACTTGTGATGGAATTTTACTCAAATTTGAAGGAGGAGTGTGAAGACGAAGACTCTCCGTGGTTTCACAGAGTATATGTGAGAGGAACAGTGGTGGTATTTTCCCCGGAGGCAGTAAATGTTTGTCTGCAGCGTGGAACATCGAGGAATGTTCAGGCGGTGTTCCAACACCAAATGCCAGAGAATTTCGATGCAGTGGCAGTAGAGTTGACCGGTGGTGTGGAAAGTTCGTGGCCACTGACTGGGAGACAACAAATACCAGCATCAAACTTGACCTCCAGGTATTACTGTCTGTATATGGTGGCGGTTCATAACTGGATTCCTTCGGTAAACAACATGATTGTTACCAAAGAAATGGCGACTCTTCTTTACAGCCTGGGAACGAGGCATATGGTCAATCTGGGCAGGTTGATATTTAATGATATTTTGGACTGTGCTCGCAAGACGAGAAAGGAAGCTTTAGTCCATCCCTGTGTGATATCGATGGTACTGCAACAAGGGGGAGCAGTTGCAAGCGAGACCGATAAAG
Organism: Rubia yunnanensis; assembly: GCA_037428765.1. Classification (NCBI taxonomy): domain Eukaryota; kingdom Viridiplantae; phylum Streptophyta; class Magnoliopsida; order Gentianales; family Rubiaceae; genus Rubia; species Rubia yunnanensis. Next base: position 95,299,586 of record CM075067.1, on the reverse strand, counting down.
TACTGGCAACCCAAGCATTACGGCCAACTCTCAGAACCCTGAGTGGTCGTATAGTGAAGGATTTACCTTGGACGCCTCCAGTAAAGACAAATGAGGATGAAGGTGCAGCTCGGCTGAAAGCCATTGAGGCGAGAGCTACGGTATGTCAAGAGATTCTTGGGCGTCATCAGGATGCGATAGTCAAGATTCAGGGGGAGCTGGCAGCTTTGGAGGCTGAGAGAGAAGCATTGCTGGCAGCGAATTACAATGAAAATGGATCAGATGCTGGTGATTCAGACAATGCTGCATCAGAGGAGTCCGAGTGATAGTTTGGAATGATCGGAATTCTGGATTTTCTTGGTTTTTCTTGTCATATTACTGAATTCAGGGGGAGATATTAGAGATTTTGTATGATTTGAATGATTTTGTGTTCTGGATAATTGGATATTTGTGCTAGCTGGTATTCTGGTGTTCTATATTGTTTATGCTAGTTGGTTTTCTGGTATTCTATGGTGTTTGTGCTGATGTTCTATGAATTCACCAATATGCCAAGGGGGAGATTGTAAAGTCCTCCGGAGTTGGACTTATGTATGGCATATTGTGAATATTGGTGATCTGGTGTTTTAACACCACTGAGTGAATTCTGGTGATATGGTGTTTTAACACCACTGCTATCCAGCAGTTTTTCCAGCAGCATTATGGTTGATGTCCACGAATTATGGAGTGTATTATGGGATATAATTGTGCGATCTGATCAGAATATTGTGAAGATAAATGATTGATTTCGTGGTCATCTAATTCTGGTAAACGAATATTCCTGTCATAGTTAGGAATTGGTTAAGTAGTTTATTTATGGAACAAGTCATATTGATAACAGGATTGTTCAATTAAATACCAGATTAGCATTAGATCTTTCCTTAGTCTAGAAGTCTATTTGTGGTAGAGTTAGACAAGGAAAGAAGTTGATTCAAGGCAGGATTGCGATGGGATAAATAGAAGACGATTACAACGCAATCAATTGACGCGACCAAGATTCAATCTCTACGTGAGAGCTTTGGAGCGATCTGCCGTGGTGTTTTGGAGGTTCGTAAACAACCGACCAAGTTCGTGAAGATCAGAAACAAGGAAGTCTTAATTCCTCGGGAGGAGGAGATCCAGGGAGACGTGTTGATCGTGAGGGTTCAACGACGTAGGATCGACAGTGAGGGGAGCTCACAACATTCACTCTGTAGGTTAGCAATGGATTAGTATTTAAGTTAAGCTTCTTGTACTAAAGACTGCTTTCTAGTGAATGGTTTCTGATCTGGGCAAGGCCCCGCAGACGTAGGTGTATTTGCACCGAACTGCGTAACCAAGTTGTGTGTGCACTGCGTATTGTGTTTTGTTTTTAACACCAAACTGATCTTGGTGTTCCAACACCAAACTGTTAAACAACTTGGTATAAAGGTTTAGAATTCAGGTGAAACGGAATTTCAGAAGATACTATTTTTGAAAGGTTCTCGCACTTCTCCTTCAACGACCGTTGCGTCGACCTTGCAAAATCTCTTTGTTCAAACTAGAATCACACTCTGAAACGTCGACAATCGGTAGGAGAGGTTAAAATGGCGGTTGCATGCACATATTTACACAACTGAAAGAGAGATTATACACTGCGTACTTATCATTATAATGATGGTTGCAAAAGGTTACTCAAACTACTTAAAAAAACCACCTCTGAAATGATTCCATTTAAAGTTAGGCCTTCTTCTTAATTCTGGTTCCATGAGCTCACAGTTTGTCCATGCTGGTTGCGTCTTTCTAGCCTTTGATTTCCGTGAATTTCAAGGCTGTCTCCTTAGAAAGAAACTTTTATCCTGTCACACAAACTAAAAATAATTTACTCATTACTCTTTTTTATTCCACAATCGTTTCTTTAAAAAAAATTCCTTATCCAATGACAATTGACTCCCTCCGTTCGCTCTCGTTCAAGATGAGGTATTTTAATAAGAGATTTTTTTAATATCGACTAATCATTAGATCAATTATAAAATAAATTCCTTTTAATTTTTTAGGTAAATCATAATTAATTATACATTGTGATATATTTTAAAAAAATTTAAACTATAGAAATTTCGCTGCAATAAATAAAAAATATATCAAATCACTCAATTGATTACATCAATTATAAAAGGACATCGTTTGACTATTATTCGATCTAAAACAAAACTTTGTATTGTAATTGAGCTCACTAATAAGAACTTAGGTTATGTCCATAAAAAAAACTTGTGATGAAAATGCACTTTACTCGCGAATGAATAGATGGTTTTTTAAAAATGATACCTTATACAATTACCACTAATCACAGGGTAATATAACAAAACTTAATTTTATTGACTCATTTTATTTTTATTAAATTCAATCATGTAAACTTATGACGCCCAAGGAAGGGCATTATTGATGAATTATTGAGAATAGAGTTTGAATGTTAGTTTTTATTGAATTGAACTGAACTCAAATAAAATATAATACAAATACTCCTTTTTGTTTTAATGGATTGACCCACATTCTCTTTTTGATTATTTTTGTGAATTTGACACATTTTTATTTTTTGGTAAGATTCTTTCATTTTTATCTACCCATTCTACTTTTTTCTTTCAAAATTTAATTTCATTCACTCATTTCATTCACCTAAATCCAAGCACGTAAGATTAGTGTGTCATATCCAATGAAACGGAAGTAGTAAAATAATAAGTAAAAAAATCATTTAAAATTTTTTCCTTTGTTTATAACGCCTAATGTTGTGCACACAAATATTTGAAAAATTAAATAAGTGATGAAAGTTGAAACGGAGGAAAAAATTAAACTGGTTGAATGAAAATAATTTAAATTATTTAAAAAATCGCCTTAAATTATATAGAGTCGTTAGAATTAATTCAAAATTTATTGAATTGAACTGACCTCATTGTATTTTGGATTTACAATGTCATCATCCGGGAACAACCGGGTAACTCGGTGACGTTGGAGTGCGGACTCCTCTGCACGTGTGACGCACGACGTCCAATAGTCAATGTTACCTGCTATAACCCGTACCTTCCAGAAATATTTTTATGTTACTCCCCTGTCTAGATTAAATTGCAAAGAATTTTTTTTACGATCGGTGTTCAACAAATATGTTTGACCACTAATATATTTAACTATGTATAATATTGGTAAAAAAAATTACTTTCTAGAAACTATTGGTTATGACGAATTCAACGATATCACATACAACGATATTATTGTTTGTGAATCTATTCAAATATGCAATCAAGATTTTCTTAGTTTGACTGAATTTTTGGTCTTGTGCAATTTAATTCAGGACAGAGGAAGTAAGGTGAAAGACCAGTAAAAAGTTGTGAAGTATACATAATTGTTAGGTTTTTAGTGGACATCTAATTTTAAACGGTAGTTCATAGTCGTTTTGTATACTTAGCAACTTCTTATTAGTCTCTCACCTTATTATAGTAAAACTCCTAACATAAAAAATTTCATGCCGTGCCTTCCCTGTAATCCAAAAACCCCGAACATATATTTAGGGTCTTGCTATATCACGTCATGTACTTTACTAGGTTACACCCTAATACGTATAATGTGTATAGTACAAATTGTAATTTTTCAAAAAAACCAAAAAACAAAAAATAGAAAAAAAACCCCAAAAATAATGGTTTCCCCGGCACCACCGCCACCACCCATCCCCACCCTTCTCCGCCGTCGTCCCCAACCATCCATCCCTAGCCTTCTCCACCGATGTCCCTAGCCTGCCGTCCCCGTCCCTAGCCACTCACCGCCGATGCCTCGCCGATGCTTCACCTTCGTCCCCCGCCGAGCAAAACCCAGTCCGAGAAACTCTGGTCCTACGAGAAAGGGGGCAGGGAAACAAGAACGAGAACCGGAGAGGAAAAGGAGAACTAGGGCGGGAGAACCAGGGGCAGGTAGGACGAAGGAGAACAGGGACGAGTAAGGCAAAGGAGAATCGGGGCGGGTAGGGCGGAGGAGAACCGGGATGGGTAAGGCAAAGGAGAACCAAGGGGGAGAATCGGGTGAGGAGAACCGGGCGACGAGAACCCGAGAGGAGAAGGAGAAGTTGGACCGGAGAAAGAGAGCGGGAAAAGGAGAACAAGGAGAAGAGAAGGAGATCGGGACCGGGGAAGGAGAACGGGGAAAGGATATCGTGTCGATGAGAACCGGGCTGGGGCGAGGAAAAGAGAATGTGTTCGTTGCCGGAGAAGATGAACCGGTCGCCAGAGAAGACGAACTCACCGCCGTCCGTCCTCCACCTCCGTCGAAATCACTGCCACCGTCCTACACTGCCAGAGAAGACGAACTCGCCATCAGAGAAAACGAACTCGTCACTGTCCTTCACCTCCGGCGAAATCACCGCCGGCCTTCGTGCACCACCGCCGGGAAACACTTCCAGTGGAGGTTTTAATTTGTTTAAATTAAAATTTTATTTAATAATAATTTTAACATTTAAATTAAATTGAAAATACATATTGTATATTCAATAGTATAAATATAGGGCGTAATCAAGTAAAATACAGTGCGTGATGTAGCGATTCACTATATTTATCTACAACTAATAAAAGAAGCAAAGTCTTGAGAATGACGGTCTTTCCATAAGCTTATGAAAATATGAAGTTTAATTACAATAATAAAATGTAAAATATCTTAGTTGCAATATCAAAAATTTATAATACAGCGTGAAGTAGGTATAAAGTTTATAACTTGATTTATACAACATAAAATTTTTTTTTAGTATTTTTTTTAATTTACACTTTAAACCTTGAAAGACTGTCTTCATAATTTATTGAAAAATCGTATTTTACGACACGAACTCAATAAAAAATGAAAAATACGAACCCCAAGAAAATAAAATAAAGAAAGAGCATTTTGTAGGGTTTTCATCACCTGCCCCATAAGTCCATAAACCATCAGCACAGAGCAGTGGTGGAGGAGGGTCACGTACAGAGAGATTGCTTTTCTTCTCTCTCTCTCTCACTCTCTCTTTTATACATTTCTTTAAAAAAATCCCCTTTTTTGAAGTTCTCCCATCTCGTTAATCATTACATTGAGGTTCTTAATCTGAATCTTACGGATATTTTCTTCATTTTGTTGGTACATTTTTGTTTGCTGTACCCTTTTTCGTGTATTGATTGTTTTGGTATGATAGATTAGTGACCTGGGGTGGGAATGATTTGAGTCCTTTTGAGCTTGAAGAGGAAGAGAAGCCAAAAGGGGCACTAGAGTGGTAGAGCTTTGGGTTTAGGACATTTTGTTTGTCATCATCAACATCATCAGAAATCATAGTAGTAATAATCTTTGATCATGATAATGATGGTGAAAATGAAGTGTAGCCCTCTTTTGACCAGAGTAAAAGAGTTGAGATAAAGGGGCAAAAGAAAAGAAAAGGAAAAGAGTTCATGTCCCCTTTGATGTTCCTTCTTGGTTGTTTTTCTGGTCAATAAGGCAGTGAGAGAGAGAAAGAAAAGGGAAAGGAGTGTAGAACTTGCACTCTCTCTTTTTTCATCCACACGCTTCATCAATTCAACTCATTCTTTTTTCCGGTTCGCCAAATGGGATGTGCATTGAGCAAGATTGCATCTTTTTGAAAAGGGGGTCTCCAAAAATCTATATATAAGTGGTTTGTTTAGCTGTTTTGGGGGAAAGGGTTATTGAAAATGCCTATGTACCAGCCTTCTAGTGGTGGGCAGGTGCTGGATCTGGAAACCGCCGTCAAAGATGGGATCTTGGGCGGTGGCGGCGGCGGGGTGGCGCACTCTTGTCCGAAAGGGGAGAAGTTCGATCTGAAGAAGATGGTTGCTGAGCTCGAGGGGATTGAGGTTCCTTCTGTGTTCATTTGCCCGATTTCGCTTGAGCCAATGCAAGATCCCGTGACCCTTTGCACGGGCCAGACTTATGAGAGGTCCAACATTCGGAAATGGTTCTCTTTAGGGCACTTTACTTGCCCTACAACAATGCAGGAGCTTTGGGATGACTCCATCACTCCCAACAGCACGCTGCGCCAGCTGATTTACACCTGGTTTACGCAGAAGTACCTCGCGATGAAGAAGAGGTCCGAGGATGTTCAAGGAAGGGCTTTGGAGATTTTGGAGACTCTTAAGAAGGTTAAGGGCCAAGCCAGAGTTCAGGCTTTGAAGGAGTTGCGGCAGGTGGTTTCTGTGCACGATTCGGCTAAGAAAACTGTGGTGGAGAATGGGGGTGTTGCGCTGCTTTCTTCGCTGTTGGGGCAGTTCACTAGTCATGCTGTTGGGTCAGAGGCAATTGGGATTCTGGTGAATTTGGAGTTCAGCTCGGATGCAAAGGCGAATTTAAGGCAGCCCTCCAAGATTTCGCTAATGGTTGATATCTTGAATGAAGGGTCCATTGAAACGAAGATCAATTGTACTAGCATGATGGAAATCTTGATGGATGGGGAGGGTTTCGAGTCAGAAATCTTGTCAAGTCTGAGTCTTTTGGTTGGAGTGTTGCGATTCGCAAAGGATAAGAGACACCCGAATGGAGTATACGCCGGGCTGAGACTGCTGAAATTGATTTGCTCACACGAGCCACTCAGGAGCTCTGTTGTAAGCATTGGGGCAGTACCTCAATTGGTTGAGCTTTTACCCAGTCTAAACGCCGAGTGTTTAGAATTAGCGTTGTATGTTCTTGAAGCACTGTCTACCCTTCCTGAGGGCGGCCTGGCTCTGAAGAACTGCCCAAGTGCTATCCCCGCCATTGTTAAGCTGTTGATGAAGGTCTCGGAGAGCTGCACACAGTTTGCATTGTCGATTTTGTGGGCAGTTTGCAAGCTTGCCCCAGAGGAATGTGCTGCACTCGCTGTGGATGCAGGGCTCGCGGCCAAATTGCTTCTTGTGATCCAGAGTGGCTGCAATCCAGTGCTGAAGCAACGGTCAGCGGAGCTCTTGAAACTATGCAGTCTAAATTACACAGCCACAATCTTTATATCAAAATGTAAACTCACGAGAACGATACAATGAAGGAAGTGGTGAATTGTTTATGTACATCCCGTCACATTCCTTCCATCAGGAGGACAATGCCAGAGTTCCATGGAGCATCAAGCGACATCAAGTTTGGATCTTTGGGCCGGCTGATGATGAAAAATTGGGCAGCAATCAGTTCAGATCATACTGGAAATATTAGCGAGGAGCCTTTAGACCATGCTGCCATTGACACCCGGGCGGTAATATGCTGCATAGTTTGATTGTGTAAAAGAATGGCTGTGGACAATTCGATCTGCATTGCTGTCAGTTGGGAATGTAAAGACTCATAAACTGGTATGAAAGGAAATTTTACCAGCCCTTGTATTTACAATTGTAATAGTGGCTTCTTCTTTGGACTTTACATTCCATTAATCCTAATTTGAGTGCATTGGCCCTTTTTGAAGCTCCTCAAGGGGAGCCTCTTCACAATTTTGCCAATTGTCAATCAACGGTAGCTCTTATTTGTTAGAATTCGCATTGTGTAGAGTGTTCTTCAGTTTCTTAGCCCCGTACATAACTGTGCAAATGCATATTATTCCACCCTTTCCGTTGAATCTTTCATTTACTATGATTGCTGGTGTTGTATCTGTATTTCTTGCTTAGTCGTTGGTAGAATGTATTACTAATGTTGATTCTCTTAAATTAAAGCTAGGTTGTAACTTGTTACATTTGTTTGAGAAGATATTTGGCCGAGATAGTTTTGTGTTTCTTGTAGTGTGCTCTAAGTAGTGTAGTAGTTTCACTTGATATGTATTGTGAGCTAGCTACTCTACTTAAGTTTGCACTCTAGCCTGGAATTAGTGTTATTGCATACATAGCTCAGATTGTGAGGTCATGAGCTGGTTTGATATACTGGTCTGAGTTTGTGTTTGGTAGAGTTGATTAAGTGAAATTGACTTATTTTGTAAGTAGGGGAACACCAGCTTCTGATTTTACTCTAAAAATGTCTTCTGCTTCTAGAATAAGTAGTTTTTGCGAATTTCCCAAACAAAAAAATCCTGTTTAGCTAATAAGCAAAACAACTTATAAGCTCTGTCAGGCACACCCTTATCGGACTGTGAAATGTAGCTGCCAGGATCTTTGTGCACGTCTCCGGAAGGGAGCATGTTGCAAACAAAGATCTTGGCTTGGCTGATGTATTTAGGAAGTTTGTTAGGGTTTCTAAGCTGGAAAGAGCTCTTGTAGTAGTGGTTGTGATTGTTTGGTGCTTTTGTAAGTGTAAAGAAAGTGACTTCAACTTTCTTGTCCTCCCCACGAACTCTTCCAAGTCTTCTTCCATGGCCTTTGGACAAGAAAGGAGGAAATGGAGGATAAGAAAGCACAGGGGGACATTGCCTTAAAAGGAGAGCAAGAAACAAATAGTAGCATTTGTTGGCATTGGCATTTTGGGATCTTTGACTGAGAAAAGTGTTGGATGAAAATGAAAGGTTTATGTTAATGTCACATTGAAGAAGTCGAATTTTTGTGGTTTAAATTTTGATTCTTTGCTCTAAAGATGATACAAACAACTGCTCGCCTTTTGCTTATCCCTAGCCAATGTGTTCTCCCTTCATCTACATGATGTAAAAGGCGAAATCTCTCGCCTTCAGAGCTCCGTCATCTCAACAAAACAAGTTGACGATGAAGTAAATCATGATGTCTAAGAATCAACCACATGGTGGTCTTCTTGGTGAACTACCTGATGTCTTTTAATTTAGTTGTATGTGGTTTGAGCTGGGGCATTGTATCCTTCGTATTTCGATTTCTTTTTCGCATCACTCATCCGTTGGACTGCACACATAAAAGAGATTCTATGGCCCATTTTCGCATGATGAGTCTTCGTAATATGCGGAATATAGATTTTCCACAAGCGGCTTGGATGAACGGTTTGTACAATAGTATTATAAAATATAATTTTGTAAGGCGTGGGGTAACGGAGTTATCTTTACATGGTTATAGCTATAAGGGAGTCGTTTTAAGTCATTGATGCAATTATGTAATTTCAAAAAATTGAAATCAAACATTCATAAAATTATTGTAAGGATTCATATCACATATCAGCCTACTAATTATCTATTTTTTACATATCAATATGATCTAATAAAACTGTAATATCGCATGTAATAATATTAATTTACGTCCTGTAAAAACTATGATCGCTTGATAGAGACAAGCATCTCATATGCTCTATCTAGACGACAGTGTCAAATACTTCTGATGTGATGCAATCCCTGGTAATTACATAATCAAAAGCGAGTAGTCACATATGTATTAAGGCTGAAAAGAATGGTAATGAATCTCACGAGTCGCAAATATGTTATATCCGATGTTTCTTCGTTTTATTTCTAAAAAAATTCCTTTTCTCCCTTTTATTCTACACATCCACTCTTACTAATCCCCACACCCGCCTCATTTGGGGTACTAGAAAATGGCTGAACAAAGTCACCAATCGATTAAAATAAACACACGATCGTTTTTTTTCTTTATTCTTTAGTCCATGTTGGCTTCTTTGATTATGCCTTTTTGTTTCTTTTGTTAAAGCTTCAATTTCGTATATGTAAATCTAAAACTAGTAGAGAGATCTCTATTAAAAGCGGTGTTAGAAGGTGGTTCCATCGAGATCGCCTTTAATTGAAGTCTAGAAGGGGTTCCGAGTTTGGAAGTCCCTCCTAAATCATTTTAAATGCGGTTTAAATTAATTAAAGGTGGTCCTGCCTTCCATGGTGGTCGATTAAAGGCAATTCCGCTTTTAAAAGCGCCTTTAATTAAGGGTGGATGCACTTTCGAGTTCGAAAGTTCTATCCCAGGACACCTCTATATTTTAAAGGCGGTTCTAAATGCGAAACCACTTTTACTGGGCTCATTTTAGCCCAAACCCATATTTAATCAATTCCATATACTTGTTGAACCCATACACATTAACCCTAGTTTCCTTCTCACCTTTACCCCTTTGTCATACTTCTCCCCACCACTACCCTTTCCCACCGCCGCTTCTCCCTCCTGCCTTAGCATAGCCTCCGTTGCTCTAGCCCCCGCTTGCGCTGCTCGCCACGGCCCTGACGCACAGCCCCGCCTCCAACTCTAGGCTCTGACGTTCGCCATGACCTCGACATTCCGATGCACAGCCCCGTCACGGCCCCAACGCTTCGATCCACACCCCACTAGGGTTTCTTGCCGGTGTCGCGCCGCTAGGGTTTCTCGCCGCCGCGTTGGAACCCAAAAACCTATTGTTGCTTTTGGTAATTTGATGTTGCTTTTGGTGAAGCCCAGACTCCAATTTTCTTTTGATGTTGATTTTTCTTTTCCTCCGTTCCCCGCTGTCGGAAACTGAAGGTTTCCTGCAGCTATTTGTTTGGAAGGTCAGAACTCGGAACTTATGTCAAACCCTATTAAAGGAGGTTGTTTGAATAGCCTTTAATCGATTTCGATCGAAGGTGGAACCAGAAAAGGAGGTTCTAAAGTGTCTTGTCTGATTCGATATAACCGCCTTTACTGACCCTTTCTCCACTAATGTAACTCCAGTTTTGTTCTTTTGTTTTTTTCTCCTATAAAATATAGGGTTTAAAAGATAAAAGGTGTTTTCAATAAAATGGCCCTTTTTTCGGAGCATTAAGTTAGGAAGTTTTTGCCAAGTTTGGTTTTCTGGCAACCTTTCAACCGGTTAAATCATGCAGGCTTCAGATTTGCTTTACAATGAGTTTGGTTTAGGAGAAGAAAAGGTTTGATTTAAAAGAAATCCAAATTAAAAGTAGTTTAAACTACTTAATTTTGGTAATCCCCTCTTAGTGATAAAAGAGTAGATTTGTGGAATACAATTAGTTTGAACAGTTTAAGACTATATTTTTGAAGATGACATACAAGCAACCAAATTAAATATAAATGTCCTACTCTATGATTATATAAGAGACACTACCATTGAATTTATTGAAACTGGCTGAAACTCCATCAATTTGAATAGTTAGGGATGCCCTTCTGAGAACATCCAAACGCTCCACCACCAACGAACCACCTGCACTGAAAATGGAATCACCACGTTATCACCTTAATCACCCACCTGCTGGTTGGAAAACCACCGCAGGGACCACCGACACAGGCCCATATCGCCTGGTGAAAAACCCCACTTTGTAATACGTAGAAAATCCTCATTTTAGGCATGATGTTCTCTAGTTTATCAACTGTAAAGGTAGATAGACTAGCATTGTCAGCTGTGAATCGTTATATCACGCTCTGTATTTTACTTGATTACACATGTATTTATACTATCCAATATACATTATGTATTTTCAATTTAATTTAAATAATTAAATATGTTTGAAATAATATTAAATAAAATTTATTTTTAAACACATTACCACCGCCACTGGAGGTGTTTCCCGGCAGTGGTGCATGGCAGCCAGCAGTGATTTTGTCGGAGGTGGCGGCGGACAGCGGTGGTTCGCCGACGACGGAGATGGCCATCCGTGCGTTGGATTCCGGCATCTTCTCTGACACATTTTCCATTTCACTGGACGTATTTTTTGGCGTCTTCTCCGGAAATCGTACCCTTTCCCGTCGTCTGCTTCGTTAGATCTAGTCGTCGACTTCGTCTTCTCCGCCTGCTCATCAGATCTAATTCCCGGTCATCGTCCCCATCTCTTTCTCAGCCTGCTCGTCATTCTCAGGCGTTTCTTTGCCGGTCATTCTCCCATTCTCTGGCGTTCCTCACGCCATCCCCGTCCCCATCTGCCATCCCCGTTCTCCTCCTCCCCTGACTCTTGTTTTCCCCGCCATGTTCTCCTCCTCCGGCGACTGTGCATCTTCTCTGGCGCCCCAGCCCAGTTCTCGTCGCCCCGCCCCGACCCGGATCTCGTCGCCTGGTTCTCCTCCTTCCTTCTCCAATTTTCTTTTTTCTTCTGGTTCTCCTCCGTCCTTCCCTGCCTTTCCCTTCGGCCCATTCTCGTCGGCCCACTCTTGTCGCACGGTTCTCGTCGGCCCACTCTCGTCGCACGGTTCTCGTCGGCCCACTCTCGTCGCCGGACCAGAGGTTTCTCAGGCTGGGTTTTTCTAGGGTCGACGGTGGCGGTAGTGGTGCTAGCACCGACGATGGCAGTGGTGGTGCCGGCGGTGGTGGTGGGGGCAACGGCAGTATTATTGTTTTTTCTTTGTTGCTGTTTGTTTTTGGTTTTTTTGTTTTATTTAAAAAATTAAAATTAGTATTACACATATATATACTTATTAGGGCGTAATCTAGTAAAATACAGAGAGTGATATAACATCAACTCTTGTCAGCTGCACACAAACATGCATAATTTGCTAAGAAATGCAATCCATTTTCTACAATCTAATGACAAGTAGCCTATTGATTTTGCTAAAAAAATCCCTTACCCACTAATAATAAAAATAAAATAGTGAATAACTAATTATAATATAATAAATTTATGCTTGTATAATTTCTAAATGAAAATCGGTATAGTTAGATTAGCGGCCGATTGTTTTATCTTCATCTAAAATAAATAAATTTCTTGTTAAAAACCCATTACAGTAACTGTATTTTTATTCTTATTTTTCAAATAAGTAAAAGCAAACCATCAACATGATTTTAGTTTAAATATCTGTCGTATGATTTTTTTAATTTGTTTTGCTATCCCTCTCATTAGAATGTGCAGATTATAGGGGTGAAAAATCAGAAAATTTTATATTTTAGCAAATGCTGTAAGTTAAAGTGTTGGGCAAATCAAATTTCGCCACATATTTTATGAACTCCATATTTAGTAAAATGGGAACTTTTCAGGAAGTAAGTAGTGATTTATTGAACACGTGGCATAATCTAATTTGCCTAACACCTTAAGATACAAAATTTACCAACATATAAAATTTTCTTGTGAACAATACCTCCATATCTAATAGTATAAAAAAATATACATTTGCATACGTAATTCTATTTATACCTAGGAGTGGGATGCCATCCGTGTAATGTAACAGTCCATGATTACGCACATGTTACGTAATAGCATTCAAAATTTAGAAACGTAACGTAATTTAAAAGAAAACAATTAAATAAGGAGGCGTTGGCACCAGAAGTTGCAATATTCACGACGATGAAAGTGTGCGCAAATATATATATTTGTTTGACTTTCTGAATTTCACACAGCATTGTATTCAAGAATGTAGTAGATATTAATTGTAATTACATTTTATTTTTTTTTCTTAATTTGAACAGGAAGTGGCAAAATCAGGATTTTTTTTCAGGTGAGGCTGAAGGAGGGGCAGACCAGATGGTGGTGGGGTGGCATCCGGAGTCTCTGGCCGGTGGTGGGATGGCAGCGGTGGCGCCCGGAGCTGGAGGCTGGACCGTTGGAGCAGAGCTGAGGCGGAGGAGACACGTTTTTGGCAAAATTTGGATCTGGACCATTTTTGGCTGATTTTGGTTTAGACCGTTTTGGCAAAATTTAAGCTGAGGCTGGACTGTTTTTGGCCCAATATAGATACCCAAATTTTGAATTTTATTTTTTTTACTTCAGTACTAATCAAAACGATGTTGTTCGACTTGAGCCAAAACGACGTCGTTTTGATGAATTATGAGCCAAAAAAGAAGAACTTCAGAAGCCTTCTTTCTCCGATTGCTTCTCGCCGGAAAAACGAAAATCATTGCCGGAGAAGCGGAGCTGCCGTCGGGAAGCGGAATTGACCACTACTACCATGGCTCTAGTATCTCAGGTAGGGCTAGAGCCCTACCACGTGCCATGGTAGTTCCACCCATGTGTACAGGTATTTTATACTACTATATAATGTACCCTGAGACCGTGCATACAAACACACAATATTACTCTTATTTTCTACATGGTATCAAAGACTTAAATACTGAATCCCTAAAGAAAATCTTCCTGCCTTCGTCGAGCTCTAGTCGCCACTGTCCAGTCGCGCGTATCCTCCATGCGCTTGCCACTCACCGATCTCCATCCGCCGATCGTCATCGTGCTTCGCTAGCCGTCCATGATCGCTAACGTTGTCCACTGCCCAGATCAGTCCGCGCGTTACTCTCACGCGCTGACACTGAAGCCTACGCACCACCGTCGTCTAGCCCACGCACCGCCGCATATTCCGTCTCTGATTCGCAGCCACCGATTCCTTGGTTGCCGCCAATCCTGACATTACATTATGTTGACTTCTGAACCTACTCCCGATGCCGCTCAACAGGCTCGCATCGATGCTGAATCTGAGGCCACTAAGCTGCAGAACATGAACGGCTATGAGGTAATTGCAACTTTACTGAAACAGTTACAGTTCCAATCTGGCCCTAAGTCACTTGTACCTGCTAGCCGCCATCGAATGATCCTTATTTTATTGGCTCTTCTGACAGTATTGGTTTGGTTATTGCACTCATCATCCTGAAGGGTCAAGAGACTACCTAGAATGGTCTGATGGAATTTGTCGTGCTATGCTTGCCAAGTACAAGATTGAGTTCATTGATGGATCCATTACCAAACCCCTAGATGATCATGTTGATGCTGTTGATTGGCCTGGAGTTAATGTTATTCTTGTCTGTTGGATCTTACAGACCTTGGATCCGGCATTGAGATCTTCTATAAGCACCTTTGCCACAGTTAAAGAACTGTGAGATAACCTGAAGACGCGTTTTACCCTCGGTGATGGTATGAGAATTGTGCAGATGCGTGAAGATATTCAGAACTGTCTGCATCAGACCATCGCTATTTATTTTGGAAATTTGAAGAAGCTGTTTGGGGACTACAATTCTCTGCGGCCTCCTTTAGTTTGCCCATGTGAAGCTTGTAAACCGCTGTGCACCTGTAACCTTGGTAGTCGTGTCATCCAAGAGAGAGAAAAAGATTTGATCTATCAGTTTATCTTTAGTGTTGATGAGAGCTATCACATATTGCGATCACATATAATGAGTCTTGATCCACTACCACTAGTCATGCGCGTGTATGCACTTTTTGCTCATGAGGAGAATAACCGAGCTGTCATCCGCTCTCGCAAGCCTTCTTCTGACTCCATGGCATATGTCGCACGATGCCCACCTCCTACGGGGTCTTCGACAGTTGTCCTCACTTCAGCTGATTGCAAGAATCTTGTTTGTACGCATTGTCATTGCAAGGGTCACAACAAAGCTTCAAGTTTCCAGCTCACAGGCTAACCAGAATGGTACACAGAGATGAGGGAGAAAGCCAACGCCGCAAGAAGACGGCGCCAGTTTCTCAACCAATCACCCCAGCTAGACCCAGGGTTCCCGCAGCCGCAGTCCGTCTACCTCCGTCGTCGTTCGCCGGTGCTGCCATGTCACCGCCAGGGTTTGGGGCGGCGGCCACCAATGATAGCGCCCCAACCCAATCTGATTTTGGCCATGCTCTGTTTGTTAAACCAATGGAGCACGACCATGCATTTATTTAATCAGTTTAATTCTCTGTCTGACCATGGGTCAGGTAAATCTACTTTACCCTAGATTCTTGATTCAGGAGCCTCATATCACATGACTGGTGACAAGGGTTCTCTTATTGATATTACTACTGTTATCGATACTGTGAATGTTATACAGCATGATTGATCTGTGTCGTCTACTACACAATATGGTTCTATCTGCTTTGGCGATGTCACCCTTAATCAAGTGCTACACATACCTACTTTGCGATACAATTTATTACATGCTCTAGATTGTTATCTGCCTTAAAATGTATAACTTTGTTTACTGAAAATTATTGCATTTTATAGACAATCAGTACGAGGACTGTGATTGGCGTGAGTGAACAACAGGGGGGGGTTATTCGCTTTGTCTGCTTGATACTCGTATTCATCCTCATATCCTGCAGTCTTTTCCTACAGTTACTTCTGTGTCTACTTCTGATTTATGGGATCTGCATCTTGGACATCCTTCCTCTACGGTGTTGTCTTATGTTTCTTCTATTGATTTTAGCACAAATAATACTTTTGTTCCTTGCTCTGTGTGCTATAGAGCAAACCAGACTAGACATAGTTATTCTTTGAGTTCTTCAAATGCTAGTTCATTGTTTGAATTAATACATTGTGATGTTTGAGGTCCTTATAGAACACCATCTTCAAGTGGTGCATTTTATTTTTTAACAATAGTTGATAATTATTCCCGAGATTTTTGGGTTTATTTATTAGTTTCTAAGTCATATGTAGCTTCTAGATTTATGGAATTTTGTGCTTTAGTCAAGAACCAGTTTGGTCGTCCAGTGCTGCGCTCTCGTGCTGATAACGCTACTGAATTTTTGAGTTTGAGATCATACTTTCCTGAATCTGGGATTATTTTTGAGACATCTATGGTTGATACACCACCGTAGAATGGCCGTTTTGACACAAGCATCGGCATTGGTTGAATGTGGTGCGTGCCTTGCGTTTTCACTGATGAGGCCAATTGAATTTTGGGGAGAATGAGTTCTTACTGCTACTTATTTGATTAATCGGACACCGATAAAACATCTCAATGGTTGCATACCATTTGAGATGCTCTATGGACGAGCTCAAAACTACCAACCTTTAAGTGTGTTTGGATGTTTTTGTTTTGCTGATTATGTTCCTAAATTCTGTGACAAGTTTACGCCAAGAAGTCATCGATGTTTGTTTCTTGGTTATCCTACCGAAAAAAAGGCTATCACCTTTTTGACTTGGAATCCCGCACTTTCTTCAACAGCCAGGATGCTGATTTTTTGAAGACCAGTTCCCGTATGCAGTTACTCCGACATCGGCCTCATCAGTGCATCTCGACGGTGCCACCACTTCACTGCCGACATTTCTTTTGCCACCGTTGAAGCCGTTCCATCCGTCCGCTGCCCCACCTTTTCAGATGGTCCCCGCTCCTCCTTTAAAGTTGGATATGACAATCAGCCCCGACCATTGGCCACTTATTTTGCCAATTTGGTCTGACGATGCACAGCCCGAGTCGCCGCCGCCACAAGCGCTCCACGGGCCACGTGCACATGTTTCATGCGTTGCCATCTCTGGACTTAACTCCTGCACTGCCACCTAATGTGGCGTCCCCGTCTCTGAACTCTACCATCCGCTGCAGCTGTTATCCGCTCTACCGCTTGCTTTGCTAGTCACTTCGGCGCCACCTCCTGCCGCCAAGCTGCCTCCTCCTTGGCAGAGTGTCCGCAATCGTTGACCTTCTTCTTACTTGGATAATTATGTCTGTGATGATTATGTATATACTGTTACTACTGAAGAAACCCCCTCACTGCTACGATCACTCATGCACCATCACTATTCTCAGGTGTTCTCTATTTTCTTATTGATTATGTAAAATGTGATAAATTTTCTTTTACGCATTTTAAATTTTTAGGTGCAGTAACATTTAGTGCAGATCCCACCACTTATTCTGAGGCGTCAAAGCATGCTCATTGGAGAGATGCTATGGCTGATGAGATTACTGCGCTTGAGCGCAATTAGACATGGACATTGGCTCCTTTACCTCTGGATAAGACTGCCATTGGCCGTAAATGGGTTTAGCATACCAAGTTTAAGTCTGATGGTACTATCAAGCGCCATAAAGCTCGCATGGTAGTTCTTGGCAATCGTCAGATTGAAGGGATTGACTATACTGAGACATTTGCTCATGTTGCGAAGATGAGTCTGGTTCGCATGTTCCCGTCTGTTGCAGTTATTCGTGATTGGGTACTGCATCAAATGGATGTGCATAATGCTTTTCTACATGGTGATATGCATGAAGATGTCTTCATGTGGCCTCCCCCCTGGCTATCTCGCGCCCCCTAGACAGGTATGTCGCCTTCAGAAATCTCTTTATGGTTTTTGCTAGACTCCTTGCAGTTAGTTTGCCAAATTTTCTCAGGCTTTGCGTGCATTAGGATTTGTTCAGAGTAACGCAAATTACTCTTTACATTATCCTGTGGTTCAGTATCTTTGCATGTACTTATTTATGTGGATGATTTGGTTATTGCTGGTAGTTCTGCGTCGCTTATCTCTGAATTCAAGAAATACTTGACCTCTTTTTTCACATGAAAGATCTTGGCCGCTTAAGTATTTTTTTGGTATAGAGATTGCTAGAAGACTAGATGAGATGTTTATTTCACAACGGAAATATGGCCTTGGCATTTTATTTGACATGGGTTTATCTACTCCTAAATCGACTGACTTTCCGATGGAGCAACAACACAATTTGACGTGTGTTGAAGGTCCACTTTACTATGATCCTGAGCAGTACTGGTGTCTGGTTTGGCATCTGATCTACCTCACCATCACTTGTCCTGAGCTCAGTTTTAGTTTATACACTTGCCCAGTTCATGAAGTCTCCTTGTGTTCCTCACTGGCAAGCTGCAGTTCGCTTATTGCACTATTTGAAGAGTTATCATGGTCAAAGTTTATTTCTCTCTTCCTATAGTGCATTACAGTTGACTGCTTACTGTGATTCTGATTGGGCTACATGCCCTATTACTCGACGTTCTCTTTCCGAATACTTTGTGATGATTGAGAATTCTCTAGTTTCTTGGAAGACTATGAAGCAAACTACGGTTTCTCGATCGTCTGCGGAAGAGGATTATCGTACTATGGCTATTACCTGTTGTGAATTGTTATGCCTCACGTCTTTGCCTAAAGACTTGGGGGTTGCGCATACTACTCTTATGCGTTTATTTTGTGATAGTCAATCTGCTCTTCATATTGCGGCAAATCCGATGTTCCATGAACGTACGAATCATATTAAAGGTTATTTTCATTTCGCTCGGGATCTTGTGCAGTCTGGTACTATCGTTACTCATCATATCCGCACTTCATATCAACCCGCGAACTTGTTTACCAAAGCTCTCGGACGTAACCAATTTCATTCATTACTCGGCAAGTTAGGCATTTCTGATCCTTGTGCTCCAACTTGAGTATGAGTATTATGGAATGTAAATATTACTTGCAATTGTAATTAAATTCTATTTCTTTTTCCTAGCTTGTACATGTATTCTATATCATTATATAATACCATGAGATTACGAATACACACATATTATTACTCATTTTTTCTACACTTTGGAAATGACTGTTTGAATATACTCCTATTGAATTGTAGTTGGTCAAAACACAGTATATAATGTTCAAATTCAATTTTGTCGTTCTGGTTAAGGTAGTTTTCATTTTGGCCAGGTTGCGTAATTAACTTTTGGGTAATTAATATAGGTATCTCACCCATCACCAACAAACTGATTACTACGATGATGAAGAGTAAGAGACTTTCAAGCAGGAACACCAATCCCCAGGGCTATGGCATCCACCCATATTGCCCTCATTCCTAAAAATCAGCATCCCTCAACTTTTAATGAGTTTAGACCTATAAGTCTCTCAAACTTTAGTAATAAAGTTTGTTCAAAGATTTTGATGGAGAGGATAAAACAGTTGATGCCCACACTTATATCACCTGAACAATCAGCTTTTCTTCAAGGGAGGGAAATTGCTGATAATGTGATCCTGATGCAAGAATCCACTAGATTCTTGCAGAAAGACAATGAATGTCTTAACCTAATCCTGAAACTGGACATGACAAAAGCTTTTGACAGGGTTTCTTGGACAGCTCTGAATTCTTTACTGCTCAAATTAGGATTTCATGGATCCCTGGTCAAAATCTTAATGTCTAACATAGCATCTGCATGGTTTTCAGTTCTAATAAATGGAGTAGCATATGGTTTTTTCAAGCCATCAAGAGGTCTCAAACAGGGTGACCCCTTGTCTCCATTTCTGTTTAATATCCTCACTGAGCTTATGTCTAGGAAGCTCCACACATTATTTGAATCTAGGGCACTAGCTAGGTTTCATCTTCCACAGCACACTACCCCACTAACACATCTGATTTATGCTGATGACACCTGCATTTTTTTAAAAGCAACTGATAAATCACTCAGAAATTTTGCTGCTTTTATCACCTCATTTGAAAAGGCAACAGGTCAGAAAGTAAATATGCAGAAATCTTGCTTTTACACTGGAAATAAATGCAGCAGAGCACAAAAAAGAAAAATCATTAACATTCTGAGCATGCAGGAGGGCAGTTTCCCCTTTAGGTATTTAGGATGTCCTATATACAAGGGTAGAAAACTAAATGCACATTTTCACAGTATACTGGAAGCAATTAGTGCAAAAATTCACACCTGGAACTCCAAATGGATCTCCAGAGGTGGTAGGATCATACTCATTAAGTATGTTCTCTCCTCTATTCCTCAACATGTTTTTGCAGTGCTACAGCCAACTAGTTTTACCCTAAGAAGAATTGAAATGTTGTGTTCTGATTTTCTATGGGGGGAAACTGAAGGTAAAAAGCACAAACACTGGAGATCTTGGGAAAGAATGTCTTTCCCTGAAGATGAAAATGGGATAGGTTTAAAAAACTTAGACTCATTAATTGATGCTTACTCCCTTAAGCTCTGGTGGAAAATGCAGCAGGGAATAGCCCCCTGGACAAAATTTATTTGGTCTCTCCCAAAACATAGGAGAACTTCAGATGTATGGAAAAGAGTCCAATCAGTTTCAGAATTTGCAGAAAACCACACAAGAATTATTGTGGGAAAGGGAACTTGTAGTTTCTGGAGTTCAAACTGGACAGGACATGGACTATTGATAGATAAGATATATGGAAATGCCCCACTGAATCCAGAACTAACTGTTAGAGAATTTCTCACAAATAGGGCTCCATTATTATCTTTTCTGGCACCACATATTACTGCTGACTTCTTACAGGATCTGCAAAGGGAATTCCCTCTCATTGAGGACAGTGATATCATGGTTTGGACTCCTAGTCCACAAGGTAAGTTTTCGATTAAATGTGCTTACAAAAGTTTGAGACACAAACATAGAGAATCAGCATCATTGAAAAAGGTACAATCTCTAAACCTACCTGTGAAGATCACCTTTCTGACTTGGAGAATTCTAAACAACTTGATGCCTATGGATGATATGCTCACTGAATTTGGGATTGTCACTGTATCTAAATGTCCTTTTTGTGAGCATGAGGATACTCTGCAACACTTTTTTAATTCATGCCCCTATGCCTCTTTCATATGGAAACAAATGCATGAAATCCTAGAATTACCACAGGATCAGTTTGCAAATTTATGGGATAGATTAACAACCTATTGGAACATTACAAACCTGTCAAAATTGCATAACTTCCTTTGTTACTCGCTGCCTTGTTTAATCCTATGGGAATTATGGAAAGCAAGGGGTCAGGTGCTATTTCAAAATGTTAAGCTAACACCTTTACATACTTGGAAGCAGGTTAAGGCAAACTGTAGACTCATCTCTATAGTTAGGCCACTGTATTCAAGTAACCCCTCAGATAGCATATGGATCCAAAGAGGATTAATCCCACTCCTGAACCCACCCCCACCTATAAAACTGATCCCTATTAAATGGGAGCCCCCAGATACAGGATTTAAACTGAATGTTGATGCATCTTGCAATCAAAACTCTTCATCTGTTGGGGGACTCATTAGGGATAAGGGGGGAAGTTTCAGACTTGGTTTCCACAAACTTACTACGGGTATTTCTCCTTTGCAGGTGGAGCTTCAGTCTGCCCTTCATGGCATCCAACTGGCAGTGGAAACCGGTTTCCATCAACTATCACTCGAGATGGACAGTCAGAATGCAGTGAGCATCATCAATGGCAAACTGAAGCCTCCATGGAACTGCCTTCAACTAGCTAGGCAGGTGGCAGATCTAACAAAGAAACATGGCATCCGAGTTAGCCACATCTATAGAGAAATCAATGGTGCAGCAGAT
This sequence comes from Rubia yunnanensis, assembly GCA_037428765.1. NCBI lineage: Eukaryota > Viridiplantae > Streptophyta > Magnoliopsida > Gentianales > Rubiaceae > Rubia > Rubia yunnanensis. Next base: position 95,277,885 of record CM075067.1, on the reverse strand, counting down.
TTCTTGGCAAAGTATGGACAACAAAGAAGGGTTCCACAACATTTCGCGGATCCTACATGCATCCCACAGCTAAAGGAAACACTTCTAAAGGACACACACTACTCTTGGAGACGGATCAGGGCGTAGATCCGGAAATGCAAGGCTGGAGTGTACATCGACACGGGGGGTGGAGGTGTACATAAACAGAAGGGCATTTCCGGTTTAAACGTTTAGCTTATACGTAGGGTTAGTCGCCTTAATTTCCATGTACAGGTCTCTTTTGATATTGGCATAGATTATGCCGCACATATTGCGACAACTAGTGTCCAATTCTCTCTTGTATAAATCTACTGGACTGGTTTCACGGGATTTCAATCCCAATCTGATGGTTAGGGGAGCCATAATAGAACCCCCCACCTACAGGTGGTTTCAAATTAAAAAAAATAAAATACGATGATGAAGAGTAAAGCTCATTCATTTCTCCAATTCATTGATTAGTGTACATATGCTTCTCGACTTTTTTAAAGTGCAAATATATCTCCAGTTCTTTATTTGATACACATATAATTCTCGAATTTTCAATGTCGGACTTCGACTATCGGGGTATATGTACATTCATTTCTCCCATTCATTGATTAGTGTATATATGCTCCTCGCCTTTTTGAAAGTGCACATATATCTCCAGTTCCTTATTTGATGCACATATACTTCTCGGATTTTCAATGTCGGGCTTCGACTATCGGGGTATATGTGCACTTTTAGAAAAATACGGGGGTGTATGCGCACTTTCAAAAAAATACGGGGGTGTATGCGCACTTTCAAAAAAACACGGGGTACATGAGCACTTTAAAAAAATACGTGGGTATATGTACACAGTCAAAAAACTGTGGATATATGTGCACTAAACAAAGAACTCGGGAAAATATGTACACTAAACAAAGAACTTGGGAACATATGTACACTTTAGTCTATAATAAATGCATTGATCAAATTTCAAAGGACAAATTTTAAAAGGGAAAAATAGATCTAGCATACTGTAGTAGCGTGTTATTAGCATACTGTTATTACCATGTAATATTACGATTATAAATAGAATTTGAAATTCAAAACATTGTAGTTATCTTGTTCTTTTTTTAATAGCATTATTTTGAACTTATAAATATTTATTATTTTTTGCTTTGCTAGGATTGTCATAATTTTTCGTTTTATATTTCTTGTAATTAAAAGTGGTGCTACATTCTAATTATGATGATAACATTGTACCATTATCTTCAACTTATTTTTCTTATATCTTCTACTTTCAATTTAGTATGCATCTAGTATTATTTAAATTGTAGCATTTAAAAGTGATGCGATAAAAATAGTGTATCAAATTATTGTAATTTAAATTGTGCTTGTCATGTATGTTAATCACAAGACCCGCGTTACTAATATAGAAGAAGAGGAGGTTTTGGTTGGGTACAAAAGGAACTCCATCCGTCCCATTTCAATGTTCATATTTTGACTTTTAACAATTGATTTGAAAAATGTTTGATCTTTAATATTTTTTATTAAGAATAATTAAAGCTTATAAAAATTTGATATTTTGAAAATACATGTTATAACAAATCTAACAAGTATCATACAATAATATAAGGGTAATATGTAAATATAACCCTATATGTTAAAGAAAGTGCATATATAACCCTCAGTTGTTCAAAGTGCAAAAATAACCCCAATTGTTGAATGGAAGTGCAAATATAACCATCTGACCATGATTCTGGCATTGACTAACAATTTCCGGCCATTGACCAACTTGAAAAGTCTAAAATACCCTTATGTCCCAAGCCTTAAATGAGAAGGACTATTCTGCCCTTATTAACGTGGGCCCCACAAAATACAAAATCAAAACTTCCTTTCTTTCAAAAAAAAAATCAGCCCCGTTCATTTGTTCTCCGCAACGATAAACCTAGGTGGCAGCACCACTATCTCCTGCCATTCTCCTTTCTCCCCCAACGCCACCGACCTCAAACCGCCTCGAATACCACCATCCATAGCCCCACGCCACCTCCACCATTATTGGTCTCTATTTCCGGTGCTGCTCAGTCAAGCAACGAAAAATCGAGACCCATCCCCTAGCCCCGCCCACTCCTCTACCCAAAAATCAAGACCCATCCTAAAGCCCTGCCTCCTCCATCAGCCAGCCCTAGCCCACCATGAACACGCCAGACGGCATTCAGCAGTTCCACAGATTAAGCAATTTAAGAAAATTTAAGAAGGTTTAAAATATCAACAAACACTTGGTATCTTTGTTTATTCTTGGACACAACATGTCGAGCTTTGACTTTCGTCGTGGCCCAACCCTAGCGCCACTAGGGCTTCCGCCACCACCTAGATCTGCCACGGCTGTGGCCTAACCCTAGCGTCGGCACCGCCGACCCCTTCCTGATCTAAGCCCACCACCTCCACCATTCGAACTACGCTCCACCACCGATCGATGATCCGCCACCCCTGGCCACCACGAACACCACCTCCCACCTCTCAATCGTTCTTTGGATTCTCGGGTTGAGTCGGGTTCTCTAGGAATCAGGATACGAAAAAGAAATCTGTGGTTTACAGAGGTGAAGACAGAAATGGGAAGTGGGAATGCGAACACGGAGCCCGATGGCGAAAACAGAGGAACAAAACATTTCTATGGAGACAAATGCGAAAGAGGAAGAGGAAAAAGATAATTGTTAGGGCTTCGGGCTTTGAATTTTTACTGTTGAATTTGGGGTGTTAATTAATTACACTCAAAATGAATATGATTGAATAACTTCTTGTGTTGAACTCTTTTTTCTTGGAAAATGCATAAGCAGAGGAGTTATATATTTTACAACCTTCTAGATAAATCTTGAGTGCAGATTCATTTTAAGTGCTCTACTGAGAAAATTTTGATTTTGATTGTTGAATTCAGAGTGTTGAATGAAAAGAGGAGTTTGTGAAAGCCGTATTTGAGAGAGTAGATTCTTGGAGTATAGCAGCAGAGGGATTCAAGGGCATACGTCTATTTTTAATGATTTTTGTGTCCTTTTATTTTTTAATAGGGGGGTAAAATAGTATTTTCATTAAATTCCGGCCTCCAACTGCCAGAAAAAGGTTATATTTGCACATAACCCAAATTTTTAGGGTCATATTTGCACTTTCAATTATTGCAGGGTTATATCTGTACTTTCATCAATTATGTAGGGTTATATATGCACTTTGCTCATAATATAATTAATATTTATACTTAAATACCAATTCAATTTTAGGATAAAAGTTAAGAAATTTTTTACTAATCGAATAGTTAAATTGCAGGTTAAAATGAGACCGAGGGAGTAATACTTCGTAGGAAATTATATTCCTCGTATACAAAGACTTGGGTGAGAATATAATTTCAGGCCTATGTTAGCTGAAAATTAGAGCACAACATCTACATGCCTAGTAATAAAATTTCACACTCCAGTGGGAATTGTGTACTCCCTCTGTCCCATCTGAATTTGCACCCTCATCATTATCATGATGTTCAAGAAACATATTTCACCATTAATATGTTTACTTACGCATAATAACGAAAAATAAAAAGTTGATAACAAGAAACTACTTGTTACGACGAATTGAACAATATCATATACAAAATATTGTTGTTCATATAGCTATTCAAATATGTGGTCAAACTTTGATAGAGAACAGTGTCAAAAAAGTAAGAGTGCAAATTCAAATGGGATAGAGGGAGTAGGTAATGATGAGTAATCAGTTAAAATTTAACATTGGGATACATACCTATATAACCATATCTATTTGAGTAAGTGTCAATATAACCCTCAAATAATTTTTAATGCAAAAAAATCTAACTAGTTAATGGAAGTACCAATATAATAACCCTAAAACACCATTTTCGGCGTTAAACAACATTGATCACAGATCAAATGACTAAAATGCCCTTTAACCTAAAACTTAAAAATGATAGGACAATTTTTCCCTCAACCCACCACTAGGTTGCCGCAGCTCAGCTTCCACCTGGCCACCACCCCACCCCTTCCAGCCAGCCCCACAACCCTTACAGCATCCCACCACCACCACCACCCCATCGACCAACTCATCCACCAACAATCGATGCCACCACAACTCAGCACACCACCGTTGGATGCCACCACAACCCAACATCACAACCCAGCTCACCCACCAACGCACATCCCAACTCACTCATCGAAACTCTAGCGCCGCTTTACTCTCACAATCACTGCTGCACTATTAAATCTAGAGCCCTCACCGACGCACAACACACTACCACCGCACAACTCACCCACCGAAACCTTAGTGCCACACTGCTCTCACCCTTACCACCGCACTATTAAACCCCAAAACCCGTGCTATCACACCTAGAACCCTACTTGACGGCAGCGGCCGAAGCCCCGACCTAGACTCATCATCACAGTCCAACTCGTAACTCCGCTCCCCACCTCCACCACCACCATTACCACCATCGACGTCACCATTCTCCGCCTGCCGGAATCTCAAGCTCACAAATCTCGTACAACGATAACACTAAAATGATGACATAATCGGTGTGGCAGACATCTTCGGCAATCAAATCTGATGGGAGCGTTACTCGCTAGTAAAAAAGGGAAGAAGAAATGATGACGTTGGGTCAATTTTTTTTCTAAAGGGTAAAATCATCTATTCAATCAAATCTGGCCTTAAACTGTCGGAATGGGTAAAATTGTACTTACATAAATTATCTAGGGTTATAAATGCACTTTCAATTATCAAAGGATTATATTAGCATTTATGTGAAACATGTAGGGTTATAAAAACACTTTTCTCTTTTAACATTTGATGAGTGAGTGATGTTAGAATTTATTTCTAAGAATTTTCTATTTATTTCATTCACTCACTTGTCACATGTCAAATTTTAATGAGCAGGGTGCATATATAATCCTACATAATTGATGAAAGTGTAGATATAAGCCTGCGATAATTGAAAGTGAGAATATAACCCTAGACATTTAGGTTATCTGCAAATATAACCTTTTTCACAAGTTTGAGGCCAGATTAGGATGAAAAGACTATTGTGCCCCTGCCTTGAAAAAACAAAAAAAAAAGAAAAGAAAAAGGGTAATCAAATTCTTTCTCCTCCCAGTTTCTTCTTCCCTCCACGCTGCCGTTTGTTTCTCATTCCTTCCGCCATAGTGGAGCAAATCTGGGTATATCTTCAACCTTTTCTGACAGCAAATATAGGTTTACCCTTTCAAAATTGGGAAATTTTGTTTTCATGTTGTTTGGTAGCACAGAATGGAGCTCAGGGGGCGCAAGAGAGAAATATGGGAAGATAATTATACTGGTAATGGCGGCTTCAAGAAGTCTAGGGATGGCCAGTTCTCTTTCCCTATTGATAATTACGTGTGTAAAGTCCAGATTTGGCTAATTGGCAATTTGTGATAATTATGCAAATATGGTATTATTGAGTTGCAACATCAAAGAATGAATTTTGGTGAAATAAGGAAAGACTGAAAACTGTATCTCAGAAGTGTACATCTCGTCCAAGTTGTATTTGAGTTGGAGAATAAATCAGTTCCTATATATGTGGGATTAGATTAATGTTATGGAATTGGAATATTCAGCAATGATTAGGATGTGGATGAGATATTCTAATTATTCTAATTCCTTACTTAAAGAGATTATATTTGTTAATTCTTATCTTCAAGAGATTTGATTGTAATCAGAATATTATGTGGAGAAAGAATTACATTTACACAAGACTGCATGTGTAAGAAGACTTTCCATGTTGAAACAAATGGAAAGGTGAAGCCTAAAAGAATTTAATCAGTTGAAGATATTGCGTGAATATTGAGTTATGGAATATTGGAGATTTCGTAACAGATTATTTTAGGCATGTGATTGAAGCACATTGGATTTATGGAAAATCCCTATAATTATGGAATTGGATTTATGTAATATTGTGGGATAATTGAGATAAGGAAAATCTCATTATTTATGGGATTTGGATATGCTTCAGAAGCAGATTTGGAAACAAAATCTTTTGAAGACAAATGTGGAGAATTCCAATATGCTCGTGATATATATATTGATGGATATCACGCCTGTGCCACTCACGAATTAATTGAAGAAAAATCTGCATCTAGATTTTTATCTTTCGAGAGGTACTACAGAGCCATTCGTCTGTGTTCCAACAAGAACTTAAACTGTTGATTAAGTTCAGAATTGTATACCTTAATTCCTCGGGAGGAGGAGATCCAGCGTAGACGAGTTTCGAGTTTTGAGGTCAGAAGGAGTCTGATTAAGGTGGATCGGTAGCAAGGGGAGCTTACAAAATTCACATGTTATAATTAGTTAAGATAAGTATATTGTATGGTGTACTTTGTACTGTATCTTTCTGATTAGTGGATTTATTCTGAACTGGGTATGGCCCTGCAGATGTAGGTGGATTTCACCGAACTGGGTAACCAAGTCTCTTGTATTCATGCTTTACTTTATTGCATACTTGGTTAGATAGGTTATGTTGGAACACGGTAGTAATTATTGAATTAATTAGGTAAAACCAAATTTCAATTGGTATCAGAGCTAAGTCACTTGTTTTACCTTGGTTTGGACAAGGAAAGTGTGATCCGGTTTTACCAATGGCGACCAGAGAAGGAGCTTCTGTGTCTCGGCCACCACTGCTGGAAGGAACAAATTACAACTATTGGAAGGCTCGCATGCGGGTGTTCATAAATTTACTTGATGAATTGGCTTGGTACTATGTTGAAACACAATGGAAACCTTATGTTGTTGGAAGTTTTGAAGGAGGATAATCTAGTTCTTAAGAGCTAGTAGTTAAGCCTAAAGAGTCGTGGACACCAGTTGAAAAAATGGGCGGCTTGGCAGACTCCAGAGCATTAAATGCAATATTTACTGCAATAGATGAAGATCAGTTCAAACTCATCTCTAAGTGCCAACAAGCAAAGAAATCATGGGATATCCTACAAACTGTACTTGAGGGGACAAGTCATGTACGTGAATCAAAGCCACAAATGCTGGTCACAAAATTTGAAGAGTTGAAATGGAAGAAGAGGAGACTATTGCAGTATTCAATGGAATACTCAGAGACATCACACATATGGCGCATCAATTGGGAAAAGCTTACAAAGAGTCAAAGTTGGTGAAGAAGATGCTGAGATCACTTCCCCAAAGATTTGTTATGAAAGTAATAACAATAGAAGAAGCAAAGGACGTGGCCACAATAACTTTAGATGAGTTGATGTTATCACTACAAACCTATGAAATGACGTTGGAACATCCAACGAAAAAGGATAGCAATGATGAAAATGAAGACTTTGCATTCATCACAAAGAATTTCTCAAGGATACCGAAGAAAGTGGTAAATAATAATTCCCAGAAAAGGTTTAATGGGAATAGATCACGGTTTCAAGACTATGGCAACAATCATGGATCAAGGATGGAGAAAACCACTCAACAATCCTCAAGAAATCAAAATGGTGAATTGAGGCAGTCAGAATGGATACAATGTAGAGAATGTGAAGGGTATGGATCCAGGCTGAATGTCCCAACACTCAGAAGAAGCATGGAAAATCACATGCACCCTCATGGAGTGAATATGAGGAAGAGAAGAACCTTGAAGAGGAATTGACCATCAATTATATGGCTTTTGGAGTAAAACTTCAAGGAGACTCAAAACTTGGTACTTAATGTTCCAACATCGGACAAGAAGAAGTGGATCGATGTTCCATCATGGTTCAGATTGCTAAAGTCCAATGTTCTAAATAGAGAAGGTATGTGAAGAATACTCCCCGAGTGATGACGAAGACAGTATTGTGAGTGATGAGGATGTCTATGCTTCTTATGAAAAGATGTATGAAATGTGGCTGAAAGTTGTTGATGCTAGCATACTCTTAAAAAGGGAGAAAAACCTTTTAGCTGAAGAAGGAAGAGAGATGTCATCCCTAGTGGAAGGATGCCGAAAGGAAATTAAGGTGTTAGAATTAAATATGAGTTCGATGACAAAGAGGGCTGAAGTTGCTGAGACGGCTATTAAAAGATTGAATTCTGGAAAAGCAAAATTGGATGACATTCTCACCATAGGTACGAGTTCTAGAAAATGACAAGGGATGGACCATGAAAAATCATCTTCCAGCACTGAAGTATTCAAACCAGAGGTTCAAGTTATGAAGAAAAAAGTTGTCAAAACACGTCCACGAAAAGCCTTAATGTGTGGTTACTGTACCTATCAAGGTCATGCAGATGATCAGTGTTTTAAGCTTCTCAGAGAAATTATGAATGGACGTCGGCCTGCAGCATGTTCCAACATAGATCAAGTGCAACTCTCAAGGATGGCCAGAAAGGTATGGATCCCTAAAACCCCTAAATTGTGCTTTGTTGCTCACACTTCCCTTATTCCACACCCTAGGGATTCTTGGTACCTTGATAGTGGATGTTCTCAACATATGACTGGATCACAAGAGTACCTAAATAATATCAAACCCCATGATGGTGGATTTGTTATATTTGGCGATGGAAAGAAAAGCAGGGTAGTTGGAATAGGTGAGCTGTCAATAAAGGAATTTCCAACATTTACTAGAGTTCTATTGGTGGAAGATCTAAAGGCTATTGTTCTAAATATTAGCCAACTGTGTGATGATAATATGATGGAATTCCATAAAGAGAAGTGCATAGTGAAACATGGAAACAACAAAGTGCTTACTAGTATTCGATCATCAGACAAATGTTACTTGTTGGAACAAGAAGTGAACTAATTGAGTGTTGAATATGATGAGTTAGATCGCACGGGTGACCATGTTCCAACATCAGATGATTTCTCAGATCAGGGACGTAATGATGTTGGAACATCAGATGAGGTAGATCTTACATATGAAGCTGATGACCCTCATAACTTTAGCGATGTTGGAACAACATCCTCCCCACAACTCTCCCATGTTCCAACATCAGTGCAGGCTGAATCAAGCACAAGAATGACTTGATCGATCCCTCGGGTTAGTTATAGGGAACTTGCTGGTCTACAATGTTTTCTCTCCCTAGTTGAACCCAAGAATTACAAAGAGGTTCTACTTGATAAGTATTGGATTGCGGCAATGCAAGAAGAACTTGGGAAATTCAAACGAAATGGAAATAAAGCAAGGTCAGTTGCTTAGAACTACACTCAGGTTGAAGAAGTTGATTTTGATGAGACATTCGCACCAGTTTCTAGGTTAGATTCTATTTGCATTCTCCTTGCTATGACTTGCACTATGAATGTTACGATGTACCAAAAAGTTGTCAAGAATGAGGAAGTATATCATTGACTCAAGATGGCTTTGTATGGATCAAAACAAGAACTAAGGGCGTGGTATGAGCGACTCACTACATTTCCTATTCATAAAAGTTATCATCGATGAGGAGTAGATCGCACCTTGCTTGTTTTTAGAGAATCATCAAATATATTGATTGCTCAAATCTATGTTGATGATATGATCTTTGGGTCTACTTCACCATCCTTGGTACAAGATTTTGTGACTTTGATGCAAGCTGAATTGAAGATGAGTATAGTGGGAGTATTTGTAAGATTTTAGGATGATCTTAAGGAATCTCACTTGAATGAAGTCAAAAGGATAGTTTGGGCTGAGAGGAAAGAAGTGGTGGTTAATGATATTCCAACACCAGGACTCTTTGCGAATATTTTCACAAAGCCTTTGGACTCTGGAACTTTTGAACTCCTCAAACAACACTTAGGTGTTTGTCGAATTTGAGGTATTTATTATTTTCTCAAGCTTCGTGTGAATTTTTTTTGTACATACATTAGAAAAATACAAAAAAATGGAGGCATGGTTGGACATGTTAGAAGTTGGTGTTGAAGGCATTATGGTGATTGATGAAATGCGTATATTAGAGAAATTGCTACTTATGGTATTCTGGTTTAGTAGGATGAGGAGTTGGAAGACAGTGATGATGGCCATGTTTCAACACAGAGTATTGAGACATGTAGAGAAGATGTGGACATGGAAATGGATAAGCCTAGTGTGATTAGAGATTCTGAAGTTCAAACATCAGTAAATGTGGCTGGAGAAGATCATGATACGAATGGTGAACAAGCCTATGTTCCAACACGAGACATTGAGATAGGGGGAGAATTACTGATGAAGTGAAAGAAGCTAAGTAGGTGATTTTCCAACATCGATACAGACTTGAGGTATTGATTCTGAAGCAATGAAAGGATCTTATGTTCCAACATAGAGAAAGCGGGTGAAGCTGAGAGCTGCTATGTTCCAACATTGGTGACTGATGTTCCAACATTGGTGACTGATGTTCCAACACAAGGTGAGCAAAGTATTGAAGGCACTACTGATTAGACTGCAGAATTAGTGAAAGATGAAGCACAGTCACCAAGAAGAAGATTAAATCAGAAGGAGGACATCGTTCAAGAGCATCTCTCTCAATTAAGGATGCACTTAATTCTTTATTCTTTGATGTGGACAGCCGTGAGAGATATGCTATTGTGTGTCAGAGGAGGATTTTAGCCGAAAGTACAACTGATCTAGGTGTATATGAGAGGTTTGGATTTACAGCCTGCCTTGACTATTTGGGTCTCAAGACTGCTGCATCAATTTACATAGAGTACAACCGAGAAATTATAGAAGAATTCCATGGAAGGCAACATTGATCCAGACTTTGAATGGTACAACAGAGTTTACAAGAGAAACAAGAAATTACTAGAAGATTTCAGTCTCAATGGCCACTCAAGGGAACGCTACTGCATCTAGCTTGAGTATCAGGTATTTCTATCTATTCCAGATTGTTATAAACTGTTGGATTCCCTTTTGAAATATTACAACTCTTTCTCGAGAAAAGTCCAAGCAAGAGGACATTTTATTTAAGAAGTGTGCATGATCTGTCATGGAATCTCGAGGCTACAACTTCTGATGTTGATGAGAAGAAGGTCAAGTTTGTGATCATTAACGTAAAGTTGAGAGCTCTAGCCACTTAGATGGAAGTTTTGGAGGCAGAAAATGCCAGATTAGATGAGGCACATATAGCTGCTCTTGAAGAGGTTTGAAGGTTCTGCTATAACTATGTTCCAACATATGCCAGATATTTTTTTCAGGGGAAGTTGCAGTTATTGGATATATTTTTGGTTTTCTGTGTCTAATGCATTTGGCATGTTTATGATCCCAGGGGGGGATAAGGTTTTGGATTTATGGATATTCTTGGATTTTAGTACTTATGTGTTTATGTTGGTCCTATGTTCCAACATGGTTTTCTGGGTAGCTAAGTACTGATTGTGAAGTTTATGTGAATTTGATGTTCCAACATAGATGTTAAAGTCTTGATGATTTGGAGTTGTGATATTCATGAGGAGTTAAAAGTTTTTCCAGCTCAGGTTCCAACATCCATCTGTGGTTTACTTGATGTCTATATATCTACATAGTTGTTGCGTTGAAAGTCCAAAAGATTGGTGGGTCCATAAAATGCCAAAGAGGTAGATTGTAAAGTCCAGATTTGGCTAATTGGCAATTTGTGGTAACTATGAAAATATGGTATTATTGAGTTGCAACATCAAAGAAGGAATTTTGGTGAAATAAGTAAATACTGAAAACTGAATCCCAGAAGTGTACATCTCGTCCAAGTTGTATTTGCGTTGGAGAATATATCAGTTCCTATCTATGTGGGATTAGATTAATGTTATGGAATTGGAATATTCAGTTATGGTTAGGATGTGGATGAGATATTCTAGTTATTCTAATTCCTTACTTAAAGGGATTAGATTTGTTAATTCTTATCTCCAAGAGATTTGATTGTAATCAGAATATTATGTGAAGAAGGAATTACATTTGCACAAGACTGCATGCGTAAGAAGACTTTCCACGTTGAAACAAATGGAAATGTGAAGCTTAAAAGGATTTAATCAGTTGAAGATATTGTGTGAATATTGAGTTATGAGATATTGGAGATTTCGTAATATATTATTTTAGGCATGTGATTAAAGAATATTGGATTTATGAAAAATCCCTATAATAATGGAATTGGATTTATGTAATATTGTGGGATAATTGAGATAAGAAAAATCTCTTTATTTATGAGATTTGGATATGCTTCATAAGAAGATTTGGAAACAGAATCTTTTGAAGACAAATGTGGAGAATTCCAATATGCTCATGATATATATATTGATGGACATCACGGCTGTGCCACTCACGGATTAATTCAAGAAAAATCTGCATCCAGATTTTTATCTTTCGAGAGGTACTACAGAGTCATTCGTCTGTGTTCCAACATGAACTTAAACTGTTGCTCAAGTTTAGAATCGTATACCTTAATTCCTCGGGAGGAGGAGATCCAGTGTCGACGAGTTTCGAGGTCAGAGGGAGTCTGATTAAAGCTAATCGGTAACAAGGAGAGCTTGTATGGTTTACTTTGTAATGTATCTTTCTGATTAGTGGATTCATTCTGATTTGGGTATGGCCCCGCAGATGTAGATGGATTTCACCGAACTACGTAACCAAGTCTCGTGTGTTCATGCTTTACTTTATTGCATACTTGGTTAGATAGTTTATATTGAAACACGGTAGTAATTATTGAATTATTTACGTAAAACCAAATTTCAACATGTTTGATTTATTGCGTATATTTTCTTTCAGTTTTTGAATTTTTGATTCATTCGCCAGGGGATATGTTAGAAGTGGAAAGGGTTGGTGGTGGTGGTGGCCGGCGGAAAGGGCTTGGTGGTGGTGGTTGTCAATGGTGAATGTGGTGGAACAATGACGATCGTTGCAGTATAGTGGTAGGTCAAGGGGCATTATTATCTTTCAAATTTTTATCTTTCGCTGAAAGAGCATTTTAGTATTTTCCAATCGGTCAATGACCATAAATGACCAGTTAATATCGGAATATAAGGTTCAGGGTTATATTTGCACTTATGTATAATAGTTAGAGTTGTATCTGCACTAAAAATTATTTCATGGTTATATCTGCATTTTTGGTCTCTCGCCTACGATTTTTTCTTGTAATTAGGCTAGGTTTCTTTTCAATATATTTACACTTCATTTCATTTTTATTTGTTTTAATCGATTTATCTTAGTAAACAAATTTAGGCAAAATCTTGGGAAAGACCGTTTTTCCATAGAATTATGGAAAGACGAGATTTAATTAAAATTATAAAAGGTAAAATGTCTCTATTGCAATATTATTAAAAATTTATTATGCAACGTGTAGTAGTTATAAAGTTTATAACCTAATTCATGCAATCCGGAAATTTTATCTCAATTTCTTCTAATTTGCATTTTAAACATTGGTCCTTCCATGGGGTATAGAAATACCGTCTTTCAAGAGACGGACTCAAAAATGTAAACCAATATTATTCAACTTAAATTTAACTGCTAATTTTGTTTTAATTTAATAAAAATTATCCCGAAAAATCAAGGGCTTACTCTTTCTGGATTTGAAGTATGGTCCAGCCTTTTATCAACTGGAAGAGCTTAAATTTTTCTGCAGCACGTTTCCTCACTACATTTTGCATGTATTGCTGTGCATTATATCATTTTTCTGCAGCACGATTAATGCTTTAATTGAATTTTCTGCTTAGGATTGTACGTGAGAGATAATTAATGAAAAAAAGAAGGCCATCGTGTCGTGAGGTCATTTTCGACATTAAGAACCACACAAAGGCGAGGACGTGAACTGGCTGCCTAATCCACAAATTGAATAAATTACAAAAGCCCCCTGCATTTTGGTTCACTTACAAACAAAACCTCATAGTTTGATGGTAAAGTCTTGGGAAAGACGGAGTTTAATTAAAATAATAAAAGGTAAAAAATTTTAATTGCAATATTTAAATTTTATTATGCAACGTATAGTAATTATAAAATTATAATCCGATTCATGCAACCTGAAAATTTAAATCTCGGTCTTTCCATGGCTTATTGAAAGACCGACTTTTAAGAAACGGACTCTAGTATGCTTTGAAAGTTAAAATATTTTTCAAAATTGGATTACATTTCAATTCCACTTACCTTAAAGTGAAAGTCTCAGAAAAAACGGTCTTTTCATAACCTTATGGACAGTCCACATGGACTTTTACCTTAAATGTTGTATTTTTTATTAAATTTAAATATTGTATTTTACAAGATAAAACAAGTAATAATATGTATTTCAAGGTGAAAATATAAAATATATGATATAAAAATTTTAAATTTTGTATGTAATTTAACAAATGCAGTGTATAAGGTAAAAAAATAAGTGACCTAGCCATAAGCTTATGGACATGCCGCCTATCAGGAGGACGGAATCTATCTTAAAAATACACCTAGAATTATTGTACTCCTAGCAGTATCTATTTTACTAAGCCTAATTCAACCATACATTTTATTCTAATAAATCAACTAAAGTATAACAGTTCATTGAAGACAAAAATTTAGCTAAGAATTTCATTCACAAACTTATGATTAAATAAAGAGTTTAGGTTTGACAATTTTAATAGGATTAAAAATATGATAAGTGAGACACATTAAGTGGATGGATAAAGTAATTTCAAAACACCATCAGGGGCTATCTGCAATTACCAATTAAAATAAATAAAAGGCACACGCGAAAAACGAATTAACGGTATTTCATATTCATCACCGGAGTTGAACAAATCAGCAGAACCCGACAAAATAATCGTCATCGCCCATTCTCAGAAGCCAATCAAAATTCAACCTTCAGAATTTTCCACGCATTAATCCACCGTCATTCTCCCCTGCAAGAAGATCACCAGCTTCATCGCCGCCGCCGCCGCAACCGCTACCGTCGCCGGTGCGTTTCTTCTCCCCTGAACAGAGTTTCATTTTCTTCGTTAAATACAAAGTTTTATTTTAGTTGCAGTAATAATCGTCACTAGCGTCGAACGGATCCCTAGGCTCCTCGGTTTCTGCAATCTCATATCTATAAATTTCGATACGCGATATGCATATGCTGAATTAATTCCGTTTAGTTTTCCCCTGTTTTTCAGACCTAGGTTTTAGCTAGATGGATTTGGAGTTGGTTAAAAGGGGCCTGCATTTCTCGAGGAGGAAGAAGTGGATAGTTGCTGTAGGTTTAGCGGGGCTGTCGAGTTACGGGCTGTATAGGGTTTATCATTCGCCTTCTGTGGCAAGGAAGAGGAGGAGGATTTTTAAGTTGTCACGCTGTTTGGTTTCAGTTGCTGAATTGGTGTCTGAATCCGCGGACGCGATGAGCATTGTGTCGAAGGATTTGAAGGAGTTTCTGCAGTCTGAGACTGATGAAATACCTAATAGTTTGAAGCAGCTGTCGAAAATCGCGCAGTCCAAGGAGGTCTCCGGGACATTGGTGAGGGTATCCGAGGCGGTGGCTGTTGGAGTGTTGAGGGCGTATAGGGAGGAGAATAGAGGGGAGATTGAGGAGGAGGGGTCGAGTTTTGGTGAGAAGTTAGTGGATAAGTTGATGTCTAGTGCTGGGACTGGATTTGTTTCGGTGGTTGTTGGGAACTTCGCGAGGAATTTGGTTATGGGATTTTACGCGAATGGAGGGGCTAATGGAGATGGGAGTAAGGGTGTGGCGGAGACTACTCCCGAGTGGGTGAATTTGGTGTGTGATGATAGATGTAAGGAGCTTATTGCTGATTGCATCAAGAATTTTGTGAGTACTGCTGTTGACATCTATCTTGACAAGACAATGAGCATCAAATTTTATGATGATCTGTTTTCGGGAATGACTAATCCTAACCATCAGGCCAAGGTTGGGGACATTCTGGTTTCACTCTGTAATGGAGCCGTAGAGACACTTGTTAAGACGTCTCACCAAGTCTTGACATCTTCAGAATCTGGTTCCAGCCGTTCGTGTTCTGATTCTGTTTCAGCTAGTAACAAGGTGTTGGACCAAGAAGTGTCTTTGGAGAAAGTAAAAGAGAAATGGAGACCAGTGCATTCTCAGAATGGTGGATGGGTGAGTACTGTGTCATCGACACTGTCTGTGCCAACCAACAGAAAGTTTGTGCTGGATGTGACGGGCAGGGTGACCTTTGAAACCATTCGATCCCTTGTGGACTTTTTCTTTAGGAAGATCTCTGAGGGGCTCAAGAGAAGCTTTGCTGTAATCCGTGAAGATGTTATTGATAGAGCGCTCGAAGTCATAAGATACGTTGGTGCTAAAGCAACTGTTATTCTTACTATATGCTTTGCATTGTTTTTACATATACTGGGGAGCAGACTTGTTCTGCTGCCTGCATGATTTGTTTCCCCCTCATGCGCTATGATAATTAGAACAATGCCATTGAGATGTATGTTCTTGTTGCAGTAGGTTCGAATGAAGCATTCTTCAATAACTAAGAATGAAGCATTCTTCTATAACTAGGAATGAATATACTAGCATTGCATATAGACTGTACTAATTCCTTGGAAGTGCTCTTTACGATGATGAAGATGATCGGGTTATGTCATGTAACATTTGCTGCCTTCCCGAAAGCACTGTCTAGTAAAATTGTGTGGATCAGCAAATTCTTAGCTATTTGAGCTCCCTGTTGCATTTTAACAACAGGTTTCCTGTATTCTGAGCTATTGTTAATAGAGTCTTGTACACTTAGCAGTTATGTAAGAAGTAAATAATACCAGGGGTATGTATTTTACTCAACTGGTTCCCAGTCTTCAGAGATATGATCCATACAGTCGACCCCATGTAGTGGGGCAAGGGTTTGGTTGTTGTTGGTGTATGATATCTCTTTGGAGCCTTTATTGACATGTTTGTGCTAAAGTTTCACACTCTGTTCAATGATGAATGTGCTTTTGCCTTTGTTCAGGTTGATCTTTCCTATTTCCATGCAAGTGAGTAAAGTAAAAAACTGAATCAGATATCAGAATAATCATTGTGTCTGAACATTTGATCATATCTTGGACTGTTTTTGTGTTCCCATTTCTTGATTGTTAAAATTCATGTTGATGTGCTAAAGGGGCATGTCCCACTGTCCCAGGAACAAGGTCAATGTTATTATGTTCCCACTTCCAATTCAAATGGATTGGAGCTTCTATCTCAACTTCAGAACAACATGAGAGATTTGCAACAGCTTGTTCTCACATTCTTTCTGATTTTCTTAGTTTCTACAACTCGATGTGCCCTCGATGGTGACACGGGGATGGGAACGTTGCCTCGATGTTCTTTGCACAGCTAGCGATAAGCGAATCGATAATTGGAAAATGCCGTGGTTGATTAAACTCTCCTTCTACCGTGAAGCATGAGCTCTACTTAGAGGTGAAAAATTATGTTCTGTTTGTGGTGGTGGGCCTTGTTGAAGATTTTGATAGGAAGAAAAAATTGTGATGCCATATTGTCAGTTTACTGAATAATTCTCCAGGATGTGACCTTTCATTTTGTATGATAATGCATAATTCTTTGTGGGTACTACAAAGCACTGAATGCCATCTCCATTGGAAATCTGGAGACCCACAATTCACACCTTCATTCATCCTTAAATCATTCCATAGATTATGTTTCTTCTTGACTATCAATGAACGAAGTCCCCTGGTTCACTTTGGTATGCACATTAAACTAAAGAAACCACTTATACAGTGGAAGAATCAGATCAACCTAGGCCCGTCAAATAGGTTAATTGGATAAACCCATTATATCTAAACCCAATAGATCATTATCCAATGAGTCATTATCCAATTAATCCGTTTATTAAATGGGTTATAATGGGTTGAGTTATAAATGGGTTGGGTCATTAAATGGATAACCCATGAGATATTCATATGACACAATGAGTTAAAATATATCCAATAAGTCATTATCCAATAAATCATTATATAATTAACCCAATAAGTTATCATTAAACATTTTCTATCGATTTGGGTTACAAGTTGTCATTATCCAATGGGATCATGTGTTAAATGCTCATTATTTTTTAGGATTTGGGATGAGAATAATTATGTTAATGGGAAATTTTGATCTCAATAGGTCTCATATTATGTTAACTCAATGGGAACATAACAAATACCCAATAAATATCCAAAATTACCCAATTAAATGCATGTGTAATATTTAACATAAATATTCACAATAATTCACAAATTATACAAATTATAGTTCACAAATTATTCAAGTTCAATCTCGTACAATATTCAAGTTCATACAGTATTCGATCTCGTACAATATTTGAATTTAATCTCGTACAGTATTCGAGTTCGTACAAAATTCACACTCAATCTCGTACAACATTTGAGTTCGTACAATATTCGAGTTCAATCTCATACAATATTCGAGCTCAATCTCGTACAGTATTCGAGTTCATACAATATTCGAGTTCGTACAATATTCGAGTTCAATCTCAAACAGTATTAAGTTCGTACAATATTCGAGCTCAATCTCATACAGTATTCTAGTTCGTACAATATTCGAGCTCAATCTCGTACAACATTCGAGTTCGTACAATATTCGAGCTCAATCTCGTACAACATTCGAGTTCGTACAATATTCGAGCTCAATCTCGTACAGTATTCGAGCTCAATATTGTACAGTATTCGAGTTCATACAATATCCGAGTTCAATTTCGTACAGTAATCGAGCTCAATCTCGTACAGTATTCAAGTTCGTACAGTATTCGAGTTCAATCTCGTACAGTATTTGAGTTCGTACAGTATTCGAGTTCAATCTCATACAGTATTCGAGTTCGTACAATATTCAAGTTCAACCTCGTACAACATTCGAGTTCGTACAATATTCGAGCTCAATCTCGTACAGTATTTGAGTTCGTATAATATTCGAGTTCAATCTCGTACAGTATTCGAGTTCGTACAGTATTCAAGCTCAATCTTGTACAGTATTCGAGTTCGTACAATATTCGAGTTCAATCTCGTACAGTATTCGAGTTCGTACAATATTCGAGCTCAATCTCGTACAGTATTCAAGTTCGTACAGTATTCGAGTTCAGTCTCGTACAATATTCGAGTTCGTACAGTATTCGAGTTCAATCTCGTACAGTATTCGAGTTTGTACAGTATCGAGCTTAATATCGTATAGTATTCGAGTTCGTACAATATTCGAGTTCGTACAATATTCGAGTTCGTACAGTATTTGAGCTCGAGCTCGATCCCAAATAATATTGTTCATTAGTTTCGTCGAGTTTACAAAGCCAACATATTATATATATATTTTTTATTAAATATAATATAATATAGGGCAAAATACTGATATGACCCTATGTTTTGGAGCTTCGTGCTAATATGACCCTGTGAAGTTGGAAAGTGCTATTGTAGCCCTGTGTTTTGTATCAGAAGTGCCGATATAACCCTGTGGCACTATTCCGGCATTGACTTTGCAATTTCCGGCGTTGACCAAATTTGAAACGATGAAAATATCCCTGACTTAGAATCTAAATGTTTTACTGACCATTTTACCCTTTACAACCTGAATTGAAATCGGTTAAATCCTCCTAACTGTTCCTCTGTGTCCAATTTTTATTCCTCTTCCGCTCATCGATCTCCAACCATGAAAAAACTCCTTCTCTTCCTTTTGGATCTACTTCTCCGGCCGAGTTTGCATTCCAAATTTCCATTCGTGGTCGACTACCATCCCAGGTATGTCGAAGTTTTTAATCTCGTTCATTGTATGAACCCTAGGCTTGATTTGGGGGAATTGGAATTTCTGGTATTGTGGTGTAGTATCGTATCGGAAATTGCTTGGTATTATGATTTATCGATCTGGTTACGCACTCTAGGTATGATTTGGGGTTTCTTGATTATATCTAGTTTTGTTGCTATATGGTTCTGGGATGTTGAACTATTCCTGACGTGGTTTTGTAATTGTTTAACTAGCCCGAAGGATGGAGTCATCGAGCTGTAGTGTGAATAATTGTCGCTGGGAAAGCGTGTTGTGCAAGGTGTGTGAGAAAGAAACTAGTGTTTTTATGTCAAGAAGCGCAAAGAACCCGGGCAGAATGTATTATCGATGTAAGAAAGATGGATTCCAGCAGTGGGTTGTGCCTGATGTCGTTGAGTCGGGTCATGACAGTGGTGTAACTCCATTTCATCCCAACTCCAGAGTTCGTAGACCGGTTCAGAAATAGGAATCTCCAAACGAACTGGTTGTAGCCCAAATGGGTGGCCCTAGTCAAGGTATTTTAGCACCCAGAAATGCTTGTAATTGTCCACTGATCCTAAGGGGCTTGATAGCACTGAATTTAGTGTTGGTTGGTGGTAACATGTTACTATTGTTTGTGTGGTATGTTGTATTTGGCCGTGGGATGTGTTAGGCGTGGAATGTGTTAGCTTAGTCCCTGTTCTTGTTGTACTTGGTCGTGGGATGTGTTAGGTATGGGATGTGTTAGCTTAGTCCCAGAATTTAGTGTTGGCTGGTTGTACTTGGCTGTGGGATGTGTTAGGCGTGGGATGTGTTAGCTTAGTTCATGTTGTTGTTGGTGTACTTTCTGTTGTAATTCGGAGAAAGTATTTGGATGCTTGGTCATATGGTTGATTAATTAGTGCTCATTTGACCTTATGTTTGCATAATATTTGCACATCTGACCCTATATGCTTCCAATTAGTGCTAATATAACCCTATGTTTGCTTAATAAGTGCTCATCTAACCCTATATGTTGTAGATTAGTGTGAATGTGACCCTAACATTTCCCACAAAGTGGTAATCTAACCCCGTGTGGTACGAATTATTTTTTATTAGACCCTATGTTGTAGGGACCTTTATGGTCGATAACCCTAGAAGTATAGAAAACAACATTGTAGTCTGATTAGTAAATTAATAATGAACTATACACATTGTCTTCCAAAAGATATAAGGTAGACTGTTTCTCTAGAAGAATAAAAGTGCTATAGTTGTAAGTAGTACAGAGTTCACAAAAGTGAGAATGATAGGTACTAGAAAGTTGTTCGTTATCCATTCTACAATTAGAATCATCAAAAGTGCTATAAGATCCATCATCATGCATCATTCTCGAGGGCCCGTCTCCGGCGGTGGGAGCGACTTACTTCTAGCATCTTCTGACAAGTCTTCAGTAGGTGGTGGACCAGGCGGTTGCGAGCTTGATGACTTGTGGTAAGTTGGAACTAGAGTTGTGCCCATCAATTTTGCAGTCCTCTCATTGTACAAGAATGACTTCCCCTATACCATGTTCTTGAATGCCTCGCGGCTGTCTCCTAGTCGGATTGGCTTATGCTGCTATTTTGTGGAACAAAGGATTGGGTGAATACAAACAAGAGTAAAGTGCTGAATGTAAAAAAAAGGCTACCATTACCTCAGAGATAGTAATTGGGTTTATTAGTGGGAGTTTCTGGAGCACTTTCCAGTCGTCCAGGTCCACAACACCAACTTCCAAATCCTGTCCACAATCAACCCAACCTAGGTTACTAAAAATTATCATCAACAGATTATGAATCATGTTAAGATAAAAAGGATACCTCATGTGTGTATTGGCGGGGTATAATGGCCACTGTTTGAATCATGTTGTGAGTATTCTCGTCCAAATCATCAGCAACAATTTGCTCATAAGGACCTTCATCTAGGTCGTAATCCTCTACCATATCCCCTTGCCAAACATGAGCATTAACCAAATTCTCCATATCTGGGACACCATCCCCAAGAACATAAGCATCGGACTGTACAACAGTTGTAGCCATAGGCACCTCTGAACTAGGTATATCACCCCCCCTCTCTTTTAGAATCGGGACATCGACGAAGACATCATCATCAATCTTTTCTCCGCCCTGACTGTCATAGACAGCAACTACAATCTGTCCACCCCTATCCCCCTTAAGAACATCTTGAACATCCTTCTCAAAACCCTCATACACAATGCCACCCTCAACACTCTTATAGCTAGCATCGGCAACAATGGCACCCTCACCAATTTTATCACCCCCCTCATACACCACCAACTCAGCACCAGCATTGTCGACATTTCCATGTTCATCCCCATAACTTAGGAGTGGAACAATTGAAGATCTTCCCACATCTCGGCTTGCCAATTCTTTTTCGGCGCTGTCTAATGTTGCAACCAGTTGGTTCTCAAAGTTCTCGTCCGGGTCAGGGAATTCATCTCCAACTGTTTCATCGATTTGTGACCCATGTTACTGAGACAAAATGTTTAGTTGTAAGTGATGTGTCTTGAATTAAATTTTGAATTTTTAGGACAAGTTCAAGTATCCATACCTGTAATTGCTCCAGACTGGGAATCTTTTCTTCTTCGGTCAAATTCCAGTTTGCCTTCTTCTTTATTCGGGTTCGTTTCTCAGAGTCCTCGTCTGGGTCAGGGAATTCATCTCTAACTGTTTCATCGATTTGTGACCCATGTTGCTGAGACAAAATGTGTAGTTGTAAGTGATGTAAATTGAATAACATTTGGAATTTTGAGGACAAGTCTAAGTATCCATACCTGTAATTGCTCCAGACTGGGAATCTTTTCTACTTCGGTCAAATTCCGGTTTGCCTTCTGCTTTATTCGGGTTCGCTTCGTGGTAGGTGCTTCTGGATCTTCGATGTTGACTATCATAACATCCGGTCCCTGAATCTGCAGCATAACAGCCTAAATTCAGACCATAAAATTTAGACCCTAAAAACTGCCCAGATTTGTCCTTGAAATTCATACCCTAAACTCAGACCCTAAGCTCAGACCCTAAGCTACCTCGTGTCCTCGAACCTCTTACAACGTGCATCATAATAGCCTAAATTCAGACCCTAAACTCAGACCCTAAGCTCAGACTATAAATCGTGATATATAAATAACAGGAAAGCATAGAAGGCATACCTTTGGCCCTGTACCCCTCTTGGGTTGACGACTATAACTAGGAGCTGTACTATTATTTCCCCTTTTTCTTGTCACCTCGTTTGTTTTGGCCTTCGAAGAGGCAGTGTACTGTGACCTTCCCCTCCGAGGTGGCCGGTTGCCACGAGTACTGCCTTGAATTTCCTGAGCCAGTTCACTGACTTCAGTGGCTTGAGTGCTCACTGTATTTGAAGTCCCTTCCATCACCTAAGCAAATAAAATTTTAAAATTGTGTTATTATACAAATATGTAAGTATAAAGCTAATGCAATAGTGAACAACTATTATACCGGAGTAGCTGATGCACATCTTTTTTCCGCCTCTTTCTTTTCCTTAGCTGTTGGACCACCTTGACATCCTCGCTTGTTGTGTCCAAACTCCCCACAAGTGCTGCATTTGTGAGCTTTCCCTCCTACACCTTCGGCCTCCCATTGCTCTTTCGATCTCTTCTTCTTTGGTCTTCCAGCCCGACGGTGTATACCAGGGGGATTACACTCTTGCACACGCTCAGGTCCCCAGAATGCCCTGTGTAAGATAGGTTGAATCTTGTGATGATAGGCCTTCTCAAACTGTGTCTTTGTTAGCATGACATCACAATACTCGTGCAGAGGGAGCCTTTTCTGCAGCAACACTGCAGCAGCGTGCCTACACGGTACCCCAGACAAATCGCATACATCACAATCACAAGACCTCCTGTCAATCCTCACAGTGTAATTGGTCTCGCCGTGGACAACCTCAAATACAGTATCTGAGCATTGGTGAAATGTTACCCTTCGACCTTGTCTAGATACTATCTTCAACATTTCGTCCGTCCTGGGACACACAATAGTATCCCACACAGCACATTGGGTTGACCGTTCCTTCAACCGATTCATAAGCTTTATTCTCAGCCCTTCCATAAGCGTCAACACTGGTTTCTCCCTCAGTTTTCCCACCCAATGGTTAAAAGACTCGGCGGGATTATTCGTGACATTGTCACACTTCAGGCGCATACTGAAAGCATGTCTTGCCCATAAGGAATCCCCAAGACTTGCCAAATACACATACGCCTCTTCCGACAGCTCCCTATCTTCTCCATTGCTGCTTTAAAGTCCATTAAATTGTATGACTACAACAAAAATGCCAAAACGCAGGGTCATGTTGGCACATTAATACCAACACACAGGGTCATATTGGCACATTAATACCAACACACAGGGTCATATTGGCACATTAATACCAACACATGGTCATATTACCAAAACATAGGCTCTACTGAGCGTCTTGAATTCCAAAACGCAGGGTCCTTTAAGCATATTATAACCAAAACACAGGATTATATGAGCACACAAGTATAAAAGCATAGGGTCGTAATAAGGTTAATATTAGCACATAAAGGAGGAAACACTACCTTTGACGCTCTCCAAAAAGCTTCTTCAATATGCCAGAAGGCTATTTCTTCCTGAAGTTGGCGTAGATGTGGCGGCTGCACTTCCTTTGGGTGGCATGGGGAACAACCTCGAAAATTGCTTCTCTCAACCCCTAACCAAAACAACACCACATCCGTATTAATATGCTTCACATTATAGGAACATATATATACAACGGATAGGGTTAATTTAGCACATACAAACAAAACAGAGGGTCAAATCATCACATAAACTGAAAATATAGGTAATAAAAATATTACCTTTTGACGATCTGTCATGAAGGTCCACGGTCTACCTTCTACAAAACCACCAAGAAAATCTTCCATCATCCAAAAGAAAAATAACCAACTATCTTTAGACTCGCTCTTAACATACGCTACGACCAGGGGATAGAATCCGCCGTCGGGATCATTTCCTATGGCACTCATAAGCACACCACCGTACCTCCCCTTCAAGTGACAACCATCGAAACCAAGGAATGGCCAACAACCTTCTAAAAAGCCCTTCTTCAGACCATCTAATCCAAGAAAAAATCCCTTCACAGTGGGTATTGGTTGCACTGTTCCACCATCATACTTCAAAATTGCTAGGCTTCCAGGATTACTCTTCGCCATCTCCACGCAATACCGTGGCAGCGCCTTAAAAGACTCTCCATGGTGACCACATCATATGCAAAGCATCCAGCCTCACCCTCATTAACTGATGCCTCTTCGGTTGCACTCCGAATCTCAACAGGTGCTCTTCAAGCACATTGTTTGACACTTTTGGGTCAGCAGCCAACAACCCCATAATTCTGCGAGCAATCCATTTTTTGGGGGCCAACACATGTCCTTCCAGCATACAAGTGTGCTGCCCAGTCAGCGTCCTTATCAAAAAATTCTGACTACCTGAAACAGTGGAACTATGCAACCTCCAATCACAATTTGAATCCTTGCAGAAAACAGTCACCCAATTTTTCTCGCTTCTAAAAAATTTGTACATAAATCCATCCTAAATAGAAAAATCAACTAAGGCTTGCTTAATGTCTTTCTAGGACGGAAACATCATACCCTCCTTCAAGCTCACCCCATCGCCTTGCTCTTTCTCAAACTTTTCCCTGTTCATGCACTTTCTCAAAGGGTGAAAATCACCCCCATTGTCGGATTCTGTATCATAACCTGTTTCAGCTACGTTGTCGTTCTCCCCATCCGGTTTGGCTCTGTTCTCCACATCTTCATTGTCCTCGGATCCTATCTCAGATCCTTCTTCTGTGTAGCGGTATATCCAATCAGCCTCCTGATCCAACACTGCTTGATCCTTAGGTTCGTCAACATATGTGTCATCCTGACTGCTATGGTCTGAGGCATCGATGTCCACCACAACGCCTGTTTCGTTCAATTTTCTAGTGGACTTCAATTCCATATCCGTGCTGCACTCACCCTGCCCGGCAAGTCCATCCACAACCTCCCCAAAAATCACCACTGATTTCTCCACCTCAAAATCCTTGAACATGCGAACAACGTCATCCTTAGTGCGCAAAAATGTCTTCTGCTTCACTGGATGCAGATAGCTTAATGTAAGCTGTACTGTCTTCCACAACTTCGGATCATTCAGGAAGTGCTCGGTGAAATCAGACTTTAAAACAACCAGTGAGCACCTATCCGGATCGATGCCATCCAATACTTTCCACCTATCACCATGACGAAGATTCATGCTGTAAAAAACATCGACATCATCCTACAAAAAATAAGCAGAACAGAACCCAATCAGAACAATAACAAATCACAAACAATCCACACATTTCTTCATCCCTCAAGCCCTGTTCCACACAAAATTCTCATGCAACCCCTGTTCTTGAAAACTGAAAAATATGGAAACCCTAACCCCAGTCCGTCGTGGGCACAAACAGTACCAACCGAACAAAATTGTGGTAACACAGCATACAAGATGGATTTTAAGAACCAACACCTACAAAAGGTGAACATAATAACCCCATAAATTAAAAAACCTAAAAAACCCTATCGGCAGTGAACAAACGACCAAAACAACACAAAATGTGAAACAAAATCAACAAAACCATCAGCGATATACCAGAACGACGCATAAAATTGGACAAATTTCGGTGTACATGGGTCAGAGCTTACCATATCTACACCTCCTCTGTTTTTCACCACCCAAACCCACCACCACGGCAGAGCAAGAGAACACCCGGTGAGAACGCCAACCACCGGTCGACTCCGGCGCAAATGACCTGTTTGAAAATGCTGGCACAACGTCCGGACCGATCCGATCGAAAATGCGAGTACTGTTGGAGTTCTCCTAGGAAGAGACGAAAGGTCGGGGAAGCTTTTGTCTCAATGACCAAGGGTATAAACGTCTTTCTATCTAACCCAATTTTTCTTTTTTTTAAATTACAGAGGGTATAATAGTCATTTCATTACTTCCCGGCCAAAATCAGGTCTATAGGGTTATATTAGCACATTTCGGAAAAACACAGGGCTATATTAGTACTTTTCAACTTCATAGGGTCATATTAGCACTAACCCTCAAAACATAGGGTCATATGAGCACTTGACTCTATAATATAATACATAATATTATATTACATAATATAATATTATGAACTCGAATATGAACAAAACGCGGACCTATTGATGAACAAAATGCAGACTGATTGATGAACAAAATGCAGACCGATTGATGAATAAAATGCAGACCGATTGATGAACAAAATGCAGACCGATTGATGAACAAAACACGGACTGATGAAATAAAACGCAGACTGGGAAGTGAGAAGTGAGAACTGAGAAAGAATACGAACTTGATGGGTAATTCACTCTTCACCCAAATAAATGACATATACCCAATGGGTCATTTAGTTCGACCCAATGGATATTAGTATAGACCCAATGGATAATTAGTATATACCCGATGGATAATTCAGTATATACTTAATGGATAATTGATGTTTTCAACCATTTAAACTTTAAATGGATAAGTCACGTAACATTTTACTTGGAGTGAAAAATTACGATTAACTCTAATCATTTTTGATATAGACTGAATCGTGTACATAACTACAAAAGAGGAAATATTTATTCGAGTGGCTAAATGTGGGGATTTCATTTATTATTTTCTTATGTTCAATAAAAGAAAATATTTTTAAAAATCTTCATATTTCATGGAGGAGATTTTTCAAATTTAGTAAAAGTTTCTTAAATACTACTTCTACTTCTTTCGTCAAGATCTTATATCAATTTTTAATTGGTTCAAATTAAAATTGATTAAGACATGAACCGAAATCGATAAATATGATGAATCGAGAATTTGATCGTGTCTAAAATGATTATATGTGTTAGGGAAATATTAAATCATTCGTAATCAAATTTGTGAAAATTTTGTTATCTTATGATATGAAATTACCCACGGGTCACCCGTTACCCAACCCAACTCGACCCACCCAAAATTATCCAACGGATAATCCATTATCCAACCCAACTAAACCCAATAACTATAACCCAATTATATCCATAAACCCAATGGATCATTATCCAATAAGTCTTATTCAATAAGTGAAAATAGTATATGAGTAACGGTTATCCAACGGGTCACCCGACCCATTTGACGGGCCTAGATCAACCAACGAGATCAAATATCACACTTTTCTGTAAGTTTTTTCAAATTTGGTGTATCCAACCCAAGTCTCATGCTAAAAGTGAAGAAAATAATTGATCAATGTATAAGTGATAGTACCGCCGCATTAATATGATGTTTTCTGAAGATGGACCAAATATTTAAATTGTGTAAATTCGGTCGAAATAATTAGTTGTGTAAAGTCCTCCGGAGTTGGACTTATGTATGGCATATTGTGAATCCTGGTAATCTGGTGTTTGAACACCACCGCATGATTTCTGGTGATATGGTGTTTTAACACCACTGCTGTCCAGATGTTTTACAGCAGCTAATTGTTGATGTCCACGATTTATGGAGTATATTATGGGATATAATTGTGCGATCTGATCGGAATATTGTGAAGATAATTGATTGATTTCGTGGTCATCTAATTCTGGTAAAAGAATATTCCTGTAATAGTTAGGAATTGATTAAGTAGTTAATTATGGAACAAGTCCTATTGTTAACAGGATTGTTCATTTAAATACCAGATTAGAATCAGAGTTTTCCTTAGTCTAGAAGTCTATTTATGGTAGAGTTAGACAAGGAAGGAAGTTGATTCAAGGCAGGATTGCGATGGAATAAATAGAAGATCAATACAACGCAATCGTTTGAGCGTCCAGTGTTATTCTCTACGTTGAGAACTTTGGAGCGATCTGCCGTGTCTGTTTTGGAGGTTCGTAAATCAACCGATCAAGTTCTTAAAGATCAGAAACAAGGAAGTCTTAATTCCTCGGGAGGAGGAGATCCAGGGAGACGTGTTGATCGTGAGGGTTCAACGGCGTAGGATCGACAGTGAGGGGAGCTCACAACATTCACTCTATAGGTTAGCAATGGATTAGTATTTAAGTTAAGCTTCTTGTACTAAAGACTGCTTTCTAGTGAATGGTTTCTGATCTGGGCAAGGCCCCGCAGACGTAGGTGTATTTGCACCGAACTGCGTAAATAAGTTGTGTGTGCACTGCGTGTTTAGTTTTGCGTTTAACACCAAACTAATCTTGGTGTTCCAACACCAAACTGTTAAACAACTTGGCATAAAGGTTCAGAATTTAGGTGAAACTGAAATTCAATTGGTATCAGAGCAAGGCACTTGCTGACCCCTATACAGGGAGAGTGAGATCAGGTTTCACCATGGCACCAAAGGAGGGGGCATCAGTCACGCGACCACCATTGCTGGAACAAGGAAATTATGCTTACTGGAAGGCCCGTATGAAAGTATTCATTGGAGCTCTAGATGATCAAGCTTGGAACTATGTCATAAATCAATACACTCCACCTGCTAGTGACACAACTGAAGGATCAAGCTCCACTGCCACTAAACCATTCTCTAGGTATTCCACCGAGGAGCATAAAGCGCACGTGTCCAACTCAAAAGCATTGAATGCCATCTTTACGGCTGTGGACGAAGATCAGTTTAAAATGATTTCGAACTGTGAGACTGCAAAGGAAGCATGGGATGTGTTACAAATTTACCATGAGGGAACAAGCTCTGTAAGAGAATCAAAGCTGCAGTATTACACGACCAAATTTGAAGAATTGAAGATGCGTGAAGATGAAACTATCTCCGAGTTTAATGGACGAGTCCGAGATATTGCAAACAAGGCTTTTCAGTTTGGCAAAAAGTACAAAGATCAAAAACTTGTAAGGAAAGTGTTGAGGGCATTACCTCCACGGTTCAACATGAAGGTCACGGCAATAAATGAAAATGGAAGGATAGGAACAATGACACTTGATGAACTTATGGGATCTCTGGAATCGTATGAAATGGAGATGTTGTAAACTAAAACGGGGAAGAAAGAAATGGCGTTTTCAAGCACAAACACTGGAAAGGTTGATTATTCTACAGATAATGAAGAGACGGATGAAATTGTAAACATAACCAGGAATTTCTCCAGATTTATGAAGAAGATGAGCAGGAAACCACAAGAAAAATCAAGTGGGAGCAAAAAATCCGAATGCAAACTCCACTCCACGATTTGGTCAATCTACTGGTGTTGAAACACCAAAATTCAAATCGGTAAATCCGAACCTGAATAGGAGAATCCAGTGCAGAGAGTGTGAAGGTTTTGGACACATACAAGCTGAGTGTGCCAATACACTCAAAAGACAAGGAAAGTCATATGCCACAACCTGGAGTGATGATGATGGAGGAGATGATGTTAAGTATGAAGATGAGTATACAAATCATGTTGCTTTCGGCGTGTCAATGGTGGAGGTAGACGACTTCTGTAAGGAAAGTCTCAGTGTGCTGAACGAAGAAGAGATCTGTAGCTCAGATGAAGAAAGTAGAAGCGTTAGTGATGAAGACATTCGCAAAGAAAGCATGGAGATGTACAAAATGTGGTTAAAAGTGGCAGATGAAAACAAAGAACTCAAGGCTGAAAACAAGAAGCTAAGTGAGAATGCTAAAGTATATGCATGCGAAAAGGAAGAGGCGACTCGAGATCTGGAAAAACTCAAGAAGGAATTTGCTGTAGTGGTGCAACGAGCAGAGGAGGCAGAACAATCCATTAGACGCCTCAATACTGGGAAAGCTAAACTCGAAGAATGTCTAAGGATGGGACAGACGAGCAAATTTGGCATTGGCTATGAAAGGACAGTGAAAGAAGGAAATCATCAGACAGATCAAAATGCATCAGCTCCGAGAATAATTGAGAAGCATGGTTCCACAAAAAGAGTCAGACGATGCGGATACTGTGGAGTTCAAGGTCATGTGACAAACAGATGTTTTAGACTGATGAGAACCCTGTCTGCCAACACAGAATATCGAGGCATGCACACCAACCCATATCGATGTTTCAACACCAGTCCAGTTCGAGGTTTCAACACCAACTTTGAACATAAAACGCACAAATTCAACACTGGAGGATACAAAACTGGACCTCTCAACGCACGGGTTAATCTGAATCCGCAACAAGTCATTCGACCAGTACGCCAGGTATGGGTTCCAAAATCTCGAAATGTTTGTTTTTCTAGTTTTGTATGTTTTGGAGCACATACAGGAACCTCGTGGTATTTTGATAGTGCGTGCTCAAGGCACATGACTGGAGTTCCTGAATTCTTGCAAAAATTCAAACCTGGATTTGGTGGACATGTTAAATTTGGTGATGGAAAACGGAGCAGAATAATTGGCAAGGGTGAGTTGGCGATTAAAGGACTCCCTGTGTTTCAAGATGTATTGCTTGTGGAAGGTCTGAAGGCTAATCTATTGAGCATCAGCCATCTATGTGACGATGATATGACAGTTAACTTTGACAAAGGAAAATGTATTGTTAACCATGGGACTGGAGTATTCACTGGAACAAGGTCAATAGATAATTGTTATTTGCTCGATCAAGATGTCACATGCTTGAGCTCGAAGAAGGAAGTCAGCACTCTATGGCACAGAAAATTGGGACATATAAATTACAAATCTCTGGCACGTATTTCCAGACTGAATGCAGTCAGAGGTATTCCTGAAATCGGTGAAAGCAAGGAGGTTGTGTGTGGCTCATGTAAAGAAGGAAAGCAAATTCGGATCCCACATCACGCTGTTCATGATGTTTCAACGTCAAGACTTTTGGAGCTTCTACATATGGACTTAATGGGGCCGATCAGTACACCCAGTGTTGCAGGGAAGAAGTACATTTTTGTGTGTGTGGACGACTTCTCGAGATATACTTGGGTATCTTTTCTCAAAGAGAAGTCAGAGGCAGCTGAAGTTTTCGAGACCTTGGTGTACAAATTACACGTAGAAAAGGGATCTACTCAGGCAAGAATTGCCCGTATCAGAAGTGATCATGGAAAGGAGTTTGAAAACTCTAGGTTTAATGACATCTGTAAGACACTCGGTATACACCACGAGTTCTCTGCTCCCATCACACCGCAACAAAATGGTATAGTTGAAAGGAAGAATCGAACACTGCAGGAAATGGCCAGAGCAATGTTAGCCGAAAAGAAAATTCATTCTAAATACTGGGCTGAGGCGCTTCATACAGCATGCTACACCATCAACAGAGTATATTTGCGTCCATTTACTGAGAAGACACCGTATGAGATTTGGAAAGGGAAGAAACCTGATGTGTCGTATTTTCATGTTTTTGGCAGTAAGTGTTATATTCTAAAAGATCGTGAGCCGTTAGCTAAGTTTGAATCTAGAAGTGATGTCGGGATATTCTTGGGATATTCTCCCACCAGTCGAGCATACCGAGTGCTTAATCAACGTACTGGAACGGTCATGGAATCTATTAATGTGGTGGTAGATGATTCTGAGGATGACAGAGTTGGAGAAGGTGAAGTGCTAGAACCAGTGTTCCCTACCGGTGTTGAAACACCAACAGCGTCACCTGGTGTTGAAACACCAGAAACCGAGACACCTGAATCTGAACAGCGTCCGTCCAGACAAATGCAACTTCGGGATCAACCTCGTGTAAATTACAGGGAATTGGCAGGATTATCTTGTTTCATATCACTCACGGAGCCGAAGAATTATAAAGAGGCTTTGCTCGATGAATATTGGATTTCTGCTATGCAAGAAGAATTACAGCAATTCGAAAGAAACAATGTTTGGGTTCTTACCCAACGACCTGCAAATGTCAATGTGATCGGTACCAAGTGGATTTTCAAGAATAAATCTGATGCAGATGGTAATATCACAAGGAATAAAGCACGCCTAGTTGCTCAAGGATACACGCAAGTCGAAGGAATAGATTTTGATGAGACTTTTGCACCTGTAGCCAGATTGGAGTCAATCAGACTATTGTTGGCTGTGTCGTGCATTCTGGACTTTACTCTTTTCCAGATGGATGTCAAGAGTGCATTCTTGAATGGGGTCGTGAAGGAGGAGGTGTATGTGGAGCAACCTAAAGGGTTTGAAGATCCACAGTTTCCTGATTTTGTCTATCGGTTGAATAAGGCACTATATGGCCTCAAGCAGGCTCCCCGAGCATGGTATGAGCGACTGACAACCTTTCTGATTAAAAAGGGCTATCGTCGAGGGGGAGTAGATCGGACTCTGTTCGTACTACACAGAGGTTCAAATATTCTGATTGCACAGATTTATGTAGATGATATTGTGTTTGGATCCACCTCTTCAGTCTTGTTAAAGGAGTTTGTTGACTTAATGACTAATGAATTCGAAATGAGCATGGTAGGGAAACTGTCATATTTTCTGGGATTGCAAGTTATTCAGGAGAAGAATGGTCTCTTCATCAATCAACAGAAGTATGCTGAAAACTTGATCAAGAGATTTGGACTTACAAGCGCAAAAGCAATACGCACTCCAATGGCTACTACTGATAAACTGACAAAAGATGAGCATGGACAAAGTGTTGATCAGAAAATGTACAGGAGTATGATTGGGAGCCTGTTGTACTTAACAGCAAGTAGACCAGACATTTGTTTGAGTGTTGGTATTTGTGCTCGCTATCAAGCAGATCCAAAGGAATCACATATGTCGGCAGTGAAGAGGATTATTCGGTATATAAGTGGAACAGTGGAGTATGGAGTATGGTTTTCTCGAAACAAGGATTCACAGTTAGTAGGATTCAGTGATTCAGACTGGGCTGGGAATGCTGATGATCGTAAGAGTACTACAGGTGGATGTTTCTTTGCTGGATCGAATCTAGTCAGCTGGTATAGCAAAAAGCAGAACTCCATATCTTTGTCTACGGCTGAAGCAGAGTATTTAGCTGCTGGGAGTTGTTGTGCACAACTATTGTGGATGAAGCAGATGATGAGAGATTATGGGTTTGATGATGCGAGTCTGACAGTGCTGTGTGATAATAAAAGCGCTATTGATATTTCCAGGAATCCTGTGCAACATTCGAGGACGAAGCATATTGATATTCGTCATCATTTTATTAGGGACTTGGTTGAAAAAGAAGAAGTTACAGTCCAGTATGTGCCAACAGCTGAACAACTGGCCGATATCTTTACAAAACCTCTGGATGGTGAGACGTTTGAAGTACTCAGACAACACTTGGGTGTCTGTCGAATGTGAGGTACTCTGATCTGTACTTTCTATTGTATTATTTACTGCTGCTTTGTTTCTTAGTTAATATGGTGAAAAAGAAAAAAAAATGAAAAACCGAAAATACCAAAAATTAGTGAAGTGGTGTTTAAACACCGAGGACTTCAGAGGGAGAAAAATCAGCTGGGCCGAAAGAAAAACTTATTGGGCCTAGGCTTGGATTCAGAAGGAAAGGAAAAGAGAAGGTCTTTTGGGTTTCGGAAAAAAGGGGGGAAAAAGGAGAAAGTGACAAATTGATTCCCACACAAACTCAAACACTCGACTGTTCATCTTCCTCATAGCTCACAGCTCCCTGTTCATCAGAAACAGTTGCCAAACCCTCAATTTTTGTAACCCACTCAAAACCCTGTAACAATGGCGAGCTCCAAGTTCAAGAAGATGGTCCGAGAATTTGTCAAGGTGCGGGTGCCGGAGAATCCACGATTTGAAGAGCTCGATTTGGATGCGAATGTGGACGAGCTGTGTGGAGATCGAGTGCAGACACTAGCCAAGTGGGGTGGAAAAGTTCAGAGACGGAAAGCTAGGTTTGATCATTCTTTCGTCTATGATGGAATGTATTTTAGCTCTGTTCTTGATTTCATAGAGTGGATGGTGCAGAACAGGGGTTATGTAGACCTTAGAAAGTATGAAAATTTGCGTGGCAAGATTAACAAATTTAAACTTGAGGAATTGTTGACTGGTGGCATAGGAGAAATTAAGGAGATTAGTGACTATAATGCCAAACTAGTTGGAGTAGATTTCGGTGAACATTATAAAGTTGGAGATGAATTAGGCCAATATTTTACTATCTATACACGGATAGGGTCCCTGCACAGGCCTATTCTCAGACAATTGGGTGATGATGCTGTGATTCAGCCCTGGATAAAAGTGGTGAAATCCACTGATGTTGCTATGGAGATGGTTTGTGTTGATGAGTCCCTGAATCAGACTCAAGAGTCACTCAGAAATTTGCCTGTTCCGGTTTTGGAGATTAG
Organism: Rubia yunnanensis; assembly: GCA_037428765.1. Taxonomy (NCBI): domain Eukaryota; kingdom Viridiplantae; phylum Streptophyta; class Magnoliopsida; order Gentianales; family Rubiaceae; genus Rubia; species Rubia yunnanensis. The sequence continues at coordinate 95,243,092 of CM075067.1, read as the reverse complement.
TGACAGTGAAGAAGAAGAAGGGTGTGCTGAGAGAGTTGATACAGAGGAAACTCCGATGAATGAACCAGGAGATGCTTCTTCGCTGGATGAGGCTCTGGCAACATTTATGAGATCCGAGGAGGCTCTGGCAGCATTTCTTGGATCAGGTTCTGAGAAAGAAGGTGATGAAGATGTGGCTGAGGACAAAAGAGAAGATGCAGATATGCCAGAAAGTGAAAAATTAAACTCTGCAACTGACAATGCAGAGTGTCTGGCTGTGGAAGAAGATACTGTAATGCAGGATACTGGTATTCCAACACCAGGAGAGGATCTGACTGAGGAGCAGAAAATTGCTGAGATGTTTGGGAGTGATGTTGAAACACCACTGAAGAAAAGTCCAGCTCAGGGACTTAAGAGGAGAAGGCAGCAAGATGGTGTTGAAACACCGTTTGCATCTGAAGACAGATCTTTGCCTTAGATGCCTGAGGTTGTTGAAGAGAGTGTGGTCTCGGCAAGAAAGAAAATTCGGAGATCAAAACGATGCAGAGACAGGGGTACAGCTGAAAGTTATGATAGTGACGAACCTATTGGACAGAAGCTGAAGAGATTGAGGGCAGAACGGAAGAAGAACTCTGCGGAGAAAATAAAGCCCAAAGTATTACCTGCACCTGAGGTCAGTAAGGCCATCAGCAATGAACTATACGATAATGAGAGCCAAGAAAAGTTGGACTTCATCAGTGGGAGACGAATTCTAGCAGAGAGACCGGCTGATACTGAGAAGTATGAAGAGTGTGGATTTACTGATTTTCTCAGATACCTCAAGGTGATTAAAGCTGCTACATGCTTTGCTGAATATAATAAACAAATGGTGGTGGAATTTTATTCGAACCTGAAAGAAGACTGTGAAGATGAAGACTCTCAGTGGTTTCACAGAGTCTATGTGAGAGGGAAAGTAGTTGTATTCTCCCCTGAGGTAGTGAATAGATGCTTGCAGCATGGCAATCTCAAGAATACTCAATCGGTGTTCCAACACCAAATCCCAGAAAATTTTGATGAGGTGGCAATTGAGTTAACAGGAGGAGTGGAAAGCACTTGGCCACTGGCTGGGAGACAACAAATACCAGCATCCAATCTGACTTCCAGGTATTACTGTCTGTATACAGTAGCTGTTCATAATTGGATCCCTTCGGTAAACAACACGATTGTTACCAAGGAAATGGCAACTCTGCTTTATAGTCTGGGTGCGAGGCATCGAGTCAATCTGGGTAAGTTGATATTCAATGACATTATGGACTGTGCTCGTAAGACCCGGAAGGAAGCTTTGGTTCATCCTTGTATCATATCGATGGTACTGCTGAAAGGGGGAGTGGTTGCAAGGGAGAATGATGAAGTTATAACTACCCAAGCTTTAAGGCCAACCCTCAGGACCTTGAGTGGCCGTATAGTGAAGGATCTTCCCTGGACACCTCCAGCAATGGGTTGCTCGAATGAAGGTGAAGCTCGGCTGAAAGCCATTGAGGCGAGAGCTACAGTTTGTCAAGAAATCCTTGGGCGTCATCAGGCAGCGATAGTCAAGATTCAGGGGGAGCTTGCTGATTTGGAGGCTGAGAGAGAAGCACTGCTGGCAGAAATTCCGAATGAAAATGGATCAGATGATGAAGATTCGGACAGTGATGAATCCGGGAGCACTGATAGTTTGGCCTGATTGAATTTTTTCTTGGTGTTCTTGTCATATTAATGAATTCAGGGGGAGAATATTTTGGATTTTTTGGATTTTTGAATGGCTCTGGTTTTATATTATTCGGTCTGGATTTTGGATATTTGTGCTAGCTGATTTTATGGTAATTTATGCTGTTTGTGCTAGCTGGTATTCTGGTATTCTACATTTATTATGCTGCTTGGTTTTCTGGTGTTCTATGGTGTTTGTGCTAATGTGGTATGAATTCACCAATATGCCAAGGGGGAGATTGTAAAGTCCTCCGGAGTTGGACTTATGTATGGCATATTGTGAATCCTGGTAATCTGGTGTTTGAACACCACCGCATGATTTCTGGTGATATGGTGTTTTAACACCACTGCTGTCCAGATGTTTTACAGCAGCTAATTGTTGATGTCCACGATTTATGGAGTATATTATGGGATATAATTGTGCGATCTGATCGGAATATTGTGAAGATAATTGATTGATTTCGTGGTCATCTAATTCTGGTAAAAGAATATTCCTGTAATAGTTAGGAATTGATTAAGTAGTTAATTATGGAACAAGTCCTATTGTTAACAGGATTGTTCATTTAAATACCAGATTAGAATCAGAGTTTTCCTTAGTCTAGAAGTCTATTTATGGTAGAGTTAGACAAGGAAGGAAGTTGATTCAAGGCAGGATTGCGATGGAATAAATAGAAGATCAATACAACGCAATCGTTTGAGCGTCCAGTGCTATTCTCTACGTTGAGAACTTTGGAGCGATCTGCCGTGTCTGTTTTGGAGGTTCGTAAATCAACCGATCAAGTTCTTAAAGATCAGAAACAAGGAAGTCTTAATTCCTCGGGAGGAGGAGATCCAGGGAGACGTGTTGATCGTGAGGGTTCAACGGCGTAGGATCGACAGTGAGGGGAGCTCACAACATTCACTCTATAGGTTAGCAATGGATTAGTATTTAAGTTAAGCTTCTTGTACTAAAGACGGCTTTCTAGTGAATGGTTTCTGATCTGGGCAAGGCCCCGCAGACGTAGGTGTATTTGCACCGAACTGCGTAAACAAGTTGTGTGTGCACTGCGTGTTTAGTTTTGCGTTTAACACCAAACTAATCTTGGTGTTCCAACACCAAACTGTTAAACAACTTGGCATAAAGGTTCAGAATTTAGGTGAAACTGAAATTCAAGTTGGAGTGGGCTATGCGACTGATTCAATTTGTATGTGTGTAATAACATCATTATATGAATTATTATCCCATAAATTTTCATATATTATTATTGAAAGTCTCCTAAAAGTGTGAAGTTTGATAGGGGATCGGAGCAAGAATTTGGACATGAGACATTAGTAGAACACTGATTCCAAATTTCCACAATTGATATTTTGAATTGACCATATGGGACATAGGTGTCCCTCCTTTCCTGCAGAATATGCCTTCCATTTTCTCCATTTCTTGCACCAAGTAAACGGGCTAGACCACTAATGACTAAAAGACTTTGACTAAAGGGTCCATTCTTTCATATTCCATCGCACCAAACATTGAGTTCATACACGAAACTAATGGCTGTGGTGTCGGTGCGGTCGGGGCCCTGAGGGCGAGGGTATCGCCTTTTGCATACACGAAACTGATAACGAAAAAATCCAGAAACCAAATTATTAATTGAACAGTACATTAAAGAAGCTGTTTCTCAACCGTAGTCGATCGTATATCTCATCTTGCAACGAATCGGAGGTAATATTCTATATACCTCCATGCATGCTATGCACGAAAAGGTCTAACATTTCACTCCAATTGCATATAAAGTTGCGTTTATAATGCTAAAATAAAATGGTAGAAAATAAAATGATTATTTTACGATGGAGGTAGTATTCCATCGACGCTCATGGATTGGCATTCTGAGTGTAGATGTAATCTATATGAGCAACAAGAGTCCTGCGCATCAAACACTCGTCCTTGTCACCAACGCCTTCACACTCTTCATTGGAAGCTTCGCTACTGTTAATCTTCTCTGCTCTCACGGGTTCCTGATCAATGGTTAATTAGCCAGAGAGAAGAAATAAGATCAACAAAGCATCAATAAAATCCAACTATGACACGTTTATTATAGCTTTTCCTAACCGATTGATATATTCATTCGAAAATAAATAAAAAGTCACCTGGCGTTGGATACGAGCAGCACTCGTAGGAACTAGCATGTAGGTGAAGAGGATGGCCACCATGAAAAGAGTGATGAATCTCGACATTATTTCTTCTTCTGTGTGTTTTTTTTCTCTTCAAAAAAAATGAGTAGGTCTTTTTGACCAATGTTTTAGTTTTGTGGACTATATATAGGAGGAGGGAGTTATTGACCATGGTCAACAATCAATGTCTTTTTTATAGGAGAAAAATATTGGACTGGAGAAAATTACTCAAGGAAAGGATTCGGTATTAGCTGGTGAGATAAGTTTTGACAGAGGAAAAGCACAATGAGGGAAAGTAAATATTGACTGACCGAATGGATCGGCCCAGCCCAACATTGATGTACTGATTCCGATAATTGGATCTCAGTTTTCTAGCCTTGTATCTACATGTCCATGTCCAACATCAATGTATTTACTTTATCCCTCTACTAGTGTCTTACTTCACTATTTATCTTCTATACTATATATAAAAAGAGCAACTTCTTAGTTAAGTGGCACATTTATATTCACAAATTTTTAACAAATGACACTTCCAAACCTAGCCACATCCTTGAAAAATTAATTGAAAATATAATATTCTTTAAAGTTAATCCCCATCAGACATCTTCCCTAAGATTTTCAATGCTCTTCTTATATTTCAATACTTTTTATTTGATGATTAATTAATACTACCCCATTTATAAGGATGCACATTCTTGTCCAGTGGATTATTTTGTATTCTCAATCTCCATTTGTTATGGAAATTTTTTCGCAGTGCTTATTTTTTGTAATATTTATTTTTAAAATGTATACACTTTCCTTTTTGGTTTGTCATTTTAAAACTATAAAACTTCATTCCATGATAATAAGTGAGTTATTTTCAACTACTTATTTATTTTTTCAACTCTGTGCAATCAACTCTTTCCACGCAATTTAATTTGCCCAAAAAAAAATCTAAAATTACTATGTTAAACATATGGAATAAAAGATGGAGTAATTTTTTTATTTATTTATATAAGTTTTTCTAATTAGGGCTGGTCATGCTGATTCGCGGGTCAGATGTGTCAAATGAGTCGGGTTGGGTGGGATCAAAATTCCCATAGTTTTGGGTCGGATTGGGTCGGGTCATACGGGATCATGGGTCGACCCAAATCTACCCAAATCCGATCAAAATTATAAAAAATAGTTTAAAAAAAATATTTAAATGAAATAAATAAATTTAAATGTACTAATATTTAAATAATAAATAAATTGCAATTTATTTTCATATAATTTGAAATAAGAATATTAGATTATATTAATTATATATTATTCACTTAATAAAAAATAAAATTATTTTCCTTTTATTTAGTTAGAATACTTTTAATATTTCAATTAAAAAAAACAATTTTACTAAAATTAGTTTATATAATTATGAATATATATTTCATATATTAATCAATATACTATTTATAGTTAATAGTAGTTTTTGTAAAATTATTTTTAACTTTATAAAGATATTTTTTTTCAAAAATGTTAAACTTATCTATGAAAAATATTAATGGTGGATATGTTGTATTAAACCAATTCTTTTTTATGAATATTTTTTCAAGAAAATGGGGCAAAAATGCAAATGGGTCAAAATGGATCGATTTGGGTCAAAATTTGACCCACCTATTTTGACCCGATCCACTTGACCCAACTGGGATATTGACCGACCCAACCCAAATGGGTCAGATCAATACGGATCGGATTGGGTCGGGCAATTTGAACACCCCTGCTTCTAATAAATATTAATTTTGAGAAATGACAAAATATTGGGAAAGACCGTCTTTCCATAATCTTATGGAAATACGCGATTTAATCTGTACAATAAAAATGTAAAATACTTTAGTTGCAATATTAAAATTTTATTATGCAACATGCTGTAGTTATAAAGTTTATGACCGATTAATGCAACCCAAACATTTTATCTTCATTTCTTCTAATTTACAATTTAAACTTTGGTTTTTCCATGGTTTATGGAAAGATAGTCTTTCGAGAGACGAACTCTTGAGAAAATAATCAGTATAAAATGCCTTATATAAATATTAAATGAGAAAAACTCCTGTGACACCGTCTCACCATAGCAAATGGTGAGACCGGAGACCAAGTTGCAATAAGTAGGAAGAGAATTGAATATAGGACCTGATTGCAAAATTGGAACATAGGCTGAAAATGGGTCAAAATTGGGTTATAAGAAAAATGGGCCAACCTGAATTTCTCTCTCCTCCCAAATAACTATCAGATCTCCTTCCTCCCAAAAATCAAGGAATTTTATTCCTCTTCAAACTCATCCCGAATTCATGCTACTAAACACCGGATTCAATCTCTGAAATCGCCAATCAAAGCTATGCAAAATCTCCGGTTCAAGCTCGCAATCAAGCTCCGAAATCAGAATCTGTAAATTTTTGCAAATCTGAAGCAATCATATTTTGCGACATAATTTTTTAGAATTTTGCACGGAAAGATCGAAGGACAACAGATTTCAAAGCTTCTAAGATCCGCGAAGGTGAAATAATCAAGGTAATGTGAAATTTACGGTTGAAAACCCTAGTTCTGTGGTTGCAATCTCAATTATATGTAATCTACGATCTAAGATCTTAGTTTTGTGGATTAAAGTCTTAGTTTTAATGGTTGGATATACGATATAAGGTGGTGTTGTTATAAACTATGGAAAACAAAGCAATTCAAGACAATGAAATTGTTTTATACGAGGAAGAAGGCAACAAATATGTTCTATCTGAAAATTCAACAAGTTTACATTCATGTTTAGTTTTACTTTCATATATATAGTTAAACGAATGAAGAAATTGCATGAACACGTGAAGTAACGTTTTTATATTGTGGAATTTTTCTGCCAGATCTGGAAAATTGTAGGCTTTTTTTAATCTGCTGAATCGTGTGAAGTAATATGATGAACACTGGATGTAACTGCATGAACACATAAAGTAATGTGATATTTTTCTGATGGAAAGTTCCCTGGGGTCTGAAATTTGGCTATATGCAATTTGTTGGGAAAATGTAGGTGTTTTTTAATTTACTGAAACACATGAAGTAATATGAAGAACACTAGATGTAACTGCATGAACACATGAAGTAACGTGATATTATTTTGATGGATAATTCCCCATGGTCTGAAATTTGGTTTATGCAATTTGTTAGGAAAATGTAGGTAATTATTTTTACTGAAACGTATAAAGTAATATGATGAACACTGGATGTAAGTGCATGAACACATGAAGTAACGTGACATTATTCTTCTGGATAATTCCCCAAGGTCTGAAATTTGGCCACATGCAATTTGTTGAAAAAATTTAGGTGTTTTAAAATATTATTGAAAAAATTTAGGTGTTTTAAAATATTGTTGAAACATGTGAAGTAATTTAATGAACACGTGATGTAACTACATGAACAAATGAAGTAAAGTGATATTATTCTGATCGATAACTCCACTTGGTCTGAAATTTGGCTATATGCAACTTGTTAAGAAAAATGTAGGTGTCTTTAAATTTTCTGGAACGTATGAAGTAGTATGATGAACACTGGATGTAATTGCATGAACACATGAAGTACGTGATATTATTTTGATGGATAATTCCCCAAGTTCTGAAATTTGGCTATATGCAATTTGTTGAGGAAAATGTAGGTGATTTTAAATTTTCTGGAACGTATGAAGTAATATGAAGAACACTGGATGTAACTGTATGAACACATGAAGTAACGTGATATTATTCTTCTGGATAATTCTCCAATGTTTGAAATTTGGCTATATGCAATTTGTTGAGAAAATTTAGATTTTTTAAATATTGCTGAAACGTATGAAGTAATATGATGAACATTGGATGTAACTGCATGAACACATGAAGTAAAGTGATATTATTCTGATCGATAACTCCCCTTGGTATGAAATTTGGCTATCTCAAATTTGTTGAGGAAAATGTAGGTGTTTTAAAAATTTCTGGAACCTATGTAGTATGATGAACACTAAATGTAACTGTATGAACACATCAAGTAACGTGATATTATTCGGATGGATAATTCCCCAAGATCTAAAATTTGGCTATATGCAATTTGTTTAGGAAAATGTAGGTGATTTTAAACTTTTTGGAACGTACGAAGTAATATGAAGAATATTGGATGTAACTGCATGACCACATGAAGTAACGTGATATTATTCTTCTGGATAATTTTCCAATGTTTGAAATTTATATGCAATTTGTTGAGAAAATTTAGGTTTTTTTTAATATTGCTTAAACATATGAAGTAATATGATGAACATTGGATGTAACTGCACGAACACATCAAGTAAAGTGATATTATTCTGATCGATAACTCCCCTTGGTATGAGATTTGGCTATATGTAATTTGTTGAGGAAAATGTAGGTATTTTAAACTTTTCTGGAACCCATGTAGTATGATGAATACTAGAGGTAACTGCATGAACACTAGAGGTAACTACATGAACACATGAAGTAACGTAATATTATTCTGATAGATAATTCTCCAAGATTTGAAATTTGACTATATACAATTTGTAAGTGATTTAAAATTTTCTGAACGTATAAAGTAACATAATAAATAAATGATGTAACTGCATTAACACATGGAGTAAAATGATTGAACTTTGTTAAATGATTCGTCAATATCTAGAATTCAATTGCATGCATTTTTTAAGAATATTCTGGTGTTTTAAATTTAGTGTAACCCAAGAAGTAATATGTTAAATACACATTGTAACTTAATATATACATGAAACATTGTGATGTTGAAGGTCTGAAATTGATTAGTTGAATTTTGTTTTCAAAATATTTTGGTGTTGTAAAATTTTCTTAATTGTCTGATGTAATATATTAAAACAAGATCTTACCTCTTAAACACATGAAGTAAAGAAGTAAAGTGTATAAAATTGATGTATACAAATGATTTTATGCATTTTATTGAGATGATTTACGTTTTTATAAATTTTTGAAAACGTACAAAGTAACATATTAAGTAAACTGGATTAAAACATAAAATAACATGATTGAACTTTGTAACAAGATTCATCAATATCTAAAATTCAATTACATGCACAATGTTAAGAATATTTAATTTTTTAAAATTTACTGTAGACAAATAAGTAATATGTTAAATACTCGATGTAACTTAATAAATTCATGATGTATTGTGATGCTGAAGGTCTGAAATTTGATTGGTTGGTTTTTTTCCCAAAATATTTTAGTATTGTACTTCTATGTACATACTTATCAATGACTCAATAATTGTTTATGTAAGGGGAACTAAAATGTAAAACACATGAACTAATCAAAACAATAGTTGATGTAATGAGTTACTGAATAGGCTCATATTTGCAGGACCAGGTTTTGACACCCGATTTTGACACAAAGACAAGAGGAAGAAGCAAGATAATTAAACGATAGAAGCAAAGAAAGAAACCAAAGACAAAGGAATTTGGTACAAGGACACCAAAGCAACAAGTTCAGACCTATGAGATTCAATTTGACATTGTATTTATATTATTATTTTGTACCTTTAACTTAAATTATGAGACTGATCATATATATTGTGCTTCAAATACTTTGAACACCTGAACTAAAGAATGAAGATTAATTAAATAAAAATATTTTCAAACTAATAAACACCAAGCAACCAGTGTTTGAAACTAATGGCTCTAATAAATAAATTAAATTAAAATATACATGAACTAATGTTAGAATAAGTAAATTAAAATATGAGGATCGAAAAGTAAAACACAACATATGACTAGAAGTTTTCTAATGTTTGAACTAAATAACTAAATAATCAAACAAAACATCTAAATAATCGAACTATATACCTAAAGAACACGTGGCTATAAAAAGAACTACACATGAAGTAACAATCAGAAAACATTGTATATTTGGCAAGCAAAATTTAATCATTCGAAATATCATTACTACACAAACTGTTAAACTTTAATAAGAAACCAAAGCTGAAAACAATGGAATTAAAGAGATAAACTTCAGAAGTGAGTTAATACTAGAACACCATCATAAAAAACTACAAGTTTTAATCCAGTTACGACAAAATAAATTCAACAGCCTAGAAAACATTCAGAATCGTACAAATACTAAATCATCCATCATTCAAATACAACAAAACTAAACATTTAAGTCACACCACAAACTAAATCTATTTTTCAATTCCAACAAGTTCTTGCAAACATCTTAAATTCTTATTTGGGGGGTTGCACAGATACAAATGGTCCTTCCAGGTTATCCAATTCATCATTAGTAAAAAAAGTTAAAAGTCGGGATAGGTTGGTTATGTTTCATTCTCCTCGAAATGATGACACATTCATCAACCATAGTACATAATTTGTCATTCCAAAACTCTTGTGAATCTTCAAAATCATCCTGCTGAATCTGGGTTTCTACAGTAGTACCTTCACTTGATTGCAAGTTGCGCGACCCCTCAGCCACATCACCCTTAACCTTCTCCAGTCCCTCATACATATCAGCAATAACAACTTCAAAGTTACGCTTGACAATCATGAGAGCCTCATCATAAGCCTAGACAGAAAAAAAATATCAATATATTTAGAAGTAGAAAAACACAAATTAGAAATAGAAAAATAGATAAATAGATAAATACCAGGAGTGGTTTCATTCCACAATTCTTCAATGATAACATTTACCTCAACTGTTATGAGATCCTCAATAACAACGATAGACCCAACAACTGGAAATTTTTTTAACTAATACTACATACACATTAAGTAATTATATATACACAATAATTAATATATTAAAAATTACCATCAACGGAAGCATTTTTTTAAATCTCGGCCGCCCTACCATGAACAGTAGAATCATTTTCAGTCTATGATGCAAATACAAAAAACTGATGAGTTTAATACCAAAACTAACAATTAATACACTGGAACTGATAAGTCAAAAAGAATAAATTAAAACTCCTAACATTACCACTTTGTTCAATATTTGTTGAAGCTGGAGGACTATTTGATCACAGGCTTATCCACAACTACATGGTAAAAAAACTATATATTAATGAGTTTAATACCCGAACTAACAAGCTATATATAAGAATCAAGCAATATTAACCAGAACCTTTTTAAAATATTTAAACTGATAAAATATTTATCAAACACTCAACAATAACTATTCAGCATAACAAAATAAATACATAAACTAAAGGCATAAATAATTAAACTACGTACACTAAAATGATATTAAAGCATAAAACATTAACCTAACCTGATTCTTTTATATTTGTTGAAACTAGAGGGTTATTTACCACAGCCTCATCCTCAGCAACAACTATTCTGCATAATAAAATAAATGCATAAACTAAAGACATAAATAATTAAACTACATACACTAAAATGATAACAACGTATAAAACACTAATCTAACCTGATTCTTTTATATTTGTTAAAGCTCGATGATTACTAACCACAGTTTCAGCCTTAGCAACAACTACATATTACAAACAAATGGTATAATAGCATATCTAATTCAACAAAAACAAAAAGAAACCATAAATGATAAAAAAAAAGTTACCAAGCTTATCTCTACCCTCATTCACATCACCTCCAGGTACAATAAAAAATCAAATATGTAAATGCTAGAGGTAAAGCAATAAACAATCAAATTAAAATAATATATTACATTTTAACCATTCTCAAACAAATTATATTTCAACCATTCTCAGAAGATCCATCAACTCTAATTGGCTTATCCACACGAGATTTACTACCTCTCTTACGCAACCTCTTAACAATATCGGCTACAAAAAAAGAGGAAATTATGAGAAATAGATATAGAAATCAAGTAATAACCAACAACAATGTAAAATAAAATCCACCATATTTGAATACTAGTTGTAGTAGGTTTTAGCTGATTATTTTTCCCTTTAATATGAGTTTTATAATCTAAAAATTATTCAATCAATTATCATAAAAATATAAATATTAAATACAAAAATTACAAACTAACAATATACATACCATATGTAGTAGTCAATTTAGATGCAATCGACTGTATTCCCTCAAACACGTAGCATCATCTACATTAAAAGGTAATCACATAAACACATGAATAAAAAACTGAAACACCTAAAGTAAACAGATAAATATGACTATATACATACATATTCAGAAATAGAAAATATAAAACACCTAAAATTACAGATAAACACGAACTAAACAGATAAAGAGATTAAAAGATGTTGCATATCAAATCATCGAACGACTAATAAGAGGAGCAACTGATATGGAAAACCAAGCAAGAAAACAAAAGAAGGTTATACCAATTCATATGCTTTCTTATAAATTATATTAAGAACATCATCATAGTAATGATGCTTCATTTCATCATCGTAGTAATTTTTTTCACTCCGCTACAGAAAGAGCTATAAATAAAAAACAAGAGTGTTGCGAGCAGGTACCATAGTCTGGAGGAAGGAATTTTTATAGGCCTGAATTGGGGAAAGATGTCTGGTTTCCATCCAGGTTTTGGCCTTTCCCACTCCTGCAACAATCACATCCAAATTAACAAAATTAAAGCATAAAGTGCAAAGCAGCAGCAAACTGCCAGAAGCAGCAATTATTAGAAAGCAATACAACAAATATGACTTACTTACAAAGTTACAAGTTACAACTCACAACCATCAACAAAGTTCAGACTAGCATCAAACTCTCTAATTACAAGATCATATGGTAACATTTCACACCAATAATTATCTCATGTATGAAGACAACAAGAAGATTTAAAACAACAGCTAGCATATACACCACATAAACCATTCATAACACTATGTTAAGACACCATATGAATACAATACATTATTCAGAAACACGGCATCATCAAATAATTATCAAATAATTAAATAATTCATCAATAAAAAAGAGTTATAACACAAAACCCTAAATAAAACATAAACAAAAAAATCATAAGGAAACCTTTCAAATCAACAGCTGATGAAATATGAACACCTTCATCCACAGCAGAACCACACAAAAAACTGAACTAAACACATGAACATGCAAACTAAACACATACACAACCTAACTAAAAGACAATGCAAATAGAGAGCATCAAACTAAACAAAGCCTAAACTAAACCACAACAGAGCCACAACAAAACCAGAACTAAGAGCATGAACATTCAAACTAAACACATAAACAACTTATCTAATCTGTTATACACCGACACAAAAAAAACTCAGCAAAACAGAACATCATCTAAAAAATCAGCAAAACTGAGCAACATCACCACAAAAAACAGAGCAGCATCAATAAGAACTAACAACACATCAAATCTATCAACAAAAACACAGAAAAATCAAAGAAAAAGAACACAAAACCCTAACAATACAAAAAAATATGAAGAAAAAAACCTTTTAATTCAACAACGGATGAGCTAGGAACAACATCAACAACCTTCTGTTCATCTGTACTAGCAATACCTTCCTTCGATTTCGTCATACCTACAAAATATCAAACCCAAATCGAAAATACACAATATAAGGCCAAAAAAACACATACACGGTCGGATTCACAGAGATAAGCGCGCGGAATCAAATAGAAAACAACCAGAAACATGAAGAAAGCAAGAAGCCCCAAATATGAAGCACAAAATCAAACAAAATCAGAAAATTTTACCTCAATCGAACCGGATTGAGCAGAGCTTTGCAATGACGCTACAAATCTCGAATTTAAATGGATTTCAGATGGTTAAATCGGAGGTTATGGCAAGCAGTTTTGAGAGGTTTTGATGGAGGGTTTTTCGCGTTTGAATTATGGGGGAGAAGAAGAGATGTGATCCAAAATGGAAAGCTAAAATAATTCCTAAAATATCTATGTTATATAGTATTGTTTTAAGGCCCCTAAAAATATTTAATTTTGTAAGAGACCCCTGATCTCACCATAAGCTTGGGTGAGACGGTCTCACCCAAGTCTTTGTAATATTAAATATAGTATTGAAAGATTTTTTTTTAAATCCTTTCAATTGTTTATTTAATACTCTATAAATTTATTTACAATTTTCATGCTATGAATTTATTTAATTTTTGTAAATTAATCTTTACAAATGACATATTTTAGTACATATTGATTAGTGATAATATTATAATATTAATTATATATTCACCACTAACAGTTAACGCATTAGTATATATTATATTATTTTTATTTAAATATTAAATTTAGATGTTCATAAATTTAAATTAAATATTGACATTTTAACACTATATAATTTTTATATATTTATCTAAGATAGATGATGAATATAGATTTTTTTAATCAAAATTTAAAACTTTATATTTTATATTTTTTTAATTCAATCAATTAATCATGAATTACTGGCAATACTCCCAATTAAAAATTTTTATATCTAACACATGTATTTTATTATATCATTATAAATTAGCTCATCCTTATATTTTGAACATCGTTTCATCATTGGTGTTGCTGATAATGTCCAATCTTTTACTGTAGGTTTTGTATAACAATGATTTATAGGGCCGTCTCTGGTCTCTCACAATTTGGAGGCCATGTGCAAAATAAAAAAATAAGGCTCCTAAATACATTAACATAAAATTATCAAATAAAATTTATATTATTTGGATATTACGGATTTTCAAAATAAAGTATAAAAACAAAGATAAATTAATAATATTACTTAATTAACATTAAATAAAATATCAAAAATAATACAAGTTGAGTTCTTATAAGTAGGAAGATACTTTGGTTGAAAAGAAACATGCAAATGTGTTGAACTATTAAGTTAGAACAAGAAAGAAAAACATCTTCCAGAAGAATCATGTTTAATTTTCTAAAAATAAATAATATATATATATAATAATATAATAGCTAATAATAAAATTAAAAGGCCCTTCAAAAGTTCCGTTTGAACATGGTTAAAAACAGCCTTATTATGGAGTATGGTATCCGTTGGCCATGGAAGTTTTTTTATGGGTCTTCCCTAGAAATTTTAATATAAATGACCTTGTCTAAAATGTCCTTTTTTGGTCGGAAATGAATCATTGACCATGGTTGCGAAAACAACACAATATTATCAATTAATCTAAATATATTTCTTAAAACTTTTTTGAAAGAAGAAGAAAATGGACATCTATAACTCAATAACACAAAAGCTTAATTAGAAAAAATTATCATCTAATTTAAATATTTTTATAAATTTTATAAAAAAATTGTGATAATAAAAAAATATTTTTTTATCATAAATCATGCCGTGGCTCGATATTACAATCAAATCTTCAAACATTTGATCATTTTTCATATTTTATGGAATCCGAATGCATGCACTATTGATAACAATAATGTTGTTTCGCTAAAGTGATATTTATTAAAAGTGTAAGGAGAGTCTCTGCCGTATCCCACTATTTATAGAGATCAATCTCGGCCAAAACCCTAATCACAAACAGAAACTTAATCAACTTATGATAACTTTAAGAAGTTAAAACCAAATCTAACTAAAATACCTAAAATACCTAAAATAGACACATATGGCCTAATTCTTCCAAGACACACCCGGGATGAACATTGCCTTATCTAATCTTACCAAATCTAATTCTAATCAGAATAAAACTGAATATTCTAAACCCTAATGGACCGTATTTTGAAATTCAGCTCTTCAAAGCCCACATGGCCGAGTTATCAATCCAAAATCCAAAATAAAATAATTTCACAATAGTTTACAGTGATCACACTATCTCATTAAAAACTCCGTGGGAAAAAAGAGTACAGTGTTCTTCATGATGTCTTTAGTTCTTCAACAGTCTTGAACAATAAATCCAAAATGTTGATGATGATTCCTTCTCCAGTTCTTCATCATAAAGGTGATCAATCAAAGCATTTAAAACAGTATCAAAGCATTTGATATTCGTATCAGCCCCACAATGTGGGTCTCTTTGTGGTCTCTAAAAAAAAGACCACCCCATGGTCTCAAAAAGAAAAGACCACCCTCAAGACTCTATTCTCATGTGCATGGGTCATATTTCTGCATTCTATTTCTATTTTGTCATTCCAAAATTTTATTTACAAATGTCATATTTTAAAATCTATTCCTTTTATTTGATTTAATTGATAAAACAATTTTAAAAGCTAAATTACTTATAAAATTTAAATTTCAAAGATGTCTAGTATTTTAATTAAATGAAAATAATTTTATAAAACAAAACTGTAAATTTTAAAAAATTAAATTTAAAATAATGAAATTCAATTTTAAAAATAAAAATGTATTATTAAATTTCATATTTCAATTTATTTTGGATTGAAAAATTTATTTAAATTAAACATTGAAAATAAAATTAATGAGTATGATGGAGAAAATCAAGTAGGGTCCATGAAGTGTTTTATTAGTGGTTTCTACCATTGCGGGGGTAAAAATTGAGTTGTTTCTTTGTGGTTGCTTTTGATGAGGTGAAAGAGAGCGATTGAATATTTTATTGAAAGAAACCACATGAGTGGTCTCTTCCATTGCACATGCTCTATGTAATTACATGTGTGATTCTTTAATATTTCAATTTATAGTTTCTCTTTCAAAAGAAGAAGTTGTTGATTTCTCTTTCTTCTAAGTTGTGCATATAATCCCTAAAAGTTGTAGTTGAGCTGTCGTCTGCAAATAATGTCCAAGCTTTAGTAGAAGTAACATCATCACACATGTAATTACAGATTATTCTTGGTGCTTGAATGGTGCATTATTAATTTATTTTCTTGGGTACTAGCCATTTTTTGTGGTGGATGTTTCTATGTGTTTTGAAGAGTTACGATTTACTTGTTTTCTGCTACACTATAGCAGATGCTTTCCTTTTGAAAAATTAAGTGTTCAGTTTACTCATCAAAGGAACCATTAGTGCAATTGGTTTTTTTCGTTTGATGTACTCTAGGCACAATGCAAGTTGCAGATTATTTGGTTTCTGGTGTCGTGGTGGTACAACTTTGTATTGTTTGTTTACCATACATGTGGGATCCCTTATGGAACTTGTTTAGTATTTAAAGAGGTCATATTGGTGGCACTTATTGGTTACATGAAACACAAGCTAATCTAAGGGGGCACTGTCAGTATGATTTGGACAGTGTAATGCGACTCAGATAGTAAGCTTCTCTGCTGAAACTCTACATAGTAAGTCTGATTGGATGTCATCTCCCGGAAATGTTTAAAATAAATCCTCCCATTTTTTATGTTGACATAAACGGTCGTCAGGGGTATTTTTATATTTTACATATGCCACAAAGTCCCCGACAGCTTCTCAGCAATGTGTTTCTACAAGCGCAAATACGTGGATGCCCAAAATGACGTCGTTTTGAGCTTTACCTTACCTTCTTGTCCAAACAGTTCTGAGCCCATCTTTTTCCTCCTTTTGCCTTCCCAGTTCCAAATTTCTACTTTGTAGTTTAGCCATATGAGCAACCACTTCAAACCCGGCACCCGAATATACGATTTGTCAGATATGATTGCATTTTTGAGGTTTCTTCTTGATTCAAAAACTTCTTTTCTTTTTTCGAAATCCCAAAAAACCCTAATCTAATTGGAGCTTTAGTGGTGCAACAGTAATGGTGCGGGTTGGTGGTGCCATTTCGATAGTGGAGTAGAGTGGTGCAGTATTTCCGCGTTGCATTCGATGAGGAGTCAATCCAATCTTTAGATGGCAAGGTGAGTCTTAGATCTATGATATGTATAGGTCGAATTTAAGGATATTGTGCCTAAGGTTTAATGCTTTTGTTAATCCAAACCCTGAAATGTTTGGAGCTTTTTCTTTCTTATTCATCTTGAGCTTTTTGGCCCTGTCCACCAAAATCAATAACTTATATGGATTCTTGTTTATATGCAGTGGGCTTATATATTTTCATCCGTAGACTTCCAAAATTCGGAAAGTATCTTAGTAAGTTTTACATCCACTTCACCAGAAGTTGTGTGAATTGATATCCCACTTCTAAGCTATAGGAACTTACCACCATATGCTTTCTTAAATTGTAGAGGTGCAGACAATTTTGTGGAGAGCAAGAAGGAAGTTGTCTTTAAGATCAGAGAACTCCAAATTCAAATGTGTTAGTCTTATTGCTGATGATACCGCCTGGTGAGGTAGCATGTTTAAGTGGCCAACCAATTCGATCTTTTGAAGGGACAAAGGATCCAACTGTAAGTTTTCAAGTAGAAGTTCTTTGGCTTCATTAATAACCATGAGACTCAATCTGTGAAGGCTTGTCATTGTTTGAATTGAAGTGCAGAGGTTAGGACCATATGATGATTTGAACTTTGTAATGTCTAACCTTCTCAACTCGGTAAGATAATCGAATTCTCTAAAAAATGAACGTATAAACTTTTGCAGGTGAGTAAAGAGTAGTAGGGGCATAAGCAAGGGGAAAGTTTTTAGATATATGGAGTAGCATAAACAATGAGATTGCTAGCAAGTAATTTGCATCAATAGTTGTATTATATAGCTTCATTGTTAGATTAAGGTTTAGAATTGAACGTATGGATTATAGATTTTCAAAAGATGTGAAATGGCTATTTTTAGTGCTTTGTTGATGTGTCATTTGCATATAATCGTGTGTGTTTTCCGCTTTCTTGCCTTTGGTTAGGACTTAGGAGTAAATGTTTTGGCTATAACATTAAGGAAGTAAGCAAGAACTTATCTGGGTCATGTCCATGAAGTTTATCTCTTGTAATGAGGCCTCTGAGTATCTAACTAATCAAGAGAAGGGTAAGAATCATTAGCTCATCATTCCGTGATTATAAGAATGCCTCTATCCGATAATTAGTTGTAGTTTGGCTATTGTAAACATTCAATTGAGATGTTTTTTCTGGGGTGGAATGGTTTGGATTCGTAACGTTTATTTTTGGAATAAAGGGGATTATTAAGATTGCTGATTTGATAGTGGATACTAAATTTGGCATCTTTTGCCTTTTTACAGATGCTTACTCATTTGAAAACACTGCGTAGGTTGAATCATGCTATTGAAAAAATGTGGCATGTCTGTCCGGAGAATATTGTTTTGCAAAAGATTCTGCTACCTGTTGTGTCATGGGTATAAACCTTGGACAGTGGTATGCCATTATTTTTTCCAATTATGTTATTGATTCTAATAGTTTAATAACAAGTTTATATCAAAATCCATTTGCTTGATGTTGATGTCTTGTTTGTGTAAATTTCTAAAATACTGTTGTATGATAATGTGCAGAAAGAAGTTGCTGTTTAAAAATGGTACCTGCAAAGAAACCCCCCTATGTTCACAAAAATGAGAGTTCTACGGATGAATAATTGCTTTAGATTTTGTTTATTGAGTGCATCTTCAGCGTAGAATTCTTATGAATTTATTGACAACTCGTATCAATTACATGTTCTTAAGTTGGGAATGAACTTCAGAGGTGCTCAAGATCAGGATTTATTGATAATTTGTATCAATTACATGTTCTTAAGTTGGGAATGAACTTCAGAAGTGCTTAATATTATGAAAATACACATAAAGATGAATCTAACACAATGCCACAACACTGTGTCACGTGATAATATCCCCACTTAATATATCAATAGAATTTTTATAGTTTAAATTAGTCATTTTTCACTAAAGAAATAGTAATAGTACAACTTATGTTGGGATAAATGGAGTATTACAATTATAGTTACATTAATAAGATCATAACATTTTACTCATATTCACCGCACAACGCGCGGTGTTACATCACTAGTTGCATGAGCACAACAACATAAAGGTTGCACTCTTTACCACTTTTTTTTATATCGAACTTACCCAAAATTTGAGAATAATGAAAGCCCAAGAAAACATTTCATAGGTTAGAGGTGTGTCAAAGCAAATGTCATGGTTATCTGCTAGATTTTAGAGTTATTAGAGATATGAACTAACCCTATTTTTAAAAATATTTTTATTTACATATATCCAGATAAATTTTTAGCACCACAAAGTAGTTTAAAGAAATATTGAGAATGCAAGAGAATATTTCCGTCGACTTGATTTTCATTAGGTCTGATCATATATTTATATACAACTACGACTAGAGTCCTAAGCTAATTGGTGTGTAAAATCTGTTCCTACATATTTGCAAACGTGAGATAATTCTCATGATATTATTGTTACAACAGAATGTTGAACCATTCAAACTGAAGTTTGTTGAGCTGCTCCTAGTCTTCTGCTTGCTGCTGTCTAATACTCCCCTCAAGTTAGAGCGGGAGTGGGATGCGAACATATGTCCAACTTGAACAAAATTTGTCGAAATTGATCTGCCCCAGGGGTTTGGTGAAGATGTCAGTGAGTTGATTGGAAGAGGAGATATAGTTTGGAGAAATTAAACTAGATAACAATTTTTCACAAACAAAGTAACAATCAGGTTCAATGTGTTTTGTACGTTTGTGAAAAACTGGATTTTCAACGATGTGAATGGCCGCTTGATTATCACAATCTACTGGGATTGTTTTGGGTATTTGGATACTAATATCAGTAAATAAAAAGGAAAGCCATTGTAATTCGGTAGTGAGATTAGCCAAGGCCATATATTCGGCTTTAACGGATGATCAGGAGATAATTGGTTGCTTCTTAGACTTCCATGAGATTGGACTAGCACCAAACATTGTAAAGTAACCAGTTGTTGAACGTCGAGTGATAGGGCAACCAGCCCAATATGAATCTGTGTACCCTTGAAGGTTTAGCGAACTAGAAGAAGATATAAGGATTCCATGAGAAAGAGTGCCTTTGAGGTATCTTACGATATGTACAGCATTCTCTAAATGGGCAGACTGTGGTTGTTGCATAAATTGACTAAGAGAATTAACAACGTAAACTATATTAGGTTTAGTCACTGTAAAATAGAGCAAACGACCAATTAAACGTCTAAAAACACTTACATCGGGTAATAATTATCCTGAAGTAGGAATAAGTTTGAGATGTTGTTCCATGGGAAAAACTGAAGTTTTGGCACCAGTAAGGCCAAAATCTTGATGAATACCAAGTATATATTTGTGTTAGCATAAAAATAATCCATGAGTCGACCTTGATATTTTTATGCCAAGAAAATATTGTAATTTTCCAAGATCCTTGATGAAGAATTTCAACTCAAGTCGAGATTTGAGGGAGGATATGTCAGATGTATCATTTCCTGTGATGATAATATCATCCATATAAACCAACACAAAGATGAAAATATCATTTTGGTGGTAAAAGAAAAGTGAGTAATCTGCATGAGATTGCGTGAAACCTTCATCGAAAAGGGTCTAGAAATTTTTTGAAAACCATTGTTGAGATACTTGTTTAAGACCATATAGAGATTTATTCAAGCGACAAACACAATTATCTCCTTGCTTATGAAAACCAGGGGGGAATTTGCATGTAGACTTCCTCATTGAGTTCTCCTTGTAAAAATGCATAATTGACATCAAGTAGGTGCAGAGACCAACCTTGGATTGCAGCTAGGGATAATAGTACATGAACGGTGACTAATTTTGCTACAGGTACAGAAGTATCATGATAACTGATCCCTTCTTGTTGGGTATATCCTTTCACAACAAGTCTAGCTTTGCGGCGTTCAATAGTGCCATCAGATTTGAATTTAGTCTTGTAAACCCATTTGCAACCAACAACGGACTTACCGGGTGGCAAAAGAGTTAATGTCCAAGTGTTATAAGCTTCTAAAGCCGCAATCTCCTTAGACATAGCCTCATGCCAGTCAGCATGTTTCATGGCCTAAGTAAAAGTTCTCGGCTCATGAGTTGTAATAATAGATGTAAGAAAGGCCTTATGAGGAAAGCTGAATTTATCAAATGATAAATGGTTAGTGAGTGGATAAGGAGAAGTGGTATTACATGCAGAAGTATTGTATATAAAATCCTTAAGCCAGGCAGATTATTGACAATCAAGATTGGAATGACCAAGTGGTTGTTCAGAGTCATTTGTGATAGAATTACTATCTAGTTCTTGATGTTTTGTGAACTAGAAGTTGAGATAGATGTGGTAGATTTGGATGGAGAAGTTGAATGAGATGGAGTAGGGCTGAATTTGGATTGTGGAGATGGAAGAGATTCCAAGAGATGATTTGATGTAGAATGAGCTAGAGGAGGACTAGACGATATATTGATTGTATGAGAATCATTGAGGCCTGAAGATTGTGAATTGATAGAAGAACTAATGATATCATCACCATCATAAAACAGTGTTGATGTCCTTGTATTGAAAAGAAATCATTTACAAGAGGCATGTCATCTTGAAAGGGAAATATGTGCTCCTTAAACACAACATCGTGAGAAACATTTTTTGTCTTGATTTGATATCAAGGATTCCTTAGTGATTAAAAGGATAACCTAAGAAGATGTCTGGCTTAGTACGAGGATCAAACTTTGTTCGGATTGATGTACTCCGAGCAAAACAAAGTCAATCAAAAACTTGAAGATGATCACATTTTGGTGGAGATCGAAGAAGAACCTCATGTGGAGACTTGTTAGATAATAGAGGAGTAGGCATTTTATTTAATAAATATGCAACGATAAGAACACACTCATCCCAGTAATCGATTGATATATTGGATTGAAATATGAGACCTCTTGCTACCAAAAGGAGGTGGCGATGTTTCCTTTCAACAAACCCGTTTTGTTCAAGGGTGTGAGCGCAACTTCATTGATGGTGTATTCCATGAGAACGAAACCAAGACTGCATTTTGTTGGACAAAATTCAGTCTCATTGTCAAATCAAATTTTTTTGAGGTAAAAAATGGAGAGAGATCTTATAGAAATGGAACTGATAGTTTGAATATATTGTGTAGTGACAAATTTTTAGAAATATTGAATATACATAAGGGTTTCAGATTTAGCACACATAAGATATACCCATGTACATCTTGAGTAATCATCAACGATGGTAAGAAAGTATTTTGCACCATAGTTAGATGGGATAGAGAAGGGTCCCCATATGTCACAATGGACAAGCTCAAAGCAACGAGAAGGAGAAATAACAGCTTTATTAAACGATAAACGAGTTTGTTTTGCTCGTGGGCAAACAATACATTTTGAATAGAAATTGGAATGAATGGAATCTACAGTTTTAACAGTTTAAGCTTGAGTGGTCTAACCAATAATGCCAAAGATCAACTGGCATCTTATTATATAAAGAAGAAATGGAAGAAAAGCAAGTAGTCAAAGGATGACGGAGTTGATAAAGATCAGAATCAAGATCAACCTGACCAATAGTCTGATTCGAGTGTAGGTCTTGAAAAATGCATGAAGAGCTTAGAAATTCAGCTTTGCAGTGTAGAGATTTAGTCAATTGAGATATTGAAATAAGATTGAATTTAAACGCAGGAATGTGATATACATGTGATAATTTCAATGTTGGTGAGAATATTACTTCACCAATATGACGTACAATGACAAGAGAGCCATCTGGTAGTTGAAAATGAATATGCTTTAAAGGAGGATAATATTTACTGAATAAAGATAAGACTAAATTGTTTTTTTAGTCCCCTACAAAGTATCTTTTACTATCTTTTGGTCCCCATGTGCAAAACTGTCCTTAAACGGTACCCAACAAATTCAAAATGATATGTTTTGGTCCCCAAAGGTGGTTTTCAGGTGGAGTCAATGGTAAAATTGGTCAAAATATGTAAAATGACCATTTTAAAAAATAAAATAAAAAGAAAAACCGGCGTCTGCTTTGCTTGTCTTCCGCTGCCGCCGCCACCTTCCGCCTACCACCGCCGCTCATCTTCTCCGCCTGCTTTGTCTTCTTCGCTTGCTTTGTCTTCTCTCTCGCTCGTCTTCTCCGCCGTCTTCTCCGCCTGCTGGCCTGCTCGTCTGCTCGCCTGTTCGCCTGCTCGTCTTCTCTGCCGTCTTCTCATCCTGCTCGTCTTCTCCGCCGCTCATCTTCTCCGCCGCTCGTCTTCTCCGCCGCTCGTCTTCTCCACCGTCTTCTCCACCACTCATTTTCTCCACCACTCATCTTCACCTCTGCGTCGCTTCTCTGCTTGCTTCATTTTTTCTGCCATTTTCTCCGCCGCTCGTCTTCACCACCATCTTCTCCGCCGCTCGTCTTTGCCGCCGTCTTCTCCGCCGCTCGTCTTCACCGCCGCTCGTCTTCACCGCCATCTTCTTTACTTGCTCGTCTTCTTTGCCTGCTCGTCTTCTCCGCCGTCTTCTCTGCCTACTCGTCTTCTCCGCCGCTCGTCTTCTCCGTCGTCTTCTCCACCACTCGTCTTCACCTCTGCATCACTTCTCTGCCTGTTTTGTCTTTTTCGCCGTCTTCTCCGCCGCTCGTCTTCACCGCCGTCTTCTCCATCGCTTGTCTTCACCTCTGCGTCGCTTCTCCACCTACTTCATCTTCTCTGCCATCTTCTCCGCCACTCGTCTTCTCCGCCATTATACCCCTGCTTCTCCGCCGCTCGTCTTCCACCGCTTCTTCTTCTTCTCCACTTCGTCTTCTTCGCTGCTTGGTCCCCATAGGTGAAGACTTCTCCGGCGATGCAGAGATGAAGACTTCTTCAGTGACGCAGAGGGGAAGGCGAGCAGGCGGCAGAAGGTGAGCAGGCGCCGGAAGGTCGGTGGAAGGCGGAAGGCGAGCAAGAAGGCAGAAGGCGCCGGAAGGCTGGTGGTGAAAAATTTTAAAAAAGAAAATTTTAAAAATGAAATTTTAAAAAAAGAAAATTTTAAAATTCAAAATTTTAATTGAAAATATTTTTAATTAGTCAAATTACCATTATACCCCTAGCTATACCGAAAAACCATTTAACCTCATTGGAAAACCACCTTTGGGGACCAAAACATATCATTTTGAATTTGTTGGGTACCATTTAAGGGCAATTTTGCACATGGGGACCAAAAGATAGTAAAAGATACTTTGTAGGGGACCAAAAAAAACAATTTAGTCTAAAGATAAATCAATACAAACGTGATGCGTTGCACCACTATCAATATACCAAACACGATGATGATTAGTTATATTACCTGTGAGATTCACTTTAGGTGATGTGTCTTGATCAGTATTTGGAGCAGACAACATTGCAAGGAGACGACTATATTGATCGCCTGAAAGTGATGGAAGAAGTTGCTCACTAGGTGTGGTAGATTGAGAAGCAAACGTAGAAGGATATGTGCTTCCTTTTTATTTGGTTTGAGGAAAACCATATATTTGGTAGCATGTCTGGCGAGTATGTCCATACTTGCTACAATGATCACAATATGGGCGTTGCCTTTTGTTGGTACTGTTACTCTACCGAGAATGACAGGGATCGTATTTTTTTAACATTGAGAGCATCAGAGTCAATGCTTGGATGTGTAGTAGCATTAATGAACTGTTGTTCCTCCTCTTTCTTAACAAGATTGAAAATTCGCTGAGCTGAAGGTAACAGTTCAATCAAGAGGATCTGATTGCGAAGACTAGAAAAATGATCATGGAGTTCCTGCAAAAATTCTATGGTGCGATCTCTTTCATGGCGCTCAAGCAGGCTCTTTCCAACACCGCACATGCATGGCTCATGAGGAGTAAGAGAATCAATCTCATCCCAAAGAGTTTTGAGTTTGGTGTGATATGCGGTAATGGAAAGATTATCTTGCTTGAGTTCGACGACGGTAGTTTTCAATTGATATAGCTTTGGATCATTTGAATGTGTGAATCGTAGCTTCAAGTCTTGCCAAATCGCAATGGATGAATCAGCATACATCAAGCTTGGATGCAGGTTAGTGTGAACTGAATTTGTGATCCACATTCTGACTAAGTCATCGCAATGTTTCCAGCAGGTTCGAGTGGCTGGATCTGTAGGACATGAGATAGAGTCATCCAAAAATCCCAGTTTGTTATTTGCATTCAAAGCTTTGGAGATCCCATGCACCCATGTCGAGTAGTTGTCGCCTTGAAGCAAAGGAGAGAAAATCTTTGTAGTAGGATTATTAGATGGATGAATGAAGTAGAGATCATTGACTGATATAGTCTGAGTTGTGATTTTAGGAGTTGAATCATCTTGAGATTCAGATTGAGAATCAGATTGTGACTCAAAAGAACTTTTATCTTCTGGAGGCGGTGCTGCCATGATTGATGATGAGTGATAGAAAGGTTAGAAACTTTGCTCCGATACCATAAAGAAAGATTGAGAATGAGAGAGAATGCAAGAGAATATTTCTGTACTTGATTTTCATTAGGCATGATCACATATTTATACACAGGTACAACTAGAGTCCTAAGCTAATTGGTGTGTACAATATGTTCCTATATATTTGCAAACGTGAGATAATTCTCATGATATTATTGTTACAACAGAATATTGAATCATTCAAACTGAAGTTTGTTGAGCTGCTCCTAGTTTTCTGCTTGCTGCTTTCTAATACAATTATATTTGAAGAGTACCAAATTTGATTAGAAGATCTATCCCATAATCTAATTTTTTTTAAGGGAAATTGAAGGAGGTTAAGAAGTAGTACTAGTTCCAGTGTCTCCATTGTAGGATGAGTTTTCCCCTGCCATAGAGCATGCATCAACACACCAATTGCATTGTGCAATAGAAACGACAATCGCTTAGTTGAACAACACATGACAATTATTTATTCTCTTTCTTTTTTAAAAAAAGAATTCTGAATCGTGCTCAAGATGATGTAGTTTTTTTTACTATCTGTGGCATTATGTATTGTTGTAATTTATTATTATGTAATGGTCTACTATCCCATGGAAGGAGATCAAGCTCGAAGAATAGAAGATTCCTAATACTTGATGGTTGGAAATTATGAACTCTATGCACTCTTTTTCAATTGGCTTTTCTTGCTACATTACTCAGTTTCTGTTTACATTTAGAGTAATACATTTTATTTGTGCAATGGATAATGTGTTGTTGGTTGTTTTTCATTAAATGCAGTGTAGATTTGTTTTATTGGAAAAGAATTGTGTTTGGAGTCTTTTAATATTTACATGTCAGATAATAGTTTTGTATGAGATGGTTTGATTAAGAAGGATTCTAAAAAAACCTTCCAGTCAAAAGTTTCAATCTTACGTCAGATTGAGGGTTGAAAGTTAAACCAATAAAAACTTATGTTGTGTCACCTAAAATTTAGGTAAATCCCCCCCGGTGTACTAGAGATACTCTAAAACAACAAGTTTTTTGGCCAGCTGGCACCCGCAAACTTTGCCTTGTCACCTTGCCACATCCCTCTTCTTCCATATCTCCCTCTCACCTTTTAAGCTCTTCTCGACATGAATTTAATGACTTTGAAGAAAGCATATGTTAGGTGGCCGCTAGGATAATGGCATCCACAGGGCTGGTCCAATGGATTTTGAGGCCCAGTGCAAATTTTTTTATTTTGGGCCCCTTATAAAAAATTGGTAACAATTTAAAATACAGACTAGTATTTGTTGGGGATTGAAACCTAGCCAAATGCAATGCTATGAGGCTTAACCCACACATGTTTTATATTAATTAAAATTTAAAATAAAAGTAAAAATAGGGGGACATAAACCAGTACCCTAAAAAATATGAATTTGTTTGAATCATCCTATATCGCATAATTCAAAAACATCGATCACATGTTGTACGATCTAGGTAGACATACTTGTGCACTAATTTTCTCCTATTTTGCTCATTCTCTGCACATAAAAGAATAATTTTGCTTTGATATATTAAATATATAAGTGTAATTGTTGAAAAAAAAGGAAGAAGTAATCCATATGTACAAAATACTCACACAAAAATGGGACAAAGCCAAGAGACTCCATCGCAAAATTATTGTACCCTGCACTCTATTTTATGTGACTCATTCTTGCACTTTTAGAGGCAAAATCATCAATTATATCATCAACATCAATAGTTTTCAACAATTTTTTTCAATGCTCAATATTGCTAAACTATTTAACCTATTTTGAGTCATAGTTATCCGTAAATAAGATATAATCAATTTAAATTTAAAAACTCCCTTTTGCAGATGCTACAGTAATAGGCATGATTAGTAAGATTCTATAAGCAATTAAAACATTTAGAAACATATCTGTCAATTTTATAAATTCTAAAATTTTTAAGGAATCCCATGATTTTCCAAATTTATATGCTTCTTCAAGTAGCACTACTGCAAAATTTGCAATTCTGACAACAAACGGTTTGCATCAATATCACAATCATCACCATGTGTCAAAGATTTTTCAAATATCAAGCAACAAACTTTCAATCCTTTGTAATCCAATGAAATTAAATGTGATGCATCAAATAAGAAACCAAATATACCTTCAAAAAGTTCCATTTGTTCAAATCTAGTTTTTAATTGTGAAATGTCCATATCAACTAAAACAATAAAATCATCTATTCTAAATTAGAGAAAGCTTGTTACGGCAGACAATCAGTGATTACGACGCAAAGGGGAAATAGAGAAGGGAGGTTACAAGAGAATTAGATAATAGCATTAAATTTTGATTGGTCTAAATAAGTATGACATGAAGAAAGAATTGATACTTTAAAAGTGGCTCATCAGCAATGTATTTTGATTAAAAGGGCCCAAGTGGCAAAAAAGAAACCCAAATGTAATTAATAGAGAAAATTATTTTTAAATTTTTTAAAGAGAAAATAAAAGAAGAAAGGTAAAAATTGGCCTATATGTAAATAAAAATTTCTAAATAATTTTTTTTACAACCTATAAAATAAAAATAATTGGATCTCCATTCATCAATTATTTTTTTTAAAAATTTACCCATATATAATAGATAAATATAATATTTTTAGGCCCCTTCAAATATTGGGCCCCGTGCAATCGCCCCGCCAGCACTACACTCGGTTTGGCCCTAGGCGTCCAAGAGAGAAAGGTGCAAAGCTTCAACTGGGGAAATATGAAGCCTCGAGGAAGCAGCTGAAGCATATGATAGACAAGGTAAAAGTTTTGATCCATCTTTTGTATCTATTTTCGAAGTTCTGCTCTTTAAGGTTTTTTAGGTTTTATTTCTATTTTTCTCTGGTAATACAAAACTTTGTTTCTTATTCAAATGTTGTCTTTTTCAAAAAGATTTTCTCTGTGGTTGCTGCTGGTGGCAAGGTGTTTGACAAATTGCCTCAATGAGAATGCCATTGAGAAGTCGAGCTTTGGCTTTTCCTTCCCGGTAACTATTTAGCAGTTGTTGAGAAGGCTCAGCTTGTTGTAGGATTCAATCGGAGGCCGGGGGCAGTTTCACGGCTCCAAGGAGATGTTCCTCTCTGGTCACCGCGACATTCAGTGTGGGGCATGATCGGGGGGAATTTTACGGTCCACGCCTTCAAAAACTACATCAAACTTGATATGGTTGGGAACGAGGATTTCTTCTGTCATTTTGAGTACATTTCCTCCATTGGCGCTTTCAATTCTGTAGGTTTCCATGTATGTTCAAGAAACTGTTTTTTGCCATTGAATTTGTGTGTGCGTATCTTGATAGCATATTAGCATGTTTCTACTATAAAATTGTTTATAGGTTTATTTTGTTTTGTTATATACGACTATTTACTTCAAAGTAAGATGTCTCCATCATTAGCCTCAGTAATGTAGACTAGCATTAAAAATTCTATTAAAGTTCTAAGAAAAATGCAGCAGGTTTTGTTTTTCCTAATTATTGAGCCTCATTTATTCACTCTTTTTTTTACCATGACAGGTACTGTAAATGTGATATGCCTTATAATCCGGATGATCTAAGGGCTCAGTGCGAGAAATGTAGTGACTGGTAAGTTGAGCTTTGAATAGTTTGTGCATCAACTATCTATGGCTGAGTGGAAGTATTCCTTTATGTATAGGTTTATAGTTTCTATTTGAAAAATTATGCTATATATCTTGCAGAATACTGAAAATTTTTAAGCAGGCCCCTACTGAAAGCAATTTTATTTAACAAATTGATATTCATGAAGGTAGGAGGAGGAGAAAAGTTGTTTTTAAAGATGACACATGTGATTCTATTAGAAATCCAGTTGTTTTTATCCATGATGGGTAAGCTTATACTGTAGTCTATAAAAAACAGTAGCCTAACCCTAAACTAATTGTTGCCTTCTTTATATCCATTTTTATTTAAAATTATTTATGAAGGAGTATTCCCATTCCTGCCATCCTGGGACCCAAATTTTTTGAAGACGCTCGATATATACGATGGAGCAAGTGACTTTAATTAACATTTAGAGATGGGTAATGATAGTCTGACCAAGGCAATCATTGGCACCATTGGAGACATGGATTCTTACCAGCTACCTGGTGCCAAGGGTTACACCAGGTATGTTGTTGATGCTCTTTATACAAAGGTTTGTATCCATATATAAAGTATAGCAGTGGAATAATTTCTTTTGATAAGGACAATGGCTTTATAGCAGGGGCATATCTGTTGAAAAGTAAACTTGATTTTGGGTTAGCCCAAATGGCTTCTTAATGACCCATTATCTAGAAGAAGTTCAAAGAAGCCTTAAGAAGTATGGAAGGTTCTAGAGTAGGTTCTAGAACATCTCTAGAATGTGTAGATTATGATGGAGTTGTAGAGAGAATTCTAGAGAGCTATTTGTAGCCATTAGATTAGAGTTTGGATGACAAGATCCAAGCCATTGGTAGGCTGATGCCACTAGTATAAATAGGGGTGATGTAGTGGAGTTTCAATTAAGCCAAAAATAATAGAAGCCTTCTCATTTTAGAAATAGTCTCTTCCTCCAAGTTCTCAATTTTCACCCAAACTTTCAAAACCCTTCTTCAACCATTCTAAATTTCCTTCCAACAAAGTAGTGTTAGAGCTATTCTCTCCCAACAAAGTGGTATCAGGGGCATAAACATCTTTTTACCATGACAAATAATTCTATTCCCTTTCAAGTCCCAATGCTCACTAAGAGCAACTATAGCAATTGGATTCTAAGGATAATGGCTCTCCTTGGAGGACATGACGCATGAGAGATATAAGAGAAAGGCCACATCGAACTAGAGAATGAATGTGAGCTCTCTCAAGCCCAATTAAGTAGTTTGAGAGATTCAAGAATGAGAGACAAGAAGGCTCTCTGTCTAATCTATCAAAGATAGATGAAGACACTTTTGAGAAGATTTACGATCAAAGATGACCAAGGAAGCATGGGAGACGCTTCAAGTATCACACAAGGGAGTCGATCAAGTTATGAAGGGACATCTTCAAACTCTAAGAGAAGAGTTTGAGTTGTTACTTATGAGGAAGGGTGAGCTAGTTTCTGATTATTTTTCAAGAATTTTGGCGGTTGCTAATAACCTCAAAAGAAATGGTGAGAATCTGGAAGATGCTAGAATTATAGAGAAATATCTTAGATCGTTAGATCCAAAGTTCAAGCACAATGTTGCAATCATTGAAGAAACCAAAGACTTGGATGGCATGACAATAAAGCAACTTATAGGCTCAATGCAAGCCTATGAAGAAAAGAAGAAAAGTAAGGAGGAAGTCGTGGAGTGGGCATTCAACATGCAAGCTCATCCAAAAAAAAAGGAGAAGATGGTGGGAGCCAACAAAGAGAAAGATGCGGTCGAGTACACGATTGTGGTCGTGGGTGTGGATACGAACAAGGTTAGAGGTCGAATAAAAACCACAAAGGAGAATACTATGAATTTTGTGGAAGATGGAAACCAAAACCTAGGTATGATAAGTCTCACATCAAATGCTACAAATGTGAGAAGTTTGGGCACTATGCCTCGGAATGCAAAACTCCAAGAAATAATATAGTTCATGATAATGTCAACTACGCTGAAGAAAGTAGCCAAGAAGATGGAGTTTCACTTTTTTCATCCAAAGAAGTATTCGATGAAGAAGAAGAAGAATGGAATTGGAGTCCACGCAAAGGAGAATATTGCTTCTTTCCACAATTTGAAGAAGAAAGTGTTGAAGAATCAAGACTAGAGCAAGCAAGGGAGAAGGCAATTAGCCCACAAGGTTCACTGGGTGTAAGATCTAAAGAAAAAGAAGATGATGATGATGGCGATGAGGAGAAGATGGAGGAAGAAGAAGAAGAAGATGGTATTCAATTCATGGA
Source organism: Rubia yunnanensis (assembly GCA_037428765.1). NCBI lineage: Eukaryota > Viridiplantae > Streptophyta > Magnoliopsida > Gentianales > Rubiaceae > Rubia > Rubia yunnanensis. The sequence continues at coordinate 95,211,272 of CM075067.1, read as the reverse complement.
TAGCCTTTCAGGCCTTCACACTAGTGATGACACGCTAGATGTTATTAATCTGCACAAACAACGAATGAAAGAGCCGGATTGTCCTCCATGTCAGGAGGTTCTAGATGAGCAAGGGGAAAATATAAGTTCATGAGTCTTGCTTGGAACAACTAACACGAATGGTGTTCTAAGTGCGTAAAATGAGATTGGTTCCAAGATGGTTAATCTGCTCCAAAGCCAGAAATCAAACAAGGTTAGTATCACATTAGCACAAAAGGAGTTAGAGGAAATAGTTGGTGTTTTCTCGGACAAATATAAAGAGGCTAGAATGGATGAGAAGCTACAACGGGAAGATATTAGTGACATGGTTGCTGAGAATGCAAATAGAAGGAAAACAGGTTTGCGTGAAAAAGACTTCAAGTTCAAAAAGAAAGACATGTGGGATATGACTTTAATTCCAAAAGCGCACAAGGAAAATGGCATGAATTGGATTTTCAAAATAAACAAAAATGCGAAGGAGTTGAAGTTGCTACAAGAGAAGCTGACAAGGATCTTCATGGACAACAAATAAACAAAAGATGGGAGCAAGAATCATGTTTTCCGTGGTCAAAGTAAACACATTGACATGTGGCATCACAACATTAAAGAGTGCATTTCTTATGGAGGTGTACAAGTGGAGTACATGAAGATGGGAGATCAATTGGCGGATATCTCCACCAAGAGCACGATGATTCCATCAGGTTGAGAAGTTTGCTCTAAGTGAAAACTCAAGTTTAAGGGCCTGTTGAAAAGTAAACTTGATTTTGGGTTAGTCCAAATGGTTTCTTAGTGGCCCATTATCTAGAAGAACTTCAAAGAAGTCTTAAGAAGTATGGAAAGTTCTAGATTAGGTTCTAGAACATCTCTAGAATGTGTAGATTATGATGAAGTTGTGGAGAGAATTCCAGAGAGCTAATTGTAGCCAATAGATTAGAGTTGGGATGACAAGATCCTAGTCATTGCTTGACTGATGCCACTAGTATAAATATGGGTGGTGTAGTAAAGTTTCAATCAAGTCAAAAATAATATAGTCTTCTCATTTTAGAAATAGTCTCTACCTCCAAGTTCTCAATTTTCACCCAAACTTCCAAAACCCTTCTTCAACCATTCTAAATTTCCTTCCGACAAAGTAGTATTAGAGTTATTCCCTCCCGACAATATCTACACTCTTTATCTTTGGCACGGTGATTTTAACAGTTAGAAGGTTCCATCTAAAACAATATGTATATTAAAATACTAGAAAAATATTTTTCTTAGTGTACCCCATTGTTTTTCTAAAGATGTTAGGCTTTCTCTAATCACCACTTGGTATGTTTTCATTTTATATATTTTTTCAGCTTTCAGTTTGGTATGACACTAAGTTGGAATTACTCATGAAGAAAGGGAAAGGAGACGAGAAGAGATATTATCCACCAAATGAGTTTGAATCCATATGATTCTGGGGAAAATTCTGGAACTGTGGCTACAGTAGTACACAGTGGAAGCAATTGTGGAGAACGCATTTGGCAAATGCGTTCTCCCAGTTCTTGATTTTTTACTGATTTCTTAAGGACGCATTTTGCAAATGCATCCTCTTTAATTTGTTTTATTGGGTCTCTGATTGAAGATGATGCATTCTCCAAATGCATCCTCAAAATTCCCGTTGTTTTTTGAATTTCCGTTTTAATGAGACGCATTCATTGAATGCGTCCTCCAATCCATTGCTGATTTTTGTGTTGCCACGTCGATAAGGATTCATTCGTTAAATGTGTCCTCTATTCCGCCGCTGATTTCCTGGATGCCACGTCGACGAAGACGCATTCATTGAATGCGTTCTCCAATTCTTCATGTAATAGCCCAGAATGCCCGAATTTTCCCTTGGTTTTCACATTTGGTTTTGTCCGCCTCCTCCCCCTCACGTCGAAATCCTCTCATGTCGCCGCTGCCGTAATCCTCGACCGACTCCTCCCCGCTCTCCATTTCCAGCATTCTCGTCGCCGGATCTCGTCCCAGTTTTGTTAGTTTATTTTTTTGCTCTCCCATTTTCTATCTTCGGTCATTTTTGGTTATTTTTCGCTGAAATTGATTTTTCACCTTACAGCCGAACACGTCTACTGGTCTTGCGTTGGATTTTTCACCGTCATTGACCGCCACTGACCACCGTTGCAACCACTTTTTCCGTGAGTTTGAGACACGCGCCTAGCCAAATTTTGACTTTCCTAAAGGTATTTGAACAATACATGATTATATGAATGTGTCGAATGATTATGTGTGATTTGTCCTATAATATTTCTTATTGAATTTGGTGTAACTCTGTAATTTGTGAAGTACCTGAAAAAATCTTGTTAATATGAATGTGCTGTATGATTGTGAATAGTTTGAATGACTATGTTTGGTCTGATTCTATGAAAATGTTGAATGAGGATGCATGACTATGTGAATTGATTATGTGTGATTTGTTTACTAATTTTTGTATTAAGTTTGTAGTAATAGTTTTATTAGTGTGGCAGAAGTGAGCACACATTTTAGTATAGTGTAATAGTTTGAAAATCGATAATAGTGTATGAGGTGGTTGACCGACTATAATGGAATCTTGTACGGTTTACGGTTCGAGCAGTTGAATATAAGTTGCTGAATAATACACAATGTAGTTGTACAATATTTTTGATGGTGTACCTGTACAAAGGGATATTAAGTTTGATTTGACTGTGGGTGTGTATTATGATCCTCTCATACCGGAGAGGAACGTGACTCTCGAAAGGAGGTTAAGCCACTTCGAGTTAGTTGATTTAGTTTTTAGAAGGCTTGGTATTGCAAGTGAGGGGTATATGTTGAAAATATATTACTGCTGTCCTGAGCTGATTGGTTCGGCAGTATACTATCGGTGTTATAATGTGAAAGATGACGAGTCTACCGTGATCTTCTTTAATATTGTTGATCGAATGTCGTTGTCCTTAGCGGATTTGTACATTACTATAGAGAAGCTGTCGAGCACCATTGACTGTGTAGGTGATCTTAGTTCGAGCACGTTCATGTCGTTGTTGAGCATTATCTAGAACTGTACACCTTTACCAAGTTTACCACCCCCTGTTCATTGCCAAGGTTTTGTCATTGGTGAGTCCAGCCAATCCAGTGCGTATGTTCACGCCATTTGTGCTTAGCCGTCCACAAGTGGTGGTATATATAGTGGGCATCATGAGGAGCCGAATGTCTTCGATGAAGAAAGTGAAGATGATCGTTCCTTATCAACTGATTCGAATCCTGGGGACGATGATGAACAAGTGGTGTGCACGAACAATATATCCACGTCGTTCCATATTTTGGCAAATCCTGATACGGAGGCCTACTTTAGGGATTATGGGGGCCCTGATGAGGATGGCTATGACCCAACTAATTGTGGTGACAGACTTACTAGTTATGTTCAAGCGATTGGTGAAGTGGCATTGGGTATGCAATTTCAGACGAAGCCAGAATTGATAGAAGTTATTTCTAGGTGGAGTTCTATGATGAACAAGGAACACAGGGCTGTGGAGAGTAGGTCACGCATATGGTATGCGAAATGCAGGGACGTTGTTGAAGGAATTGGTAATTGCCATTGGGTTGCTAGAGCCAGCAAAAAAGGCTTCGTATGGCATGTGGGAGACCACCAAATAGGCAAGTAGTCATTCTTTTGTTGGTGTTGGTCGATCGACGGGTAACATTAACCTGACATCGGTGATGATCGCCCATTCAATTTGCCACCACATTGACGTAAACCCTTCTTACGCGATGAAAAATGTACAACCGCATGTGAAGACAGAGTTAAATGTGACCCTTTCCTATAAGAAGGCATGATATGCTCGACAAAAGGCTATTGACATGGTATTCGGAACTTGGGAGGAATCCTTGAACAGTTGCCGACATATATGGATGAGCTTGTCAAGGCTAATCCGAGCACCGTTGTTGATTGGGCACGTACCTGATGGAATACACGGGCATGGATGTAGGAAATTTAAGTTTTTTTCTTGGGTATTTGGTCAGGCAATCGATGCATTTCACCACTGCAGGCCGGTGATTAGTGTGGATGACACTCATTTGAGAGGTGCATACAAGGCCACAATGCTAGTTGGCGTGACGCACGATGCGAATGACTACATACTCCCCATCGTTTATGCAATTGTTGACGCTGAAACTAATGAGAGTTGTAACTGGTTCATGCAGAGACTGCGTGTCCACATGGTTGGTGGTGATAGTAGGCCAATCTATATTATATTAGATTGCCTTGATGGAATTTTAAATGCAATGAGACATATGGAGGAATGGATGGAGCCAGCTGGATACCACCGATTTTGCTTGCATTATTTTCAGTCCAACTTCCTTAGTGATGAGGGGGAAGGTTTAAGATTGCGCTTTTGAAGACTCTGGTTTGGCAGCTTGGTGGTGCCAGATGAGAGAGTATGTGGAGGGAGTACAAGGAGGAGTTGGAGAGTATCGAACCATTTGCTTGGGATTGGTTGATACAATATGACAGCAGTAAGTGGTGACTTGCCTTTGATGAGGGTGATCAACGTTGGGGAATTCTTACAACCAGTTTGTCAGAGAGTTACAACAACTGTTTATGGCGCGCACGACATCCCCCGATAACTGAGTGTGTCAAAGAGACTTTTGAGCGAACAGTTGAAATGTTTGCCCAAAGGGTAATGGATGCCACAAATTGGAGGTACTTTCCTTATTCATTACAGTTCTTTATGTGTTCACAAACCATTTTGTTGATTCTAAATTGATGTTGATTTGTGTAGATCCGTGTTCCCTAGTAGAATCTGGAAAAAATTTAAGAAGCAAGACACTTGGGCACAGGGACATATTGTCACCAGGTTTGGTTATGCGTCGCAGACTTATAGGGTTGTGACAAGGACCATTGATGACAGCATTGGTGAGAGGTAATACATAGTCAAATACTGGAGAAAGGAATGTACTTGTCGTGAATGGCAAATTTTCCGTTTCCCTTGTTCCTATACGTTGGCCGTTTGTCGGTATAGGCGTGACAATCCTTCTACTCTATGTGACAAGGTATATCACACGACCACCTATGTGCAACAACATAGTCAGGTTTTCATGCCTGTACGAGATCCTTCTGCAGTTGGAGGTTGATTCCCAATATTGAAAAGTTTCACAATAGGAGGCGTGATCAGTTTGCGGAGAGAAGGATAAGGAATCAAATGGATGAGAGGGTGTCAGGTGAATCCAGAGGCGCCCGTAGGCGAGGTCGTGCTTAGTGTCGTGTTTGTACTATGAAGTTTGTAAATTCCTTTGTTTTTCTAGTTCAATTGATTGTCTACATTCGTATTATGTGTATTTGTTTAAATAGAAGCCACTGTACAATTTGGTTAAAATATTTATCACATAAAAGTGGTTTTTTTTCCAGAAGTTGCAGTGCAATGTGTATTTGTGGAATATTTATCACATGTTATAGTATTTGGTGTATTTGTAGAAATCTTGACTAATTAATTTTGACATGTGATTCTGATTGTCAACAAGGACACACCATGTATCATCCAGGACCCATTGAGGAGGATTTGTTGTACCTTCACCAGGATCATCGTGCCCGTGCATTGTACAACGGTTATTTAGAGGATGAGTCACTGCAGGTGAGGTGGTGCGATGGGGCTTGCTGGACCGATCAGATGCCTGATAGAGTTATGTGCTATGTGCGTGAAGCTGGATTCCAAGGACTCTTGGATTCCACACCAATTCACATTGACCATTCCCTCATCATTGCCTTAGTGGAGCGTTGGAGACCGGAGACTCACACATTTCACCTGCCGATGGGAAAGACTACCATCACTTTGCAGGATGTAGGCATCCTATGGGGTGTTCCAATCGATGGCATCCCAATCACTGGTGTAGACACTAACATGCGTATAGATGACTGGCAAAGAGTGTGCACAGACTACCTGGGTGCTACACCAGACCCGAGTGCTATCCGAGGGGGTCACATCAGGGCTAGCTGCTTGGGAAACTTATTGCACAGCCCGTTGCCTGTTGATGCTACTGAGGTACAATGTCAACAGCGGGCTAGGGTTTTCATTCTACTGCTAGTCGGTGGAATGCTCATGCCAGGCACGTCCAGCCACCTTATCCCTTTGCTCTACTTATCGGTACTGATGGACCTAGGTGCAGCACATCAGTACAGTTGGGGGAGTGCCATTTTGGCACACTTGTACATGTGCTTATGTGATGCTGCAATCCCACAAATTAAATCCATATCTGGGCCACTTGTCTTGCTACAGGTAAAAATTTTGGTCAATGTAGTCAGTTGTACATAATTTCCATAATGTGCTCTAACATTATATTGCATTTTGTTTTAATTATTGGCAACTGTGGGCATGGGATCAAATACCATCCATCCGACCAGCTGGACGACTACCGGTGACCGTCACAATGAGTGCTCTTGGGTCCAGGTAAGTATCGAATTAGTCAAGAGACAATTGTTAAACCATTGAAAATTCCAAGAAATGGCTAATATAATTCATTCTATTTATCATAGGTGGAGAGCCCGGTACGATTTATCACAACCACTGATGCATGTATTGAAAGTGTACCGCGATCAGCTGACATCTCTTTATGACAGTCTGGTATAGGGCAATTCGGATTTCCTTTCATTGACTTGGTGGGAAAAAAGGTTTTTCTTACCTAACCGCAACACCTACCTGTTATGTCAGTTTATTTGGCAGCTATACACTGAGGATGTCGTGCATCAACCCTCGTGGTACTGTACAACCGGTAGCAACAACTGGCTACTTTGCGTTGACCTCATTTGCTGGCATGTTGTGGAGTACCATCATGTTCATCGTGTTCTCAGACAGTTTGGCCTTATCTAGCCAATACCCACCCAGCTGGTCACTAGGGATGAACATAAACTGCTTCATACTAGAGACCGTCGAGGAAGGTCAGACATTGATTGGCGTGTGGAACTGAGAAGATATCTCGATGCTTGGGAACGTCGATCAGAGCAACAAGTAAACACACTTGGGTCGACGGATCCATACACACCCGGTAGAGAATACATAGAGTGATATTTTCGTAGGACAGTGACCCTGATTGATCAGCCAGGACGGCTCCTAACAATTACAAAGGGTTTCCATGGAGACGAGGTTACTATGGAGTATATGGTATTTCCTAAATTTCTAATAGTGTTAACAAATAATACTTTTGATTTCCTCAATATTAAATATCTAAAATATTTACCTAATGTATGTAGTTGCAGGCAATTACCGAGTTACACATCATGTCAGATATTAATTTGGATGAATGTCTCCCACATTTTGTGGATGTTATCAGGGGAATGCATGGTGTTGCCACACGTACTCTACAATATGCGGATGATCCCTCCAGACTGCAGTTTTATCAGCCATATGTGCACTGTGAGGAACCTCCCCCCGGTGTGAGATATAATAACATCAGAAGCCACCATCAAGCTCCACCTGGTCGACAGGGCGGTCGGAGATCACGTGCTTGGGGCCATACAAAACACATTGGTTCATCACAGGCCGGACCCTCACATGCGAGTCCAGCGATTGCCGGACCATCCCATGGTGGACCCTCACAGTATGATACGACTACAGCAGATTTCACTGCATATCGTACTCCCACTGCTAGTCATGCCGGACCATCACATTGGGAAACCTCCCAGTATGACACGACTACAGTTGATTTCACTGCATATGTCACTCCCACAACTAGTCATGCATACATGTCGCCAACCACTCCATTATATACAGGTAGTTTTCCACATGTCCATTATGATTCGAATAAGGAGGCAGGAGAAAATATGGAGGAGAATTTACCATAGGGAGCTCCGCATGAGGACGTACATGTATCTACTGATATGGCTGTTCCATGATGCACATCCCGCACCATATGTTCTCCCCTGTGTGGAATGGGTGGAAAGCTTTGCAGAGGCCGTCATTAGCTATTACATGTCATTCAGCACTCATTTCATTACGTTTCACACATTGTCTTCGGATATTGTACATTTTTGCTTATTTGTATTCATTCCAACTCTATAAAATAATTTATTCCTACTCTATATTCAAGACTAGATAAAAAATTGCAAATTCCACGATAAAAAAATTATCGTTTTACCAATTTTTAAAATATCATCAAACAAACACAAATCTACTTATGCTCAATCTTCACCAAAAACAAAAATATTAAAAACAATAACTTATACATTGCTGGATTGAAAAAAAAAATCATTTGTTAAATTCAGGACACATTTAGAAAAAAAATTCATGAAAAAAGTGCTTTTATAACCCTACCTAGTTGACATAAGTGCCAATATAACCTTTCAATATTCGAAAGTGCCAATATAACCCTATATAGTTAGTGAAAGTGCCAATATAACCCTATAAGTTTTAAGGATGTGCTGATATAACCCAACAAACATTAGAAATGTGCTGATATAACCCTACAAACATTAGGAATGTGCTGATATAACCCAATAAGATTGCATAATGTGCTGATATAACCCTACTTAATTTCAACGAACTATGGCGTTCCGGCTAACTATGAGGGTAAAATTGTCCACCCAATTTCATAGTTAGCCCAAAGGGTATTTTGGTCAATTTACATAGAGTCAATGCTGAAAAATTGAGGTCAATGCCAAAAATGGGGTCTGAGGGTTATATTGGCACTTTCATTAACTAGTTAGGGTTATATTTGCACTAAAAATTATCATAGGGTTATATTGATACTTACTCAAGCAGATAGGGTTATGTTGGCACATATCCCAAAATTCATTTGTTAAATTCATGATGCGTTTTAAAAAAATTTTGGACGTATTTTTATATAATAAATTCAATAAAAAAAAATTTTCAAGCCGATGTTCAGGACACTTTCTTCACACAAATTTAAAATAATAATTCAGAAACCAATTTTGGGACAGTGACAAATGCGTCCTCTGCAAAATAATTAAAAGAAAAAATCCGAAACTGAGGATGCATTCACATTCACAATAATTAATAAAATAAATCAGAAACTGAGGACGCATTCACAGAATGCGTGTCCTCTTCACAATAATTTTTTTAAAAATTAACCATATATGTGTCCTCTGAAATTTCTGGAAAAAAATTTACAATGAGGATGCATTCAACATGCGTCCTCTACCGATTCTGCAAAAAAAAAAATTAACTTGAGGACGCATTCAGAGAATGCGTAGTGTCCAAATTTCAGAACATGCACACTTGCATCCAAAATTCCGCCAACATGCACAAAAAAATAAAGCACTATATGATTCTGTCACAGAAGTATAAATGAAGAAGCAGGCTTCATATCTGTTGCTTGGTAGAGTTCGTATGGCATGTTTTCATTTGATTTTGTAGCTTTCAGCAAGATCACGTTGATTGTTAGACTAAATCAGACTCCTGATTAGATTATGATTTATTCTGATTAGAGTTCTTTCCTTATTATACCTCTATTGTACTCTCTATATATTTAGATATCAATAATACAATTAATTACGGCAAATCATTCTCTCATGGTATCAGAGCAAGTTCTGATCCTAACCCCTAAATTTTAATTCAGCGCCTCCCTCATTCTCACTTTTCCGGCGAAGTTTCGGTCAAATTCCGGCATCCTCCGGCGTCCTCTCAAGTCTCAATTTTCCGGGAAAATTTCCATCTTTTTCTAGCGGAGTCTTCCTCCTCCGGCATCCTCCAGCGGCAGCCTCCTCCTCCGGCGTTCTCCAGCGGCGGCTCCTTCGCCGGAGAATAAGAAGAAATCTCGGTTGTCTCATCCGATCGCAAAGCCATCCGGAGAAGAATGGCCGATCGCGTCACGGCGAAGAAGAAGAACTCGTCTGCGCATGAAGCCACGCGCAAGTCATCTTGCCGGCAAGGGAGTTTCTCGTGAGTTGATTCAAATTCTCGCGAGTTGATCAATTTATCGTGAGCTGAATTAAATTCTCGCGAGTTGCTCACATTCCGACGAGTTTCTCAAATTCTCGTCAACATCCAGTCAATTTCTGTGCCATTTTCTGGTCTTCCGCTATGGTTCATTTGGGCCCTATATCTCGGGAAGATTGCTCCACTAATTGGATTGCGGACAAGGTGTTGTTTCAGGCCAGTTTGAATGGTCCCAATTATCATTCTTCGTCAAAACAGTGGATTGTTGATTCAGGTGCTACATCTCATATCACTGCTCACACCAGTCATCTTGATCAGGTACAACGTTATCGTGGTTCTGATTCTATTCTTGTTGGAAATGGTGAATCATTATCTATTTCTCACATCGGCCAATGTCATTTATCTGGTTTCTCTGTTAATGATGTCCTTGTGGTCCCTAAGATTACTAGAAGTTTATTGTCCATTAGTAAGCTTACTCGTGATCTACCTGTTCGTGTTATATTTGATGCCGATGCATTTTCCATTGAGCACAAGCTTACAGGGGCGATGATTGGTAAAGGTCGTCATAGGTCTGGTCTCTATTTTCTTGAGACTGGTGATTCCAGTTTTTTAGGTGAACTACGCTCTACAAAGCTTCATGCTTCTTTTGAGCAGTGGCACTCTCGCCTCGGTCATGTGTCTCATGATACTATTCAGTTATTGAATCGACGGGGCCTTATTTCTGTCACTTTTGCTATGCCTGCATCTGTCAGTTGCTCTCCTTGTCAGATGGCCAAGAGTAGCCGCTTGCCCTTTTCCACTAGTGACAAGCGTGCTACTGGTTTATTGGATAAAGTACATTGTGATTTGTGGGGACCAGCTCCTGTTTTATCTGTCGGTGGTTTCTCTTATTATGCCGTTTTCATTGATGATTTCTCGCGATTCACATGGTTTCTTCCAATGCAGCATAAGTCGGATTTCTATGACACTTTTATCCAGTTTCAGAAATTCGTTGAGAATCAGTTTTCTGCTAGGGTTAAAATTTTTCAGACCGATGGTGGCACCGAGTTTACTAATCACCGACTTCAGGCTCATCTCATATCATGTGGCATTCATCATCAGATGTCCTCGCCTTATACACCTGCTCAGAATGGCCGGGCCGAGCGAAAGCATCGTCACATCACAGAGACTGGTTTTGCCATGCTTTCTCACTCTTCTGTGCCACACTGTTACTGGGTGGAAGCTTTCTCCTCTGCGGTTTACATTATTAACCGTCTGCCTAGTTCAGTTATGAGTGGCAAATCACCTTTCGAGGTTGTTTTTGGTCATGTGCCTGACTATACCCTCTTTCACCCGTTTGGTTGTCGTGCATTTCCATGTCTGCGTGCCACTGCTACTGATAAGTTTGCACCCCGATCCATTCCCTGTGTTTTTATTGGCTATAGCCCTCGTCACAAGGGCTTCCAGTGTCTTGACCAGACGTCTGGGCGCATCTATATCTCTCGCCATGTTCGTTTTGATGAAACTTTCTTCCCTTATGTCTCAGCTTCCACGGACAGTCGTTCGATTTCAGATCTAGAGATTTCATCATTTTTTGATGGAACTGTTACTTCATCGATTGGGGCCACAACGCCTGTGTCTGTGCCTGTTCCAGCTGCCCCTCCTTCACCACCATTTTCCATCTGGACGGCCGACCTGGACCCGGCTCCTCGCCAATGGTCCACCATATCTCAGCCGCTGGCTAGCACTCCTCAGCCACCGTCTCAGCCACCGGCCACCACGTCTCAACCTGTATTGGCTATTCTTTCTCCGGTGACTTCCGACGGCCAATCTTCGGTTAGCACAGCTCGATCTTCCTCCGTGTCATCAGCTGGTTCGACTCCTCCAGATTCGCCGCCCCAACTTCGTACTCATCGGATGGCCACTCGGTCTTCTACTGGTGCCATTCAGCGGTGGGATTATTCAGATATTATTGCTCATGGTCCCACTGCTGCACTCCTCTCTCAGATAGAGCCCACTGATTATCGCACTGCCCTTCAGGATCCAGCCTGGGTTTCAGCCATGGATGATCAGATGGATGCTCTTCGTGGTCAGCACACTTGGGATTTGGTGCCTCGACCTTCAAATGTCAACATTGTTGGCTCCAAATGGGTCTATAGGCTCAAGTATCGACCAGATGGCACTATTGAGCGTCACAAAGCTAGACTTGTGGCGCATGGTTTCTTGCAGATTCCAGGTTTTGATTTTGACCACACTTTCAGTCCTGTGGTCAAAGCCTCCACTGTTAGGACAGTTCTCGCCATAGCCACCATGCATTCCTGGCCACTTCATCAGTTGGATGTCAAGAACGCTTTCCTCAATGGTGTTCTTGATGTTCCTGTCTACATGAAGTAGCCTATTGGTTATCAGGATTCTGTCCATCCAGACTATGTTTGTCATTTGAAAAAGGCCATTTATGGTCTTAAGCAGGCTCCCCGAGCTGGGTTCCAGCGTTTCAGCTGTTATCTGACACAGCTTGGTTTTCGGTGCAGCTCAGCTGATACTTCTTTGTTTGTCCTTTCGAGAGGGTCGTCATTACTGTACCTACTTGTGTATGTGGACGATATCATTCTTACAGGCAATGACTCGACTCTTCTTCGCCAGCTCATTGATCGGACACACAGAGAGTTTGCGATCAAGGATCTTGGTGCTCTTCATTACTTTCTTGGTCTTGAAGTTTCGCCTACCTCCTCAGGATTACTGCTTGGCCAAGCAAAGTATGCTCGTGATATTTTGAATCGGGCCGGTATGTCTGACGCGGCACCAGTTTCTACTCCATTTGTTGCTGGTTCTCAGCTTCACAGCTCTACCAGTCCTCCATTTCGGGATCCTACACTTTATCGTTCTCTTGTTGGTGCCCTCCAGTATCTCACCATCTCTCGCCCTGATTTGGCATTCTCGGTCAACACGGTGAGTCAGTATCTTCAGGATCCCAGAGATGACCATTTTGCTGCTGTGACTCAGATTTTGCGATATGTTCGGGGCACTCTTCATTTTGGTCTCTGGTTTTGCTCTGCTAGTACTTCTGATGTGTTAGGATACTCTGATGCTAATTGAGCTTGCTGTCTGGAGACTCGTCGGTCCACGTATGGTTATGCGGTTTTTCTTGGTGGGAATCTGGTTTCTTGGAGTGCCAAGAAACAGCCCACTGTTTCTAGCTCTAGCACTGAGTCTGAATACCGTGCTCTCGCCAACACTGCCTCAGAAGTGGTTTGGCTCACTCATTTGCTTCGTGATCTTCGTGTTCCACTTTCTGGTTCTCCACTGTTGTTATGCGACAATAGTAGTGCTATCTTCTTGGCTCAGATACCAGTGGCGCACAAGCGGGCGAATCACATCGACATCGACTATCATTTTGTTCGTGAGTTGGTGACATCCGGAAAGCTGCGCGTTGCTCATGTTCCGACTTCTCTTCAGATTGCGGACATTTTCACCAAGGGGCTCTCTCGTCCGCTGTTCGAGTTCTTCAGGTCCAAGCTGTGCGTCAGCGAGCATCCGACGCTTCGCTTGAGGGGGGGGTGTTAGACTAAATCAGACTCCTGATTAGATTATGATTTATTCTGATTAGAGTTCTTTCCTTATTATACCTCTATTGTACTCTTTATATATTTAGATATCAATAATACAATTAATTACGACAAATGATTCTCTCATTATGTTTGTCTTCTGCTTGTTATCTAGATACGAGCTTTGTTTGGATCTGATTTCAAAAGCCATTTCATTTACCGAGTTTCTTACATATTCTCCCCTTTTATTTCCCATTGTCATCCTTCCCCTATTTAACAATACTAATGATACTAGACTTTCATACATATTCTCTCCTTCATTTTGACCTCTTCAATAAATTAAGAAGCAAAATTTGAAATGCATCTCAGGGTGCCAGCTGCGCCGACACAAGCCATCCTCCACGGGAGAAATCTCCACACTGCAGTGGACGAAAGTCGAATCCCGCAGAATTGAAACCAGAGGCCTAACCACTTGCCCGATCGTATGGGTGTATAGTTGCAGCTTTTAAAGATAAAGGGGTGGTGCATCAGATGATGTTGATGTAGCCAACAAGGAGCATCCCATCTTCTTTGAAGTTCAAAAAGCAGTCTAAAACTCCTTGTGACTACCATATAAAGTCGAGGGTCATGTCCTTATCTACGGAAGTGCTGTGATTTACCTCTCCGGTGAGGCCTGTGGTGTCGGGTGGTCGGGGCCACTGAGGGCGAGCCGATTAATCGCTTTTTGCAAAAAGCAGTCGAAAAGTGTAAGTAAAGAAAGTATTTTTAGCATTCCAATAGAATAGCTGATACGTTGATTTCTCTGTACCAATTTAGTGATATTATCCAGTATACAGTAAGCTTACCCATCTTTATAAATAATAGGATCACCTGCGCCATCTTTAAAAATAGCTTACCCAGCTTTATAGACAACTGTATTTTACCCATCATAATCCTAGTTTTTATTGTTCCTTCTAACTTATGTTAATTTCATAAGCTGTCTAGATGTCAATTCTTCCCACATTCCTTTGGTACTGATGTTACTTTTTTTATTTTCTTCCACATTGATTTTTGAAGAATGATAAATGATGATGGTGAGGATGTGGATGTGAATGAAGACGGCGAGGATGCTGGTGGTGGTAGTAGTTCATCTTCTAGCTTGGAATTTTCTGAGGAAGAAGATCAAGACCAGACTAATAAATCTGGTTTCTTTGTTTTCTCTGGAATATTGTCCTCGCCCATGTATTAACCTCCCTTTCCATCTAATTGCTATTGATTTTGGCTTCTTGATAATTTTGAATTGGATACTATGATTTCAATGTCATCTCTTACTAGATGCCTCAAAATGGAAAGAAACATTAGTATAGAAAATTGCTGCTAACCGTGAAACTCCAAATATAGAATCAAGGAAGAAAAATGTCCATCCACTACCAAAATCCTACATTTCACAACTTCAAGAATACGAATTTACTTCAACTTAAAAAATACGAGTTTTTTCTTTTCCTCTATATTTGTAGTTTCTAAGGTAGAAGGCTCTTGAGACAATTTCATTTGATACATAAGATCGGTCATAAGAAACTCCATGTAAATATTAGATTTATTTTCTATAAAAATAGGAGACACCATGATCCGCAATACATCATGATTAGGAACCCATTCCAAGTAACTAAATCTACCAATAGAATTATATATTTATAAGATAAACACAAATCCTAATTACTGAAAGATATTACTATATCATTATTTGATTAAAGATAAAACTAAATAACTATTGTAAAAAATATTTAAAAGTTGAGATCCCAATTAAAAATTTTAAAAAATTATTCACAAAAGGCACATTTTCACTTTTTATTAAATATATTTTTATTTTTTTTAGTTTGAAATGTTATAAATCTTTGAAGTTACTCAGTGATTTTATTATAAAAAATCAAACTAATACTACTATTATCAATATTATTAATTATAGAATATATTATGTTCAATTATAAATATAAAAATAGTAAATAAAATATAATTTTTTAAATAATGTGAATATTTAATAGTATTAACATTTAAATAGTATATAATAATATAATATTTATTTAATTAAATAAAAATTATATATATTTTATCTAATTAAAAAAAATATTTATTTAGTAAAAATACTATTATTTTCATCCTACTTCTAACCAAGGATACTTTACTATTTTCTTCTGAAAAACTTACTGTACTAAATATTTTATACTTTTATCAATATATTATTTATAATTAAAATCGCGCACCTGCATTATACGAGTGTTAAATGAGCATATAGTTTTTGATTAATTATATTTATATATTACTTATTTGTATCAATATATTCTTTATAATTAATAGTACACAAAATTAATTTTTGTTACTTGTAAATTATTGTTTTTTGTAAATATATAATATTATTTTACTTATACAATGCATTATTTAAATTATACACTAAACTTTTAAAGTTAGTAAACATACTTTTAAAATTAGACTTAGTTTTTTTATATGTTATATGTTTTAAGGCAAAGTCTTGGGAAAGACGGTCTTTCCATAGGCTTATGGAAAGACGGGATTTAACTAGAATAATAAAAGGTAAAAGGTGTTAGTTGCAATATTAAACTTTTAGTATGCAACATGTAGTACTCATAAAATTTATAACCCGGTTCATGCAACCCGAAAATTTTATCTTCATTTCTTCTAATTTACACTTTAAACCTTGGTCTTTCCATAACTTATGGAAAGACCGTCTTTCAAGAGACGGACTCATGTTTTAATATACCTCTAATTATAATTAAGAATAATTTTGTTATTTCCTTTTAAAAGAACCATAATTTTATAAATTTAATTAAATAGTTATTGATTCATTTCAACAAATATTTCATATTCTTATCACTATATATTTTATAATGTAATGTATTTCTATACAACCGTTAATATTTTTCTATATAAAATACACACATATATATAGATTATTTTCATTTAAATATAACATAATTAATTACTATATATCACATAATTAATTACTTATTAGAATTATAAATTATATTATATTTCCCTTCCTAATTCGTGCATGGTACCGGTGTTTCTAAGAAACTCCACGTATTCCATCCCCATACATATAAAATTTATAAAACTTTCTGATGTGTTTACATAGTCATCCATCGAATGGTATTTTACTAGCAAAACATGAAATCAATCAAAATAAAATAGGATAGATAATCAACATCAATTTCTTAAAATTAGGATAGGCTCTTTGATACTCTACCCCTCCTTAAACCAAACATAATAAATAAAAAACTCATAACAGGAGTTAATCCATGCTAGCTTTTAGTGACGATTAGGGAGTCGGAAATGTGGCGGGGATGGTATCCGAGATGCGGATTCAGATTCACCGGTATCGCAATATCCCAAAAGAACATCACTTTCTTGAACATGGATGACAATCGAACTAATCATGGAAGGCCAGCAATGGCCCTGAATGGTCCTCGTGGATCTACAACAATTCGACCTTTTAGAAAGAACAACACGATCTCTTATGTGCATGATTGTAGCTCAAACAGCGAATCCCAGCATCAAACTAATCAAGCATACTGAGAAGAAGAATATGTTGATACAAATTCTTTGGATTCACTTGTTGCTGAAAATATTTTATCGTACAGACGTAGAGTTTAGAATTCTAATTTGTTTCAATTTAAAGACTCTAAATAGAAATCTTGTTGACATACTTTATTTTTTTGGACCAAAAACAACTCTAGTCAATTGTTGAACAAAGAGAAAGATCGTGATACAGAAAAAAAAAATAATTAACTTCAAAAATTTTCTTTGGCCTAATTATCGATTAGAAGATTTAGCTTGTCTGAATCGCTATTGGTTTGATACCATGAATTTCAATATTTTAAAGCTACAGATGTACCCATGGTTGAAAAGTGATTGATAGTACTATATATCTTTGAGGATAAAGGGTATATGAAAGGAAACAGATTCAAACATGACATATCTTACATCCCATTCAAATATAGATACTAAAAACAACTCAACGTATTCTCCTCGAAGAGTTTCACCCTGTTAGACAAGATCCCATTCAAATATAGATACTAAAAACAACTCAACGTATTCTCCTCGAAGAGTTTCATCCTGTTAGACAAGATTCTTGAGGTCCTGCACGTTATGAATGGTCGATGAAGGCAAGTACAAAGAGGATCTTGGAAGACTGATCCATTTTTGGTTTTTACTGAAATGGAAATGTTGAAATGTTTGATGATGCGGAGGTGTAATGAGGATAGATTTATATAGGAATTGGCAATGGAGTTGAAGAGACTAAAGAGATGGAGAGATTTTAGTTTCATTTAATTTGATGAATTGTGAAGGGAGATTGTAATAATTATGAAGTTCAAGAGTTACTTGTTACATTGAATTGTAATCTATGTTGTTGTTAATGGCTAAATATTACACTACTATATAACACCAACTATGTAACACTAAAAATTATTTTTAAACAAAATTAAAATGTTTAGTTTAATCTCTTTCATTTTTTTAAAATTTCAAAGATATTTTTTAATATATTTTTAAGAGTCCGTCTCTTGAAAGACGGTCTTTCCATAAGTTATGGAAAGACCAAGGTTTAAAGTGTAAATTAGAAGAAATTAAGATAAAATTTTCGGGTTGCATGAACCGGGTTATAAATTTTATAACTACTACATGTTTCATACTAAAACTTTAATATTGCAACTAAGACCTTTTACCTTTTATTATTCTAATCAAACCCCGTCTTTCCATAAGCATATGGAAAGACCGTCTTTCCCAAGACTTTGCCTATTTTTAATATGTTTAAATTTTTAAATGTAAGAAATTAAACGTAGAGTTTTTTTTTTTTTTTTTACAAATATAACTTGGTGCTATTGGAGGAAATCCCATGTATCATTCAGTACCAGGAGCAAAGTTTTAGCCTTTTTCTAAGAACCTAACCTAGAACTGATGCATCATAAACATGAAGTAGCACAACCTAAGGGTAATTCTTTAACTATCATTACAAGGAGCATGCTACATCTGACAAAATCAATGAGAACATATCTTTCAGAATGAACTTTTTTGAGAAGAAGCGAGCCATGGATTTGGTGAAACGTAGGTGTAGCCTTGGAAGAACTCGTTTGATGTCGGTGTAGGAGCTGGGGAATCGTCAGCAGGCATTGTAGTCCAGCACTTGTCAAAATTTGCAGTGCAGTCTCGGCCGATCACATCTGGCTTGAACTTAGGCTTATGTTCTCGGGCCTCGAGTTTCTTCCAGTTGATTGTTCGGACCCAGTGGCGGATCTGTTGATACGCGAGGTAGGGCTCCAGCCCTACCTCGGTCGCCGGC
Source organism: Rubia yunnanensis (assembly GCA_037428765.1). Taxonomy (NCBI): domain Eukaryota; kingdom Viridiplantae; phylum Streptophyta; class Magnoliopsida; order Gentianales; family Rubiaceae; genus Rubia; species Rubia yunnanensis. The sequence goes on along the minus strand of CM075067.1, from coordinate 95,192,535 downwards.
CGGAGCTAGGAGGAGGCGGGAGCGCGTCTCCGGCGCGGCTGAGCGCGTCTCCGGAGAAGAAGGCCGAGCTGAGCCGCCTGAGTGTGACTGCTCGCCGGAGAAGAAGGCCGCGCTGCGGCCTTCTTGTTTTTAATTCATACGTACTAAAACGACGTCGTTTCATTTGGCTTTATTTTTTTTAATACCAAAGTAGTAAAACGACGTCGTTTCACGTTAGTGAAACGACGTCGTTTTACTAAGTACTATGAAAAAAAAAATTGAAATCAGAAATGGATTGGGCCAAAAACTGAGCCCAATCCAATAGCCAACATTAATCCATTATATAAAAGCTGGAGGCGAGAAGGACAACAAGGCAGCAAGAGCAAGCTCTCCTCCTTCCTCTGCCTCCCTCGACACTCGCTCTCGCCTCTCAGCCAGTCAGCCCGTCGCCGCCGCCGCGCCGCCGCCGTCCGCCACCGACTGCTGCTTGCCTGCCTCGTCCCGCCGCCTCTCCAAACCACGGTAAGTCTTCTCTTCTCTTTATGCTAATTAATATTTATTAATTTTAGGGTTTATAATTTATTGTCTTTTTAATTTATTTCTTCAAAACTTAAATAAATATATGTATAACGTGAACATGATTTTTAGATTGGATGTTGAATTGAATTTATATGGTTGTATTATATATGATTGTTGAAGTTTAGTTCAATTGCATAAATTGATTTAGTTGAATTGCATATTTAGTTGGAATTTAGTTGAAATTATAATTGTTTGATTTATTTTGTATAATTGTATGTGACAATGAAATTGTCAATTTGTCATAATCGGTTTATGGAATTATCAATTAGGGATATTTGTTAAATTGAATTTAGATGAATATGATTTTATAAATTTTTTGTTATCTCAATTTGTTATTGTTTCGTAACTCTTTTAGATTTTTTAAAAATAAATCAATTTGTTATTGTTATCTCAATTTTTTTTGTTATTGTTATTGTTTCACAAGGGCGAAACCAGAAAAAATTTTCCAGGGGCAAAAATTTTTCAGCCTCCCCTGAAAAAATTTTCTGGTTCCGCCCCTGTTCGGACCCATTTGTTAGACTTGATTTCATCGCCCCCCTTAGGTCCGCTGCCCAATCTTTTAGACGGGTCTTTTGTTAGACTAAATCAGACTCCTGATTAGATGATGATTTATTCTGATTAGAGTTCTTTTCTTATTATACCTCTATTGTACTCTCTATATATTCAGATATCAATAATACAATTAATTATGGCAAATCATTCCATCATGGTATCAGAGCAAGTTTTGATCCCAATCCCTAAATTTTAATTCAGCGCCTCCCTCATTCTCTCTTTTCCGGCGAAGCTCCGGTCAAATTTCGTCCTCCTCCGGTCCGATCGCGAAGTCCAGCGGCGAAGTCTGATCGCGAAGTTCAGCGGCGAAGTACGATCGGGAAGCCATCTGGAGAAGAACGACCGATCGCGTCAAGGAGGAGAAGGAGAACTCGTCCGCGCGTGAAGCCACGCGCGAGTTATCTCGCACGCCAGAAGGAATTTCGCGCGTGAAGCCACGCGCGAGTTATCTCGCGTCCAGAAGGAAGTTCCGCGCGTGAAGCCACGCGCGAGTCATCTCGCGTCTAGAAGTAAGTTCTCGCGAGTTGATTCAAATTCTCGCGAGTTGATCAATTTATCGTGAGCTGAATCACATTCTCGCGAGTTGAAGCTGTTTCTCACGAGTTGCTCACATTCCGATGAGTTTCTCCAATTCTCGTCAGCATACAGTCAATTTCTGTGCCATTTTTTGGTCTTCCGCTATGGTTCATTTGGGCCCTATATCTTGGGAAGATTGCTCCACTAATTGGATTGCGGACAAGGTGTTGCTTCAGGCTAGTTTGAATGGTCCCAATTGTCATTCTTTGTCACAACAGTGGATTGTTGATTCAGGTGCTACATCTCATATCACTGCTCACACCAGTCATCTTGATCAGGTACAACGTTATCGTGGTTCTGATTCTATTCTTGTTGGAAATGGTGAATCATTATCTATTTCTCACATCGGCCAATGTCATTTATCTGGTTTCTCTGTTACTGATGTCCTTGTGGTCCCTAAGATTACTAGAAGTTTATTGTCCATTAGTAAGCTTACTCGTGATCTACCTGTTCGTGTTATATTTGATGCCGATGCATTTTCCATTGAGCACAAGCTTACAGGGGCGATGATTGGTAAAGGTCGTCATAGGTCTGGTCTCTATTTTCTTGAGACTGGTGATTCCAGTTTTTTAGGTGAACTACGCTCTACAAAGCTTCATGCTTCTTTTGAGCAGTGGCACTCTCGCCTCGGTCATGTGTCTCATGATACTATTCAGTTATTGAATCGACGGGGCCTTATTTCTGTCACTTTTGCTATGCCTGCATCTGTCAGTTGCTCTCCTTGTCAGATGGCCAAGAGTAGCCGCTTGCCCTTTTCCACTAGTGACAAGCGTGCTACTGGTTTATTGGATAAAGTACATTGTGATTTGTGGGGACCAGCTCCTGTTTTATCTGTCGGTGGTTTCTCTTATTATGCCGTTTTCATTGATGATTTATCGCGATTCACATGGTTTCTTCCAATGCGGCATAAGTCGGATTTCTATGACACTTTTATCCAGTTTCATAAATTCGTTGAGAATCAGTTTTCTGCTAGGGTTAAAATTTTTCAGACCGATGGTGGCACCGAGTTTACTAATCACCGACTTCAGGCTCATCTCATATCATGTGGCATTCATCATCAGATGTCCTCGCCTTATACACCTGCTCAGAATGGCCGGGCCGAGCGGAAGCATCGTCACATCACAGAGACTGGTCTTGCCATGCTTTTTCACTCTTCTGTGCCGCACTGTTATTGGGTGGAAGATTTCTCCTCTGCGGTTTACATTATTAACCGTCTGCCTAGTTCAGTTATGAGTGGCAAATCACATTTTGAGGTTATTTTTGGTCATGTGCCTGACTATATCCTCTTTCATCCGTTTGGTTGCCATGCATTTCCATGTCTGCGTGCCACTACTACTGATAAGTTTGCACCCCGATCCATTCCCTATGTTTTTATTGGCTATAGCCCTCGTCACAAGGGCTTTCAGTGTCTCGACCAGACGTCTGGGCGCATCTATATCTCTCGCCATGTTCGTTTTGATGAAACTTTCTTCCCTTATGTCTCAGCTTCCACGGACAGTCGTTCGATTTCAGATCTGGAGATTTCATCATTTTTTGATGGAACTATTACTTCATCAATTGGGGCCACTACGCCTGTGTCTGTGCCTGTTCCAGCTGCCCCTCCTTCCCACCATCTTCCATCTGGACGGCCGACCCGGACCCGGTTCCTTGCCAAACGCCCACCATATCTCAGTCGCTGGCCAGCACTCCTCAGCCACCGTCTCAGCCACTGGCCACCATGTCTCAACCTGTATCGGCTACTCTTTCTCCGGTGACTTCCGACGGCCACTCTCCGGTCAGCACAGCTCGATCTTCCTCCATGTCATCAGCTGGTTCTACTCCTCCAGATTCGCCGCCCCCACTTCGTACTCATCGGATGGCCACTCGGTCTTCTACTGGTGCCATTCAGCGGTGGGATTATTCAGATGTTATTGCTCATGGTCTCACTGCTGCACTCCTCTCTCAGACAGAGGCCACTGATTATCGCACTGCCCTTCAGGATCCAGCCTGGGTTTCAGCCATGGATGATGAGATGGATGCTCTTTGTGGTCAGCACACTTGGGAGTTGGTGCCTCGACCTTCAAATGTCAACATTGTTGGCTCCAAATGGGTCTATAGGCTCAAGTATCGACCAGATGGCACTATTGAGCGTCATAAAGCTAGACTTGTGGCACAGGGTTTCTCGCAGATTCCAGGTTTTGATTTTGACCACACTTTCAGTCCTGTGGTCAAAGCCTCCACTGTTAGGATGGTTCTCGCCATAGCCACCATGCGTTCCTGGCCACTTCATCAGTTGGATGTCAAGAACGCTTTCCTTAATGGTGTTCTTGATGTTCCTGTCTACATGAAGCAGCCCGTTGGTTATCAGGATTCTGTCCATCCAGACTATGTTTGTTGTTTGAAAAAGGCCATTTATGGTCTTAAGCAAGCTCCCCGAGTTTGTATCCAGCGTTTCAGCAGTTATCTGACACAGCTTGGTTTTCGGTGCAGCTCAGCTGATACTTCTTTGTTTGTCCTTTCGAGAGGGTCGTCATTACTGTACCTACTTGTGTATGTGGACGATATCATTCTTACAGGCAATGACTCGACTCTTCTTCTCCAGTTCATTGATCGGACACACAGAGAGTTTGCGATCAAGGATCTTGGTGCTCTTCACTACTTTCTTGGTCTTGAAGTTTCGCCTACCTCCTCAGGATTACTGCTTGGCCAAGCAAAGTATACTCGGGATATTTTGAATCGGGCCGGTATGTCTGACGCAGCACCAATTTCTACTCCATTTGTTGCTGGTTCTCAGCTTCACAGCTCTACCAGTCCTCCATTTCGGGATCCTACACTTTATCGTTCTCTTGTTGGTGCCCTCCAGTATCTCACCATCTCTCGCCCTGATTTGGCATTCTCGGTCAACACGGTGAGTCAGTATCTTCAGGATCCTAGAGATGACCATTTTGCTGCTGTGACCCGGATTTTGCGATATGTTCGTGGCACTCTTCATTTTGGTCTCCGGTTTTGCTCTGCTAGTACTTCTGATGTGTTAGGATACTCTGATGCTGATTGGGCTCGCTGTCTGGAAACTCGTCGGTCCACTTATGGTTATGCGGTTTTTCTTGGTGGGAATCTGGTTTCTTGGAGTGCCAAGAAATAGCCCACTGTTTCTCGCTCTAGCACTGAGTCTGAATACCGTGCTCTCGCTAACACTGCCTCGGAAGTGGTTTGGCTCACTCATTTGCTTCGTGATCTTCGGGTTCCACTTTCTGGTTCTCCACTGTTGTTATGCGACAATAGTAGTGCTATCTTCTTGGCTCAGAATCCAGTGGCGCACAAGCGGGCAAAGCACATCGACATCGATTATCATTTTGTTCGTGAGTTGGTGACATCCGGAAAGCTGCGCGTTGCTCATGTTCCTACTTCTCTTCAGATTGCGGACATTTTCACCAAGGGGCTCTCTCGTCCGCTGTTCGAGTTTTTCAGGTCCAAGCTGTGCGTCGGCGAGCATCCGACGCTTCGCTTGAGGGAGGGTGTTAGACTAAATCAGACTCCTGATTAGATGATGATTTATTCTGATTAGAGTTCTTTTCTTATTATACCTCTATTGTACTCTCTATATATTCAGATATCAATAATACAATTAATTACGGCAAATCATTCCATCATCTTTGTTCAGCAACCCTTTGAGCAACGAGTGGGCATCCCCTGTCAGGCGAGGAGTAAGTTTCAATTTCTCCTTGATAAGTTTCTCCTGAAGCTTCTTTCGACTTGCATGAACATATGGTGGCCTCCCTCTTCAAGATAAAGTTCTTTTCAGCGTGCTTCCAACTGCTTTCCTTTCCAGTGAGCATTTCAAACATAAGTATTCCAACACTCCACCAATCTGCATCTTTATTGTGGCCTTTGCCCAGTAAGATTTCTGGAGCCATATATTCTGTGGTCCCACACAGAGAGAGTTTGATCGGCTTGATTCATCAATCTCCTTGGCCAGTCCAAAATCAGTAAGCATAACATGCCCATCAGAATTCATGGGAATGTTTTCAGGTTTAAGATCGCGATGCACAATCCCACACTTGTGAAGATGTGAAACAGCAGAGACGATCTCAGCAGTGTAGACCATTGCCTGCTCCTCACTGAAGATCCCTTGTCTATAGAGATGATAGAAAAGATGTCCCCCATTTATGAAATCCAGGATCAAGTACAGCTTTGATTTTGTCTGAAAAAAATATCGTAGCTGAACAACAAAAGGATGAACAACTTTAGTGAGAATGTTGGTTTTTCAGAAGCAAAACTGAAACGAAGGTTTTGCCGAAAACGAAAAAATGAAACGAGAAGAAGACTAGTTTTGGTGCAGTTCAAACTCTGCTTTTTTTACTTCATTCTTTCGGCTGCTATTTATAGCCAAAACAAAGTTACAAAATGGGAAAACCACTACTCCTACATGCATGCAACGTGCAGCATCTTTTTCCTACAAACTAGCTAATGCTCCAGAGTACACAACGTGATTTCCTAACTAACTAACGTGCATAATCTGGCTAAGTCAAGAAACTAAAAATAGGAATAACAAACTCCTACGAGAACAGAAACATGCACCACGTTTATTCTGACTACATCTATTCTAAAATGGGAAAGAACGAACTAACGACTAGATTAGAAGATATCAATCACCCCCTTAATCTTGTCGTCACTTAATTTAGCTCAGCAACTCCGATTTTGCTCCTTAGTCCCTGAAAGCGAACACGGCCGAGAGATTTCGTCAGGATATCGGCAAGCTGTGCATCTGTGTTGATGTAGTCAACCTCGAGGTTACCCTGTTCCACATAATTTCGAATTAAGTGGTACCGAGTGTCAATGTGCTTGCTACGATCGTGAAACACCAGATTTCTGGTCAAATCGATAGCCGATTTATTATCAACTAGCAATCTTGTCACTTGTGGTTCTTCGTTCCGGAGCTCTCCAAGTAGCCTACTGAGCCATATTCCTTGACATGCCGCAGTGGCAGCTGCGATGTACTCAGATTCGCATGAAGAGATAGCCACCACTCGCTGTTTTTGTGATTGCCAACTTACCGGAGCTCGTCCGAGAAAATAAATCAGGCCGGTCGTGCTCTTCCTATCATCAACATCTCCGGCTAGATCAGCGTCACTGTAACCCTTTAGTTCCAAGACTCTGCTTCCTCTTTCGTACGAAATCCCAAACTTTAAAGTTCCCGCCACATACCTTAAGATGTGCTTTACTGCCGCATAGTGCACTGTTGTGGGCTTTTCCATAAACCGGCTCACAAAACCGACGGCGTACGAAATGTCCGGCCTTGTGTGAACCAAGTACCTTAAGCTCCCTACCATGCTGCGGTAGATGGTTGCATCCATTGGTTCTCCGTCTCTGGTTTTGCTCAACTTAAGCCGTGCTTCCATCGGCGCTGCACACGGGTTACAATGTTCCATTCCTGCTTTTTCAAGCAACTTCCGTGCATAAGAACTTTGGCAGAGAGTGATTCGATCACCTCTTTGTTGTACCTCGATCCCCAAGTAGTAGCTAAGTTCCCCAAGATCACTCATCTTGAAGAGACTTGTCATCTCCTTTTTGAACTTGACCACTCCTTCGAGTGATGACTCCGTGATTATAAGATCATCCACGTAAACACCAACAAGGATTGAGGCATCATTGTGACCACGTCGGTAAACTGCATGCTCCACTTCACTACGTATAAAAGTGAGGTTTTGGAGACTTACATCGAGTTTTGTGTTCCATGCCTGAGGAGCTTGACTTAAGCCGTACAAGGCTTTGTTCAACCGTAACACCTTGCGCTCCACGCCGTGAATGATGAAGCCCGACGGTTGCTCGACATAGACCTCTTCAGTTAGCTCGCCGTTGAGGAATGCGGTCTTTACATCCATGTGGTGGATCGGCCAACTGTGGTGTGCCGCGAGTGCGATCATCATCCACACCGTTTCCAAGCGTGCAACTGGTGCGAAAACCTCTTCATAATCCACCCCCTGTCGTTGAACATATCCTTTCGCCACCAAACGTGCCTTCCGCTTCACCACCTCTCCGGTCGCGTCTTTCTTGAGTTTATAAACCCACTTCAGGCCGATGGCTCGGTGTCCCACTGGCAGCATGGTGAGCCGCCACGTTTGATTCTCCTTGATACTTGCAAGTTCTTCCTTCATTGCCTTTCGCCACTCCTCGTCCATCTCCGCTTCAGCCAGGTTCGTCGGTGAGAAGACATTTGTCGTCGTCTTCTTCAGCTTCTACGTTAACAGTTGCATCGTATAAACTGTCCAATGTGCGGTACCGGCGAGGCGCCTCCTTGCCTGGAGATGGCTCCGATGCACCGGTTGGGGGGGACACAAACTCCACCGTCGGCGGTGAAGTTGTTACCGGAGTCGTTGGTGTTGCTGGTGGGGCTCCGGCGTCCCGTGATGGAACATGCTCCGTGCGCGTCGCTCTCCAACTTGTGCCAGCACCTGCAATCGGGGAAATAAAGTTTTCGATGGAAAAGTTTTCCATCTCAGCTTGTCGTTCACCTCCTTGTGCACGCGCTGAACTCGTCTAGTCCCACACTGCATCTTCGTCGAAGACAATGTCCCAGGATACTCTGACTCGCTCCGTCGCAGGGTCGTAAATGCGGTACGCCGCGATTCCCGGTTCATAACCAAGCAGTACCATTGGAGTGCTCCTGTCGTCCAGCTTCTTCGGGTTTGGTTGCGCTGCCTTGACATGAGTGACGTACCCAAAGACGCGGAGATGTTGTACACTTGGTCGGCGCCCGTGCCATGCTTCGTATGGGGTCTTTCCGATGACGCTCTTCGTCGTTCCCCGGTTCAATAGGTACACCGTCGTCGTCATTGCCTCACCCCAGAATCTGACCGGCACCCCTTTCGCCTTCAAAAGACAGCGCGCCGTTCCGACCACTGTTTGGTTTGGGCGCTCCACGACTCCGTTTTGTTGCGGTGTGTATGGCACCGTCAGCTGCCGTTGTACTCCCCGCTCTGTGAAATAATCACCAAGTCCTTGAGAAGTGAATTCTCCACCGCGATCGGTGCGTAGCATTTTCAGTTTGCTCCCGCTCTGTAGCTCGGCCGCGGCTATAATCTTCTTGATCGCCTCAGCTGCTTGATCCTTCGTGGCTAGCAAAGATATCCACATATACCTACTGTAATCATCCACCATTAGAAAGAAATAGCATTTACCTCCAGGTGTGGGTGGATCGATCGGTCCGCACAAGTCTGCGTGCACAAGTCCGAGACGTTCGTTTGCGCGGTTCCAAGCTTGGTGAGGAAATGGTGCACGTTTTTGCTTTCCGGCCAAGCATGCGTCACACTTTCGCTTGACATCGTCAATCATCAGGAGTCCATGCACCATATCGTCACGCGCGAGTCGCCGGAGAGCTCCAAAGTGCATGTGCCCGTATCGAGCATGCCAATGCCAACCGCTCTCGGAGCCGTGCATGGCAAGGCAGACGGGCTGCGCCATGTTTAGGTGGAGAAGTAGAGTCGTCCGCGGCTTCTTGGCACTCGCGCGAGCAAGCGCCCGTCTTGGTCGCGCAGTTGGAGCCAGCCATGTCGGATTCGAGTGTCGTATCCGAGTTCGTCTAGCTACCCCAAGGAGATGATGCTACTGTGAAGGCGCGGGATTTAGTACACCTCCGAGAGCTTCAGATGCTCCCCATTCAGACATGTGAAGAGGATCGTTCCACGGCCTTCTATCTCTACCGACGTGTCATCTCCGAGCTTGACAGACCCACGCACGTTGGTGTCCAGTTCAGAAAACAGCTCACGTCTGCCACACATGTGGGAACTAGCGCTGGAGTCTAGAAACCACACCGTGCTGCATCTCCCCTCCTGTCCCGTTGCCTTCGCCTGAGATCGCACCTCATTCAGAAGCACATGCTCGTCGGACACTTGGCTCCCGATCGTGAGTGAGTGCAACCTCGCCACCAGCAGGGCCGTCTCTTCCTCTTGATCCTTCACAAGGTTAGTCCGTTCCTTGCGTGTACGCCGCGGTTCGGGACAATCCAGCGAGATGTGCCCTGCAAACTTGTTGCAAGTATAGCACTTGATCCCCGTCATGTCGCGGTCGCCGCTGGAGGCGCGCTGGCCGCCTTCCCGCGCGGGGCTCAGTTTCTTCCCCTTTCGGAGATGCTTGCCCTTGGTTCCGTTCCCGGGGCTAGCTCCAGACCCTTGGTCGCGCTGCTTTCCTCGAGCAATCCACTCCTGTTCCGTGAGGAGGATCTGCCCGCTCGCGCCACTCATGACGTTGTTGCCGCAGCGCTCGGAGGCTGACCGAAGGCATCCGATAAGCTCTTCGACGGACATCCCATTCAGATCGAGTAGCGTCTCGATCGAGCAAGCGATCTGCGCATACTGGCTCGGGACCTCTCGGAGGAATTTCTGCACGACCTTGATCTCCTCGATGTCGTCACCCAAGGACCGGAGGTTGTTGACGACCCCAGTGATGCGCAGCCCGAACGCGTCGAGTGATTCACCATCTTTGAACGTTATTTGTTCAAATTCCTTGCGCAAACGCTGCGCCGTGGCTTCCCGTACTCGATCGACGTCAACGCGCATCATTCTTATCGCTTCCCAAGCCTCATGTGCTGAATTCTTCACGGTGAGAGCCGGCACCATCTCTGGCGGCACGGCTCAGATCAAAGCTGACAGTGCAGCCATATCCTCTCGCTAACCCGGCTCGTCAGCGCCGGAAACTGCCTCCCAGAGGCCTTGCGCCCGCAGATTGATTTTCATCACAAGAGCCCACTCGATGTAGTTCATCGCCGTCAGAGTGGGGTATACGATGTTGCTGCCGAGGCGCTCCTGCACAATGCGTTCGCGAACGACGACCTCGTTGCCGTTCCTCCGATTGACACTCCTTCCCCGGCTCTGTCCTCGTGCCTGCCTTGTTGGAGAGTTGCTGATTTCGCCATTGCCGTCGGACATGGTTGCCAAGATTGTTATATGGCTCTGATACCAAATGTTGGTTTTTCAGAAGCAAAACTGAAACGAAGGTTTTGCCGAAACGAAAAAATGAAACGAGAAGAAGACTAGTTTTAGTGCAGTTCAAACTCTGCTTTTTTTACTTCATTCATTCGGCTGCTATTTATAGCCAAAACAAAGTTACAAAACAGGAAAACCACTACTCCTACATGCATGCAACGTGCAACATCTTTTTCCTACAAACTATCTAATGCTCCAGAGTACACAACGTGATTTCCTAACTAACTAACGTGCATAATCTGGCTAAGTCAAGAAACTAAAAATAGGAATAACAAACTCCTACGAGAACGGAAACATGCACCACGTTTATTCTGACTACATCTATTCTAAAACGGGAAAGAACGAACTAACGACTAGATTAGAAGATATCAAGAATGTCCCTCTCGGCAACCATATAGTTAACATGATCATTCTTAATAATCGTGTCTTTCCTCATCACCTTCATGGCGAAGATCCCATCGCCATCGCCATCGCCATCGCCATCGCCATCATTAACATTCACACCGCCCATCATCCTCACCTGAAACACCTTCCGGAACGCGCCCTTCCCAATAACTGAGAGCTTGATCCATATATGCATGTTCAAACAAAAGAGGATGCATTTGTACATGTCCATATATATGGACGTAAATATGGAGGACGCATTTGCTAAATGCGTCCTCACTGGGTTTTTTTTTCGGCATTGCAATTAGAGGACGCATTCATGGAATGCGTCCTCATTTTTTAATATTATTTTTTAAATGAATATAATTAGAGGACGCATTCCATGAATGCGTCCTCATTTTTTTATATATTTATTTAAATAAATATATATTATAAGAAGACTGAACAGGCCACGCTGGGCAGTGAGTCTGAATGCAGAGGTGCTGTTTCTTTTGATGCAATTACTGTCTCCTATAGTCTCTGGGTATTTTTTCTTCTCCTTTCCCATTTCCCAACTTTTTCAAATGCCACATTTCTTGCACTTATGAAATAGATGTGTAATTAAGTGTCTGGCAGATGTGATGCATCCTCAATTTTTAAATATTTTTTTAAATAAATATAATTAGAGGATGCATTCCATGGATGCATCCTCAGATTTTATTTAATTTTTAAAATATTTTTGTTTAAAAATATTTTTACAATTTTAACAATTTATTAGACAATTTATTTAACAATTTATTTTAGAATTTTTGTGTCGAATTGTTAAATTTGTTAAAAAATAACACATTCATCTCAATTTTGCATTGCAAACCGGTATTGAATTTGACAAAATAATACATTTCGCATTCCGGTTAATATACCTGTTTCGCAATCCAAAACAGTATACCTTTTTTAAATCAGTGTTGTTAAAAATGGGCATTGTATTTTACATGTATATTAGTACTGTACATAAATTTTTTTAGGCCCACATGTTATTAGTGAAATATATAAATTGTAATTTTAATCAGTGAAATATATAATTTGTAAATTATTATCTATGTTTGTTTTTGGGTGGATATAGTGCATTGGTAGAATCCGTCCTCGATTTTGTGAATTTTTTTGGAAATAAACAAATGTATTTAATTTTCTTTTTTTTTGAAATACTGTTTGAATTATACCTGTTTTAAATCAGTGCTATTAAAAACGGATATTGAATTTGACATGTATATTATTACCGTACACAGTTTTTTTTCAGTCCCACATTTTATTAGAAAAATATATAAATTGTAATTATAAGCAGTAAAATATCTAATTTGTAAGTTATTCTTTGTATTTTTATGTTACTCTAAAAATTTCAGTAATATATAGTAGGAATGAATATAATTAAACATAAATGTACAATATGTGGAGGAGACCTGTCAAACGTAAATAAATTAGTGCTAAATGTCATCATGTTATCTACTAACGACGGCCTCTGCAAAGCTTTCCACATGTTCCACATGGTGGAGGACGTATGGTGCGGGATGTGCGTCTTGGGACGACAATCTCAAGAGAAAAATGGATGGCGTCACCTGGCACTCCCTCTGTACAATCCTCCTGCATATCATCTTCCGTATTCTGCCATGAACCCTGCTGGACATGTGCAACACCACTAGTATCTAATGGAGCAGCATGCGACATGTATTGATGACTAGTACTGGGGGTAACATATGACGTGAAATCTGTTGCAGCCATATCGAACTGTGAGGATCCACCATGTGACGGTCTGGCATGACTAGGAAGGGGTGTAAGATGTGCATTGAAATCAGCCGTAGTAGTGTCATACTGTGACGGTCCACCGTGTGATGCTCCAGCGTCTATCGGACACGCATCTAAAGTTTCAGCTTGTGATGAACCAATGCGATCTGTATGGGCACGAGCATGCGATCGCCGACCACCCTGTCGACCAGGTGGAGCTGGACGGTGGCTTCTAACGCTAGTGTAACTCACACCCGGTGGAGGTTCGTCACAGTGCACAAATGGCTGGTGGAACTGCAGTCTGGAGGGTTCATGTGCATACTGTAGAGTACAGGTGGCAACATCGCGTACCTCCCTGATCATGTTCGTGATACGTGGGGGACAGTCGTCCAAATTTGTATCCAAAATGATTCTCATCTGAGACATTGCTTGCAACTACAACAATGAGGTGAATATGGTTGTTAAATAATGTTGAGGAAACATATAGTATTAATTGTGAAAACTAGAGGACATGAAGGAAATACCGTATACTCCAGAGTAGTCCCATCTCCATGAAAACCCTCCGCAATTGTTTCGGCCCGGCCTGGCTGATCAACCAGGGTCACTGTTCTCCGGAAATACCATTCCATGTATTCTCGAGTGGGTGTGTACGGATCCGCTAGCCCTTGCACATAAACTTATCGTTGTCCTCGATGTTCCCAAACATCGATATATCTTCTCAGTTCCACCCGCCAGTCCAATCCTGACCTCCCGCGACGGTCTCTAGTATGAAGCAATTTTTGTTCATCCTTACTGACCAACTGGATGGGTATTGGCTGGATGAGGCCAAACTGCCTGAGAACATGATGTACGTGATGGTACTCTACGACATGCCAGCTAATGAGGTCAACAGACAATAGCCAGTTGTGGCTACCAGCTGTACAATACTGTGGGAGTTGTTGCACGACATCCTCTGTGTACGGCTGCCAAATAAACTGCAATGACAGGTAGGTCTTGTTTTTAGCTCTGAGAATCCCTTATAACTATTAGTCCAAGTTCAGGAAATTCGAATGTCAATATACCTGTCTATCATGAAGAGATGTTAGCTGATTGCGGTACACTTTAAAGTACGTGCATAGGTGATTGGGATAAATCGTGTCGCGCTCTCCACCTATTAGGAACATAGTGAATACTATAAGTCATTCCTAGTAATTGCCTTGCAGTTAAAATAGTAACTCCCGACGAATTCAATACGTACCTGGAACCAACAGCACTCATTGTGGCGATCACCGGTAGTCGTCCGGCCGGACGGATGCATGGGATTCGCTCCCATGCCCACAGCTGACAAAAAATGAAATAAAATTTAATGTAATATATGAGGTCACGATCGACAGTATATACACCCGGCAATATTAACCGACAATGTTACCTGTAGCAAGACTAGCGGTCCAGATATGGATTTCACTTATGGGATGTCAGCATCACATAAACACCTGTACAAGTGTGCCAAAATGGCACTACCCCAACTGTATTAACGTGATGCACCGAGGTCCATCAGTGGAGACAAATACAGCAAAGGGATAAGGTGTCCGGATGTGTCTGACAATAGCATTCCACCAACCAGCAGTAGAATGAAAACCCTAGCCCGTTGTTGACAATCTACCTCAGTAGCATCAACAGGGAATGGACTATGTAATAATTCTCCCAACCAGCTGGCCTTTATGCGACCTCCTCTGATAACGCTCGAGTTCGGTGTAGCCCCTAGGTAGTCTCCGCATATTGTCTGCCAGTCCTCCATGCATCGGCTAGTGTCCACTCCAGTAAGCGGCATGCCATCAATCGGTAGACCCCATAACATGCCCACATCCTGCAAAGTTATCGTAGCCTCCCCAATTGGTAGGTGAAACGTGTGAGTCTCAGGTCTCCAACGCTCCACTAAGGCTGTGACCAAAGAATGATCATTGAGAATCGGAGCAGAATCCAACAGTCCTTGAAATCCAGCCTCACGCACGTAGCGCATGACTGGATCAGGGATTTGAGCAGTCCAACAAGCCCCATCGCACCGCCTCACCTGCAGTGCCTGATCCTCTAATTGACCATTGTACAGAGCACGTGCACGGTGCTCCTGGTGCAGCTACAGTATTGTGTCGTCAATCGGACTCGGATGATACATGGTGTATACCTGCTGATAATCAGAATCACCTGGCAAATAAGCAGAATCAAGCTCTCCAAATAAGTGACAAAATTACAGGTCCACTGATATTCAAACCAAAGTTTGCAGTAGCTTCAATTTAGAAAAGTACACATAATCGTAAATATTCAAATGCGCCTAAAACACACAAATACCCAAACACAAAGTAACAAATACTGTAGCACAACTGACACTAGTCGCGCCCTCTCCTACGCGCCCTCTGGAATCACCCGGCACCCTCTCATCCATTTGATTCTTTCTCCTTCTCTCTGCATACTGCCCACGCCGCCTGTTGCGGAACTTTTCAATATCGGGAATCAGCCTCCAACTAGCACATTGCCACAGTGATGGATATCGTAAGGGCATGAAACCCTGACTATATTGCTGCAAGTAGGTAGACATGTGATATACCTTGTCACATAGAGTAGCTGGGTCATCACGCCTATGCCTACAGACAGCTAACGCATGTGAACATGGGAAGCGAAAAATTTGCCATTCACGACAAGTACACAAATTTCTCCGGTATTTGACCGTGTACTGGCTCTCACCGATGCTGCCATCAATGGTCCTTGTCACAACCCTATAAGTCTGTGACGCAATCCCAAAAACAGTGACAATATGTCCCTGTGCCAACGTGTCTTGCTTCTGAAATTTTTTCCAAATCCTAGAAGGGAACACAGACATAAATATTTGAACATCATTTCAGAGTCAAGAAAGTAGGACAACAATCCATGAAGAACTGTAATGTTGTTAGAAAGTACCTCCAGTTCGTGGCATCCGTTACCCTTTGAGCAAACATTTCAACTGTTCGTTCGAAGGTCGCTTTGACACACGCAGTTATCGGGAGATGTCGTGCGCGCCTTAAACAGTTGTTGAATCTCTTGGACAAATTGGTTGTTAGAATTCCCCAACGTCGATCACCCTCATCAAATGCAAGGCACCACTTACTGGTATCATGTTTTACCAACCATTCCCAGGCAGACGGTTCGATGCTCTCCAACTCCTCCTTGTACCCCCTCTACATGCTCTCTCGTCTGGCAGCACCAAGCTTCCAAACTAGAGTCTTCAGAGGCGCATTCCTGAACTTCCCACTGTCAGCACTAAGGAAGCTTGATTGAAAATGACGCAAACAAAACCGGTGGTATCCAGCTGGCTCCCTCCATTCATCTGTCTGTCTCATTGCATTTAAAATTCCATCATGGCGATCAGATATAATACAGATTGGCCTATTATCACCACCTACCACGTGGATACGTAGTCTCTGCATGAACCAGTCCCAACTCTCATTGGTTTCACCGTCAACAATGGCATAAGCAATTGGGAGTATGTAGTCATTTGAGTCATTTGTCACGGCAACTAGCATTGTGGCCTTGTATGCACCTCTCAAATGAGTGCCATCCACGCTAATCACCGGCCTGCAATAGCGAAATACATCGATAGCCTGACCAAATGCCCAGAAAATGAACTTGAATTTCCGGCAACCACGCCCATGTATTCTATCGGGTACATCTGCCCATTCAACAATGGTGCTTGGATTTGCCCTGACTAGCTCATCCATATATGTGGGCAACTGTTCGAAGGATTCCTCCCAAGTTCTGAACACCAAATCAATAGCCTTCTGTCGAGCATACCACGCCTTTTTATAGGAAAGGGTCACATTAAAATCCGTTTTCACATGCACAGTGTAAGAAGGGTTAACGTCAATGTGGTGGCGAATTGCACGAGCGATCATCAACGATGTCAGGTTAGTGTTACCCGTCGATCGCCCAGCCCCAACACAAGAATGACTGCTTGCCCATTTGGTGATCTCCCACATGCCATGCGAAGCCTTTTTGCTGGCTCTAGCAACCCATTGACAATTTCCGGTTCCTTCAACCATATCCTTACATTTCACATACCATATGCGTGACCGGCTCTCCACGACTCTGTGTTCCCTATTCATCATCGAACTCCACCTCGAAATAGCTTCTACCAATTCCGGCTTCGTCCGGAATCGCATACCAACATCCAATTCGCCACTCGCTTGAACATAACGACTAAACTCATCTCCACAATTTATCGGGTCATAGCCATCCTCATCAGGGCCCCCATAATCCCTAAAGTAGCCCACCGTTTCAGGATTCACCAAATTACGAAACGACGGGGGTACAATGTTCATGCACACCACTTCTTCATCTTCGTCCCCTAGATTCGAATCAGTTGACAAGGAACGATCATCTTCACTGCCTTGTCCAAGTTCCCCTTCATCACCATCCTTATCGCTCCCAACATGACCGACAACATACTCGCCAATTTCACCCACGTAATCATCATCGAACTCATTCAGGTCTACTTGATGGCCACCGTATATACCACCACTTGTGGACAGCTGGGCGCAATCGACGTGAACATACGCTTTGGGTTGGCTGGACTCACCATCGACAAAACCTTGGCAATCAACAAGGGATGGTAAGGTTGGCAAAGGTGTACAGTTATGCATGTTCCTCAACAATGACACGAAAGTGCCCAAACTAATATCACCCACACGGTCAGTAGTGCTTCTCACATTATCCAGAATGATGTACAACTCTGCTGAAGACAAGGACATTCGCTCAACAATGTTGAAGAATGTCGCGGTTGACTCGTCATCCACCACATTGTAACACCGATAGTATATGGCCAAACCAATCAGCTCCGGGCAACGGTAATATAATTTCAACTGAAACCCCCCACTCGCAATACCAAGCCTTGTAAAAATTAAATTAACTAGCTCTGAGTGGCTAAACCTCCCTTCCAAAGTCACGTTCCACTCCGGTATAGGAGGGTCATAATACACACCCACAGTGGGGTCAAACTTAATTTGACCCCCTCTATACAAGTACACAAGCAAAACCATCGAACTACTGCATTATACAAATAAATAACATGTAACTCGATATTCAAAACGACAGTACACTTTTAAGCTTTTTTCATTTTCCAAACAATAGTACCACACTAATTAAACTATTACCACAACTTTAATGCTAACAGTAGTAAACAAATCACACATAATCAATAAACGCATACTCACTCTCTTTCAACAATTTAATAGAATCAAGATACATAATCACTCAAACAACGTACAATCTTTAAAAACATTATCATCAACAAGAACTTTACAAGTACTTCATAAATAATAATTTCACGCCTAATTCGATCGAAAAAAATAGGACACCAAATCGCACATAATCAATAAACACATTCGTATGATAATGAATTTTTTACATACCTTTACAAGATAACAAAAATTCGCAAAGGGGACAACAGCGGTTAATGGCGGTCACCGGCGATCAACGGCGATCAACGGCGGTCAACGGCGATCAACGGCGGTCAACGGCAGATCGATGCTCGGGCTACGAAGTTTGAAAACAAATACGATAAATAAAAAAACATACAACCAAACAACAATAGGAAAGCTAGAACAATTACCCGACAACTTTGGAAACGAAGGACGACGATGAAACTCGACCAATGACGGAGCAAGAGGCCGAAACAGGTTTGGACGGCAGTTGAAGAAAATGGTTTCAATTGCAAATGAAGAAAAGAGTTTGAATTGCATATGAAGAAGGATGAAACTGATGAGTAAATAGCTGAATGAGAAATGGATGAAGAGCATTATATAGAAACAGTAAAGCAAGGGTTCCACAGTTGTTTGCCAAATATTCGCACAAATGTTTGCCAAATACTCGCATGCAATGGTAATAATGCATGCAGTGGTCAAATCATTTCCCTGCCTTAAATATGGACGCATGCAATATTTGACCAAGAAAAGAATGCATGCAATTGTTATTTGATTCACATGCAATGGCCGCATGCAATATTTGACCAAGAAAAGAATGCATGCAATTGTTATTTGATTCACATGCAATGGCCGCATGCAATTGTCAAATCCATATTTGCAAAGGGTAAATCATGCCCATGCAATTGTCAAATCATGCATGCAATGGGTAATCAGGTGCATGAATGAGGACGCATGAGGACAATGCGTCCTCATGCCAAGTCAATTATTTTAGGCTGGACCAAACTTTTCAGTGAGGACGCATTAGCACAATGCGTCCTCATCCGACGTGGATTTGACAAAAATGAAATTAAATTGAGGATGCATTCCGGAAATGCGCCCTCTTCTTGCCAGGGGAAAAAAATTTAAATGCATTGAGGACGCATTTGGTAAATGCGTCCTCAGGCAAAAAAAAAAGAAAAATATAGAGGACGCATTTTGATAATGCGTCCTGCACAATTGTATCCATGGCCATACACTGTAGCCATGGATATAGAATTTTACCCCAATAACCCTCAGAATCTCAAAATCCCCTGGCCCAATCTTTCTCTTCCCCCTTTCTCAATATCCTCGAACCCCAGCTCCTCCTCCTCCTCCTCCTCCCGATCCCCAGCTTCCGCCTCATCTCCACCCTCGCCGTCATCGGAATCACCGGAGTCAAGGTCGCAGCGAAAGAGGAGGGGCTTGGGGAGGGTGAACCTGGGAGAGGGGGCCACGAAGGAATGGGAGTGGTTGTGAATCACCGGTGGGTCACCGGGGAAGGCGGCGGCGGAGGGGGAGGAGGAGGGGAGCTGTCCGAAGAGGTCGGAGAAGTCGAGGTCGGAGTCGGCGGCGGCGGAAGAAGACGGGATGTTGAGCTTGGTGAGCCTGGCGGCGAGGATTGAATGGAGGGCCTTCTTCTGATCAGCTGAAGAAGAAGACATTCTGGATCAACTCCAGGATTACATTATGATCGAAGTTCGAGTGACGTATGATCGAAGTCGAATGTCTATTCCATTTTTTATACGTGAATAATTTATACCATTCAAATCTTTTTATTTTAAAAGTATTTTATTAATATATATTAAAATATAAATTTTATGTTTAAATTTTTAAATGGAAGAAATATGACCGAGTGATCGACTAATATATGATCAGTCAAATATCTATTTCATTTTTTATATGTGAATAATTTATACAATACATAAATCATTAATACTATTCCTTTTTTAAAATTTCTAAAATATTATAATAGTACATTTTTAACTATAACTTTTTTAGCGCTGGTAGGAGCAAGCATTTAGGTGAATAGGATGGCCACAATGAACACCCACGGGCAAATTCCAGTGGTTGGGACGTGAGGGGGGCTTGCAATCCGCCCAGGTTCGAGTCTTGGCAGAGACCGTGTGGGGAGTTTGTGCTTGCACAGCTCCCTGGTGCTCACCAAGCTAGTGTTCCGCCCCACAGGTCCTGGTGCTGGGTTACCGTGATTTACCTCCTCGGTGATGGCTGTGGTGTCGGTGTGCCCGGGGCCCTGAGGGCGAGGGTATCGCCTTTAGGATGGCCACAATGAATAAAGTGACTAATTTCGACATTTTTTTGTGTGATTTTTTTTCTCTTAAAAAAAATAAATACTTTCTCCGTTTCACTATGTTTGGCATCATAGGGTTATGTGTTGTTTTTTAAAATTGAAATGTGTGGAGGAAATTGAGTGAAGAGGGTAAAAAATATTGTAAAATATTGTAAAATATGAATGTGTGATTTTATTGATGGTACAAGGGTACTATATAATGACACCATATACTGAAGTAAAAATTGAAAAGGATTCTAACTATGGTACAAGATATACATAGAATATAATAAAATATCTCCTTAACACTCCTCCTCAAGTTGGAGCATGTGGATCACGAATGCCCAACTTGCCGAGAAGAGTTTGAAATGACTGTCGTCCAAGAGATTTAGTAAATAAATCCGCATGTTGACTGGAAGTGCGAATATCATGAGTAGCAACTTCTCTGGACTGTACCAAATCACAAACAAAATGACAGTCAATCTCAATGTGCTTCGTCCTTTTATGAAACACAGGAGTGACTGCAATATGGAGGGTGGTCTAGTTGTCACAATATAAACGCATTGGAGAAGAATGACCAACCCCCAAATCTCAAAGAAGGGACTTAAGCCATATCAATTCACAACAAACTACAGCCATGTCCCAATACTCAGCTTCAGCGGAAGAACGAGAAATCGTCAGTTGCTTCTTAGTCTTCCACGATATGGGGGATTCACCAAGCATAACAAAATATTCTGTCAAGGAACGCCGAGTAATTGGACAAGCAGCCTAATCCGAGTTGCAGAAAGCTGACAGCTATAGAGAACTCTGAGCAGAAAGAAAGAAACCTTGACCAGGATGACTCTTCGAATAGTGCGGAGGACAGCATGCCAATGTGTGACGTGCGGCTTCTCCATAAATTACGCTAAAGTATGGACCGAATAACTGAGTTATGGTCGTGTAATAGTCAAATAAATGAGTTTCCCAAAAAAAATGGTATTGCGCAGGATCAGGATGTGGAGAACTCGTCGAACGGGCCAAATTGTGTTGTTCCATCGAAAAATTCGTAGGCTTTGCAGCTTGCAATCCGGCTTCATGTAAGATGTCAAGAGTATATTTCCGTTGTGAAAGAAACATACCATCAGGTCTCCTAGAAATCTCAATACCCAAAAAATACTTCAGAGCACCAAGATCCTTCATATGGAAGCATGAGCTGAGATATTTCTTGAACTCAATCATCAAATCAGAGGAAGAGCCAGCAATAATCTGATCATCAACATAAACCAGGACATGCGGGGTAACACCGTTACGCAAATAAGTGAACAAAGAGTAATCTGCTTTACTCTTAAAAAACCCAAAAGTACGTAGAGCAGTAGCAAGTTTCGCAAACCAATTGCGGGGAGCCTAGCGTAGACCATACAGGGATTTGTGAAGCTTGCAGACCAAACCCAGACCAGGAACTGAGTAAACCGGTAGAGGACACATATAGACTTCCTCATCCAAGTCACCATGTAACAAAGCATTGTGAACATCCATTTGATGAATGTCCCAATTCCGAATTGCAGCAACGACCAAGAATAAACGAACAGAGCTCATCTTGGCCACCGGGGCAACAGTCTCAGTAGAATCAGTTCCTTCAATATGTCAATTGCCAAGAGAAACAAGGTGAGCTTTATAGCGCTCAATAAAGCCATCAGACTTGAACTTGGTCTGATACACCCATTTGCAACCAATAGCATGTTTGTCAGTAGGGACAGGAGACAGAACCCAGGTATTGTTACGCTCAAAGGCACTAAGTTCATCAGACATGGGCTCTTGCTAGTGGGGATGTAGAGAAACCTCGGAATATGTAGCACGGTCTAAGCTATAAGTCAATGCAGCTAAAAATGCAGTATGCGAAACCAAAAAATTATGATAAGTAAGATAATCAGCAATAGAGTAACGAGTACCCGAGGACAGATCAGGCGGAGTAGCGAGAGCAGCAGAATAGGGGTTTAATTCTTGAGTAGCAGTGCAAACATAATCTTGTAATTTAATTGGAGCATAACAGATGCAAGTACTCGGCGGTCAAAGAGGTGGCGGAGACTCAAAATTTGTGGAAGCAGGCTCCGGCGCTGGGATCAACTCGATCAGTGGAGCAATAAAGTCCAATTGTGGCTCAAACGTACACAGCCGTGGCACCATAGGTGCTGGCGGCACCGAGGCGGAGGCCGATTGGAAGGCCGACGGAGATGTCTTGGCTGGAATTTATTGAATCGTCGATGGGCTGGCCGGAGTTTGGTTAGTCGACGGCGAGTTGGCTGGAATCCAGTGGGTCATTGGCAGGTTGGTCGGAATATGGATGGTTGTCGGTAGAGTTGCCAGAATCTGGCTGGTCGCCGGTGAGTTGGCCGAAATCTGGCCGGTCGCCGGTGAGTTGGCCAGAATCTGGCCAGTCGTCAGTGGCACGGCTAGAATCTGGCTAGTCGCTGGTTGGCTAGCCGAAATCTGGTCGGTCAACGGTATGAAGGTGGTAGGGTTCGGCGGCGACATCTCAAGAGGCGGCGACGCGGCTTGCTCCTTGGCGGACTCGATGGGAACAAGAATTTCAGGAACCAGAGCAAATGGAAAACATACTTCATAAAGTACAACATCTCGGCTGTCAAACACAGCGCGAGACTCCAAGTCATAGATGCGCCATGCTTTCTTGGTAAGAGAATATCCAAGAAAGACACACTTGCGACTTCTGGATGCAAACTTATCTCGCAGCTTTGAAAGTTGGGATGCAAAACATAAACAACCGAATGCACGAAGATGGCTGGAACTGGGCGCGTAGCCATGAAGCATTTGATAGGGCGAACGACCATTCAACACCGGAGTAGGAGTGCGATTGATCAGGTAGGCAACAGTAAGAATGCGATCTCCCCAGAAGTCAATAGGCAAATAGGTCTAGAACCGAAGAACACGAGCCACGTTGAGAATATGGCGGTGCTTTCATTCCACGCCATTTTTTGGCGGCGTGTAGATGGTGGATGTCTCGAACTAGATTCCTTTCTCATCAAAGTAACGTCTGAGAGGAAGAAATTTGGTTCCATTGTCAGCGCAAACTTTCTGAACTGACCGACGGAATTGTGTCTGAGTAAGAGCAAGAAACTCCTTCATCTTGGCAGGTACTTTAGTCTTGGATACTAATAAATAAACCTAAATAGCTCGGGAATAATCATCTAGTATAGTAAAAAAGGAAAACGCTCCACTAAAAGATGGTGACTTATAAGGCCCCCAAACATCACAATGAACAAGTTCAAACAAATAACTAGCCTTTAAAGTACTTAAAGGAAAGCTAGATCTAGATTAGTTTCCCCCGATGACAAACGGAACAAGGAATGGTTTTATTTAAATGACTATGGCTGGAAGAAATATCTGGTATAGAAGACAACACCAAACTAGAAGGATGATCAAATCGCTGGTGCCATAATGATGGGGAAACGATGGTGGTAACGGTTTTGGTGATCTCCCAAGGCTGCACAACCAATAAACCCCACCCTGCTGATCACCCGCGCCAATCACTGTCCTCGTGCTGATATCCTGAATGATACACAATTTTTTAGTAATTTTTCAGTAAGCAAGACTAAGCATTTTAAGGCTGCACTTAACTTAACAAAAAACAATAGAAATATGAGTAACAACTATATCTCCAAAATATAGGTTTCCGTGATGAGAAGCAGTAGATATAGAGCCATCAGGAAGAATAACATCAACATGATCAACACGTTCAATATCGTGTAGAAGATTCTTGTCACAGGTCATATGATATGATGCGCCGCCATCAAGAATCCAAGGTAAAACAGACTTACCTGATGCATTGTCAGAACTAGTCAACTAAGAGAACATGTTAATAACCGAGTTCCACTGCTCTTTGGACAAGGTAGGACCAAAAGCTGTCCGATCAGCATCCGAGAGAAAGGTAAGTAGAGTCGCGACGGCTACGGCAGGTGCGACTCCGGTGAATGATGCATAAGCTGGGGCGCGAGTTAGCTAGGGCTGAACTCTTTGACCAGAATTTTGTTGTCGATGTTGCTCAAACCATTCGGGATACCCGTGAATTTTGAAACAGGTAGCAGTATCATGATCCCTTGCGATTGCAGTGCAAATGAGAGATTTTCGATCAACAGCAGGGGTGGGCGTGTGGGACTTTGGGTTTTGCAGCAGACGGCTTCGGTTGTGGCTGAGGTTGATGCGCACCATATGCCATATTGTATGGGGCAGACTCACGAGCATGAAAAACAGTCTTATGACGCTCCTCCTGAATGGCAAGCAAGTGAACACGACCAATAGGAGGCAAAGGGTCAAGTGTCAAGATGTGAGATCTCAACGAATGGTATTCTTCATCCAATCCTATGAGAAATTGATGAATCATCTCTATCTCACGGGATTCAGCAGCAGTATGAGCAGCAGGACAAACACACGTCTGAGCAGGCAAGTAAGTAATCAATTCATCCCACAACTTCTTACATTTAGTATAATATGCAGCAACAGATTAACCATTCTAGCGATAACTATAAATGACTGCACAAAGTTCACACATGCGCGGACCATTACCAAGGGCAAAACGCTATTTAAGATCATCCCAAAGATCCTTAAAAGACGCACGATAAGTAATACTAGAATGAATGGATGGATCAAGAGTTTGAACCACCCAACCAACAAGCATAGAATTCACACTACTCCAGTCATTATAAAAAGGTTCAGTAGGCAGAGGCTTAGCAATTGAACCATCAAGAAAACCCTCCTTATACTTTGCATAAAAAAGCATTAAACAGGGAAGCACTCTATTCATTATATTTATCACCCTTAAAAATCTCAGGACATATTCTCAAACCTAGATGACCTGACAGATGAACGTAGTAGGGATGATTAGTAGGCAAAGCATGAGAAGAGTCACCAGAGGACTGGCGAATGGCCTAAGCAGCGGCCATTTATACGGCTTGCACGACTACCTGGAAGATGGCAGCATCTGAAGCAGGAAAGACAGATGGATGCAGCGGCATCGGGATGATCACCAGTGTAGGTGCAGCGGCGTCGACGTCACCGACAGAAGGCGGAACGGCTCCAGTGAGTGGGTGTGGAGGTGGTGGCACAAAATCCGATAGTCCAACGGTGGCGGCATTAGAAACAATAGGATTAAGGGCAACGAAAATATCTTCAATTTCAACGTGATCAAGAGGATCCATGATGACAGGAAAATGAGCGACATCCGGACAGCTATGAATGGCGGCGGCGTGTGAAGGCCCTAGCAGGCGGAAGATCGGTTCGTGAGGCACGGTTATGGTGGTGGAAAAATTTAGGATTTAGGTTTTCAAGATTTTAACTCTGATACCATGTAAAATATTGTAAAATATGAATGTGTGATTTTATTTATGGTACGAGAGTGCTATATAAAGGCACCATATACAGAAATACAAATGGAAAAAGATTCTAACTATAGTACAAGATATACATAGAATATAATAAAATATCTCTTTAACAAGTTTAATGAGTGGTTGAGAATTGTGTACTTTTTGCCATAAAAGGAAAGAGGACAAATTTAGAAAATTGAGAATTTTGTAATTTTTTACCATAAAAGGAGGTGTGACAAATTTCTTTTAAAAATACAAATATGGTAAGTGTCAAAATTAATGAAACGGGGGGAATAGAAGATCTTTTTGTTTGATGTTGTAGTTTTATGGACTATATACAGGACGAGTGTCAGATATGACCAGGGTCTTGACAGAGGGGAAGGACAATGAGGGAAAGAAAATATTAGGTGATTGGATGGGTCGGCCCAGCCCAATATTGACGCACTGATTCAGATAATTGAATCTCAGTTTTCTAGCCTTGTATCTATGTGTCCAAGTCCAACATCTATGTATTTAGATTCTTTTATAGTATACTGTATACTCTTCGTATTATGATTAAGTAAATGTGAAAATTGAACATATTTAATTTTGGAGTCCGTTCTTGAAAGACGATCTTTCCATAAGTAATAGAAAAATTAAGATTTAAAGTACAAATTAGAAGAAATGAAGATAAAATTTTTGAGTTGCATTAATCGGGTTATAAATTTTATAACTACTATATGTTGCAAAATAAATTCTTAATATTGCAACTAAGACATTTTACCTTTTATTATTCAAATTAAACCCGATCTTTCCATAAACCTATGGAAAAAAGGTGTTTCCTAAGACTTTGCTTCAATTTTATTATTTACGATACTTTTGATTATTATAAAAAAAATTCAACATAATTTTTATTTTTCCTGATATTTTTTGGGATTTTCTCCTGTGAGGCAGACTAAACTTTAGGCATGAGCCTTTCTACAGTTCTAACAATATTCTAGCTCCAGGGACTATCTCTAATAATTTTACATGGACATATTTCTAATTATTTTATAAGGTTCTATCGCTAATAACTTTCCAATGGCCTATTCGTCCAATTTTTCCCATCATTTACCCGACAACTGCAATATGCAAATATAACCTCATATGTTGGAGAAAGTGCAAATATAACCCTGAGTTATTTTCTAGTGCAAATATAACCCTAACTATTACACATAAGTGCCAATATAACCCTAAAGCCATTATTCTGGCATTAACTGGCCACGTATGTTGGAACATAGAATTTTGGCTCTTTGCAATTCTCTCGAAAGAATGGAAATATGTGTGCAGATTTTCTCTGTTAGATACGTGTCATGAATGTAGCTGCGGTGTCGCCCTTTTAAAGCCATGAGCATATCAGACTTTCCATAATTATCTCCATAATATTTCTATTCCTTATCTGCTTCTTGAAGCATATCAAAATCCCACAAATAAAGGGATTTCCCTCATCACAATATCTCTCATATATTCGATAATCTCAATACCATATTTGTAGGGATTTTCCATAAACCAACTATGCTTCTGCCAACGCCTATCATATAACAGAATATTCTGATTTCCATAAATCACAAATACCATAATATTCCGTCCTTTCTTCGTAAAATTTGATTGGCGTATTTATGATCATCTGCATGTTCCAACATAGAAAGTTTTTCATTTCCAAATAAGTTCACAAATTTGCAATTAAAATATTCAATGAACACCACTTGACATTACAATTTTCCCCTCTGGCATTTTGTGGACCCAACCATTTTGGACAGTAGAATCACATTTGAAAAACTTTTAATCAAACACATAAGTCTTCCCAAACTCTACATATGTTGGAACATATGAAAACTACTGAATCTAATATAAAACAATACCAACTGAGTACCAGAATTCTAGAATACCATCAAAATAATAATCAGATTACAATCACAGTTATTCAAATCACCAAAATATTCTCCCCTGGGGCTATGAATTTGCCAAAGGCAAATAGACTAAATTTTTTTAAAAGAAACATAAAACAAGCCCCCCTGAATATGACACTAGATCTATGTTGAAACATAAATACATCAGGAGCAGAGTTTAGGCCTCCAGCTGAGCTTTCTCCACCTCAAGTTTGGCCTTCTCTGCTTCTAGTGCCTCTATTTGGATTGCTATCATCCCCAACCTTGCATTCAGTACCACTAATTTTGCCTTCTTTTCAGCAGCTGTAGAAGTAGAGCCTTCAGGGTACCAAGGAAGATCATGAACATGCCTCATGCCAAAGGTCTTCTTGTTAGGCCGTAGGAACTCCGTATCGATGATCAAATCTTTTGCCTTCCCTTTTACCTTGGCACTCTTAGCCAATGCAGAAATTAAGCAGGGATACACAATAACATGTTTTACCTTTGGGGCAGTAGCTTGCCTCACTAGACTTTGTTGTATGAACAACCCCGGGTTAGCTGATTTTTGTGTTCCAACACAGCACAACAACTTAGCCATTTCTCTTGTCAAGGCAGTAATGTTGGAGGATGACATCCAGCAGTTCACCGCTACCTGATATAGACCATAGAATCTAGAAGACAGACAGGAAGCTTATGAATATCCAGTCTCAGGCCATTTAGTTTTGTATCATTCTGAGATTGCTTCTAGAATCTGATCACCTGACACTCCTAGATCATCTGGAAATACTCCCTCAAATTTTGGAGTATGCAGCCCCAAAATCCTGTTTATCATGGCAGCCGAGAAGTCAATAATCTCCCCCCTTCCATAAACCCTCTCAAACCAAGGGGAATCAACCTCCAAATTTATAGCTATCAAATTGGAATACACTTCAATGACCACCTATCTATTGTACTGAAATTGTACAGTGCAGCCCTTTTCATTCCAATTAATTCCAAAAAATTAGAAAACCCACTTGCCCTATATGCATCTAGGTCTACGGGTCTCTCAGAGATCACATTCCTCTCTGCAAACACTGCTCCCATTTCTTCACAGTTTATATCAAAGTAAGAAAATGACAGAGCTTCACTTACAGATAGAGGTGACACCACATTCTTCTTGGGAGCTGCCTGAGTTTTCTTGGCCTTTTTTGTTAGTGGGGAATCCTCTGTAGCAGCCATCTTTCTCTTACCCCTAGCAGTTTGTAGGAACTTATCTAATACCTCATCACTGGAGTAGTTTAACTCAGGTTGCTCCTGTGTTGGAATATACTCAGCATCTCCAGCCCCTTTTTCTTTAGCAGTCTCTGTCCTGCTCTGTGTTCCAACATACTTATCCTTATCTGGTTCTCCTTGTCTCAAATTAGATCCTCCAGTCTGATCTCCATCCACATCAATATCAACATCACCAGTTACATTAAACTGGTCTTCACCTCCCATGTCTTCATCATCAATCTTAATCTCCTCAATATTTTCTGAGTCTGCCTTCTGTGTTGGAACATATCCAACATTGTCTTCTTTTTCAATGTCAAAAAATTCTAATATTATTGGTTTTCTCAGTTCCTCTGTCCTCTGAGAAGCCTTAGAATCATAGAATCCTACCGGCATCCTGTCCGTAGACTTAACCACTTCTAGTCCTGCTGCCCTAACATCACTTATCTCCTTAATTCTAACAAAGCTCGGACAAGGAATAGATGAATAAACATGAAATCTATCTCTCCCTCTGTAAACTTTATAACTCCCCCTAAGAAATTTAACATTATAATTCTCAATATCTCATAGGTTACCAATATCACCAGATAATAGTTCCTTGACATCCACATTAAAAAATTATCCCTCTATACTCTTAAGTTTAAGAAAATCCACTATACTTCTATTGGTTTCAAGCCATTCAAAAATATCATCTACAGTAAGGAATTCCATTCCAAGAACTTTGAGAGTAGGAGGATTAGGACCCGTTACCTTCTGATAGGGACCCTTCCCTTTGCCTCTGGAATGTTCATTCTGTCCATAACCACCAACCTCTATATTCTCTTCCCTTTGCTCAACATTGTCATCCTCCAGAGATTGAGGAGTTTCTTGAGTTTCTTTTTCAACTGTGGGAGAATTTGGGCTTGAAGATATTTTTTTGGTAGAAATTAGTTGCGAAGGAGAAAATCTTGGAAGAGTTTGGCAACAAGAATCCGAAAGAAACCAAGAGGAGTGGGAGAGTGGCCGAAAAGAGAGGGATTTGGACAGATTTAGACAACTTTGAAACCAGCACAAATTCTTCACTTCACTTCCTCGTTTACCGCAAAAAAATCCCCTTTCCAGGATGTGCAATGACTCTTCTTTTCTCTCTTGTCAACTCAAGACATACCAACTTCCAACATACCATAACTATGCAGCTTCTATTTTTGTAGAAAATTTTCTCCTTTTTATTATTTTTTTTGTTTTTATGATATTCAGAACAGAAATAAAACAAAATATTTAGAGCAAAATAAAGGCAAGAATTACTTCAAATCTGACAAACATCTAGGTGTTGTCTGAGACTTTCAAAAGTGGCGGTGTCAAATGGCTTTGTAAAAATATCAGCAAATTGCTCAGATGTTGGAACGTAAACTACCACAACTTCCTTTCTTTCAACAAATCTCAAATAAAATGATGCCATATGTCAATATGCTTAGTTCGAGAGTGCTGGACTAGATTTTTTGAAATATCAATAGCACTTGTGTTGTCACATAAAATCTTCAAAGGGCCTTGATGAATTCCATAATCGTTCATCATTTGCTTCATCCATAACGATTGTGCACAACAACTTCTAGCAGCAAGTTATTCAGCTTCCGCAGTATACAAGGAGATCGAATTTTGTTTCTTACTATACCAAGACACTAGGTTCATACCAATAAAGAAACATCCACCTGCAGTGCTCTTTCGATCATCGGTATTACCAGCCCAATCAAAATCAGTGTACCCAATTAAATCAGAAACTTAATTCTTAGAATACCAGACACCATACTCAGAAGTCCCACTTACATATCGAATAACTCTTTTAAGTGCAGTGAGATGAGACTCCTTTGGATCAGCCAGAAATCTTGCACATATCCCTACGCTGAGACATATATCTGGTCTAATTGCTGTTAAATACAATAGACTCCCAATCATTCCCCTGTATAACTTTTGATCAACTACAACTCCTTTCACATCCTTGACCAATTTGTCAGAAACCCTCATAGGTGTTCGAACTGCTCAGGTATTGATTAAACCAAATCTCTTTACTAAATTTAGTGCATACTTACTCTGATTTATGAACATGTCATGTTTTCCTTGCTTAACTTACACTCCTAGAAAGTATGTGAGCTCTCCAACCATACTCATTTCAAATTTAGCCTGTATAACTGTGACAAAATCATGTACCATAGATGGTGAAGTAGAGCAGAATACTATATCATCAACATAAATTTGAGCAATCAGAATTTTTAATGACTTTTCAAGCACAAATAAAGTGTGATCTACTCCCCCTCGACGATAACCTTTCTGAAGAAGAAAGTTAGTAAGTCATTCATACCATACCCGGGGAGCCTGCTTTAAGCCATATAAAGCATTCTTGAGGCGATACACATGATGAGCGTAATGAGGATCTTCAAATTCTTTAGGTTGTTCCACATATACTTCTTCATTTACCACACCATTTAGAAATTCACTCTTGACATCCATTTGATACAGAGTAAAGTTCATAGAGCATGCAATAGCAAGTAAAATTCGAATTGACTCTAACCTTGCCACTGGTGCGAATGTCTCATCAAAGTTAACTCCCTCAACTTGTGTATATCCTTGAGCTACCAGTCTGGCTTTTTTTGAGTAATATGTCCATCAGCATCAGATTTATTCTTGAAGATCCACTTTGTGCCGATGACATTTACACCTTTAGGATGAGGCGTGAGATACCATACATCATTTCTTGCAAACTGACCTAGTTCTTCTTACATTGCAGCAATCTAGTATTCATCCAGTAATGCCTCCTTGTAATTCTTTGGTTCAATGAGAGAGATGAAGCATTGTAATCCTGCCAACTTCCTGTAATCCACCCAAGGAACTGATCGAGTACTTTGTGCCATTGATTCAGGTTGATCCTGTGTTGAAATATAGGATATGGCAGTGGGGGATGATGTTCCAACATGCTCAGTTTCAACTGGTTCAACATCAATCTGTTCAGATGTTCCAACATGTGATGGATCTGCCTTGTCAGGTTGACGAGGCTGTGTTGGAACATGAGTATTACTTGGTTCATCTTCTACAACATCTGCATTTTTTCCTTCTTCAGAATTATCCACAATAACATTTATAGATTCCATGAGTGTGTTTGTCCGATGGTTATAAACACGATAAGCCCGGCTGTTCACAGAATAACCAAGAAAGATTCTAGTATCACTTCGATATTTGAATTTTTCCAATTGCTCTCTGTCTCTGAGGATTTAGCACTTGCTTCCAAACACATGAAAGTATGAGACATTTGGTTTCCTACTCTTCCAAATCTCGTAGGAGGGATTTCTGGTGAATGGACGCAGATATACTCGATTAATTGTATAGCAAGCTGTGTTAATAGCTTCTGCCCACCATTTTTTGTGAATTTCTTTGTTGGACAACATAACTCGAGCCATCCCCAACAAGGTTCTATTTTTCCGTTCTACAACAGCATTCTACTGAGGAGTGATTAGTGTAGAAAATTCGTGTTAAATCTCGAGCTCATCACAGAATTCACAGAATTGAGAATTTTTAAACTGTCTACCATGATCACTACGAATTCAAACAATCTTCACAGCTGGACTTCCCTTTTCAGTTCGAAACTTTATCACCAAACTTGTAAATACTTCCAACGTATCTGATTTTTCTTTTAGAAAAGCTACCCATGTAAAACTGGAAAGATTATCAACACATACAAAGATATACTTCTTTCAACCTATACTAGGTGTATTGACAGGACCCATCAAATCCATATGTAATAATTCCAGATTTCTTGAAGTGGTTGTATATTGAACTGAAGAGTGGGGAGATCGAATATGTTTACCTTGTTGACATGGTCCGCACACAATTCTGCCCTTGCTTGCCAAGGTAGGCATACCTCGTACAACCTTTGCATTTACAATTTTCACCAAGGTTTTGTAATTGATGTGATCGAGATTTCTGTGCCACGGAAATTCTTCATCCTGCTTTGAGATCATAAACCATACTTCCTGTTTTAGAAAATAACAATTATCTGATGATTGTATACCTGAAAGAACCTTGGCTTCTCCGTGTTTCATTATGCATTTGTCTTTCTGAAATTCCACAGTTATATTGTCATCACACATTTGACTTATTCTCAGCAGATTGGCCTTCAAGTCTTCAGCAAACAACAAAATAGTGAATACTGAAAATCCTTCAATCTATAGTTCACCTTTTCCAATCACCCTACTGTTCTTTCCATCACCAAACATCACATAACCGCCATCGTATGGTGTGATATTTGGAAGGAATTCTTGAGTGTTAGTCATGTGGCGAGAGCAACCGCTATCAAAGTACCACAAATCTCTGGAATATGATATAAGCGAAGTATGTGCAACAAAGCATGTACCAGAATGTTTGACAACCCATACCTTTCTGACCATTTCTGTTTTCTGGACTTTGCCTATGTTGGAACATACCAAGAGTTGACCACCTTCCATTAGGTCTCTAAGCAGTTTCTGGCATTGTTCCTCTGAGTGACCTTGATATGAACAGTAGCTGCAGATGATAGGTTTCCTTTGATGAGGCTTGCCGAACTTTCCCTTTACCTCTCGAATCTTTGTCTTGAGAGTTATTGGACTCTTAAGTATCTCTTGTGTCTCAGGCTTGAGTATGGCAATGTTTTTGAGTGGGTAGTAATACCCAATTCCGTGTCGATCTCCAAAGTTCTTTCCCATGTCCAGAATTTTATCGATTTTTGCTTTTCCAGAGTTCAGCTTAGAAATTAATGCTTCAAAAGTCTCAGCTCTCTTAGTTGTTAACGTTAGATTTTCATTCAAATCTTCATTCTCCTTTTTAAGTTCAACAACTTCCACCTTCAATTCTTTTTCTATTTGCGTCAAATGCATTTTTTCTTCCTCCAGTTCTTTGTTTGTGTCAACTACTTGAAGCATAGCATACATCTTTTCTTAAGTGCTGTAGATTTCTTCATCACTTACAGCAAGTCCATCATCTTCATCACTGGATACTTCATACGTGTCTATGTTGGAACATAAGGCTTCATTTTTTTCCTGATGTGTTGGAACATCCATAATCTGATGCATCATGAATTTTTGCTCCAAACACCACATAGTTACTTCTGCGTTCCTCTTCGTCTTTGTCGTCCTCTTCATCTTCACTCCATGAGGTGACATTTGATTTTCCTTGCTTTTTCTGGGTATTTGCACATTCAGTCTGAATATGACCATATCCTTCACATTCTCTGCATTGTATTCGTCCAGGCTGCTTTGGTTCACCACTTAGATTTCTAGCGAACTGATGGTTTCCTTGTTTAAATCTCGTCCCATGATTGCCTCAAATTCTTGTGGCCTTGGTCTATTTCCACCATACCTTTCCTGATATTTTTTGTTTACTACTTTCTTCATCATTCTTGAGAATTTTTTCGTGATAAGTGCAAGTTTGTCAAGCTCATCATCACTGTCGGATTCGTGATTATCCTTTGATGAGGATGTTTTGAATGCCAACTCCTTTTGAACCCTTTTTGTTGCCTGCTGGAATGTCATTTCATACGTCTGTAATGATCCCATTAATTCATCTAGGCTCATGGTGGCTACATCTCTTGCTTCTTCTATTGCTGCGACCTTCATTGCAAACCTTTTGGGGAGTGATCTCAAGGTATTTTTCACTAATTTAGCCTCTTTGTAGACTTTTCTAAGTTGATACGTCATATTGGAGATGTCCCTGAGTTTTTCGTTGAATTTAGCAATAGTGTCATCTTCTTCCATCTCGAGTTCCTCAAACTTAGTAGCTAACACCTGTGGTTTAGATTCTCGAACTCGGCTAGTTCCTTCTTGAATAGTTTGTAGAATATCCCATGATTTCTTGGCTTGATGACATGTAGAGATGAGTTTGAACTGGTTTTCATCAACAACAGTGAAGATAGCTTTTAGTGCTTTTGAATTCGCCAGAGATGCCTTGAGGTCATCAGGAGTCCAAGTAGATTTGTTTTTGAGTTTCTGCTCCCTTTGACTCAACTCTTCTTCTTTTGCCTTAGAGCTTGTATCAACATCTTCAGTAGGGTGATTCCACTCATTTTCAACATAGTACCACGCAAGTTCATCAGTGAGTTGATGAAAACTCTCATGCGTGCCTTCCAATAATTGTAGTTGTTGGCTTCCAGAAGAGGTGTCCGAGACACCAAAGCTTCTTCTTTGGTTGTCATGGTAAAACCGGATCACACTTTCCTTGCCACAACCAAGGAAAAATAAGTGACCAAACTCTGATACCAATAGAAATTTGATTTTACCGAATTCTCTTAATTATTACTAGTATGTTTCAATATAACATATCTAACCAAGTATGCAATAAAGTAAATCATTAAAGACACAACACTTGGTTACGCAGTTTGGTGAAATCCACCTACATCTACGGGGCCTGGCCCAGTTCAGAATGAATCCACTAATCCAAAGGATACAGTACAAAGTACACCGTACAAAATACTTATCTTTACTAATCAAACGTGTGAATTCTGCTAGCTCCCTTAGCTACCAATCCGCCTTGATCAGACTCCCTCTAACCTCAAAACTCGTCGATGCTGGGTCTCCTCCTTTCGAGGAATTAAGTAATATGATTCTGAACTTTGAACAACAGGTCACATATGTTGGAACATAGAATTCTGGCTCTTTGCAATTCTCTCGAAAGAATGGAAATCTGTGTGCAGATTTTATTTGTTAGATCCATGTCATGAATGCACCCGTGATGTCCCCTTTTAAAGCCATGAGCATATCGGAACTCTCCATGATTATCTCCATAATATTCCTATTCCTTATCTGCTTCTTGAAACATATCAAAATCCCATAAATAAAGAGATTTTTCTTATCACAATATGTCTCATATATTCGATAATCTCAATACCATATTTGTAGGGATTTTCCATAAACCAACTATGCTTCTGCCAACGCCTATCATATAGCAGTATATTTTGATTTTCATAAATCACAAATACCATAATATTTTGTCATTTCTTCGTAAAATCTGATTGGTGTATTTATGCTCATCCATATGTTCCAACATAGAAAGTTTTTTGTTTCCAAATAAGTTCACTAATTGACAATTAAAATATTTAATGAACACCACTTAACTTTACAATTTTCCCCTTTGGAATTTTGTGGACCCAACCATTTTGGACAGTAGAATCACATTTCAAAAACTTTTAATCAAACACATAAGTCTTCCCAAACTCCACATATGTTGGAACATATGCAAACTACTGAATCTGATATAAAATAATACCAACCGAATACCAGAATTCCAGAATACCATCAAAATAATAATCAGATTACAATCACACTTATTCAAATCACCAAAATATTCTCCCCCAGGGACCATGAATCTGCCAAAGGCAAATAGGCCAATTTTTTTTTAAAGACATAAAACAGGCCCCCCCTGAATAACACACTAGATCTATGTAGGAACATAGATACATCAGGAGCAGCAGTCTAGGCCTCTAACTGAGCTTTCTCCACCTCAAATTTGGCCTTCTCTGCTTCTAGTGCCGCCATTTGGATTGCTATCGCCCCAAAACTTGCATTCAGTACCACTAATTTTGCCTTCTTTTCACCAGCTGCAGAAGTGGAGCCTTCAGGGTTCCAAGGAAGATCATGAACATGCCCCATGCCAAAGGTCTTCTTGTTAGGCCGTAGGAACTCCGTATCGATGATCATATCTTTTGCCTTCCCCTTTACCTTGGCACTCTTAGCCAATGCAGAAATTAAGCAGGGATACACAATAACATGTTTCACCCTTGGTTATTTGGGATACACAAAACATTGTTATATATA
Organism: Rubia yunnanensis; assembly: GCA_037428765.1. NCBI lineage: Eukaryota > Viridiplantae > Streptophyta > Magnoliopsida > Gentianales > Rubiaceae > Rubia > Rubia yunnanensis. The sequence goes on along the minus strand of CM075067.1, from coordinate 95,155,936 downwards.
TGATGATTACTAAATTTAGTTATTTTCATAGATGTTTTGTTCTCGATTTGATAGTATAGATCGTATTTTTGCAATTTTATTTGCATTTTTGTAGTTTTCTTAATTTGGATAGGTTAGATTTGTGATTTTTAATATGTTTACATTTTGGACAACGTAGATCGTGTTTTGGATCAAATGGTGTTGCTGTTTTTTGAAGATCCCGGTTTGGCAAAGTGATTGATGTGAAATGGTGTTGTTTCTTGAAGATCTCTGTTTGGCGAAGTGATTGATGCGAGATACGCTCCTCTCTACCAAGTGGTCATGATTTTTGTGAAAAGCGAGTTTATTTCCTAATGGCGATATTATAGTTTTTATTAGATTTTTATTGTACAATAGTATAAACGATTAGTCTAATTGGGAGGTAAGTTTTTGATATGCTTGCAGTAAATTAGTGATTGTGTGAAACTAATTGAGTTGAAGGCCTATTACACTTATTGTGACAGCTGCTAGACATTCTTTTTAGCCCCTATAAATAATAATAATAAAAAATTTAAAAAGGAAAACAATCAATTTGGATCATAATAGTCAACTAATTAACTTTTGAGACCGATAAAAAAATATTTGGAATATGGTAGGTGCAGTTGGTATAATCGGAAAAGGTTACATTTTGTTTATTTATTTCAACATAAATTTAAATTACTTCCAGTTTCACTTTAGACAATGTTTTGGGAATAATCGTATTTTCATATGCATACGAAAAGATGAAATTGAATTAGAATTATAGAAAGGTAAAATGTTTTATTTGCTTTATTAAAAATTTATTATGCAACGTGCAGACCCAATTAATGCAATCCAAATTTTTTATCTTAATTTATTTTAATTTACAGTTTAAATCTTAGTTTTTTCAAGATTTATGGAAAGATCATCTTGCAAGAGACGGACTCTTCACTCTATCAATTTAGTTTTCTTCACTAATTTAATTTTTCCTTTATTCTTGACCCTTTTGCATATATACAGTTGAAGGCTAAGATTTAAGAACATAAAAAGAAGAGATAGCCGGCGACAGAATCCGTAATTTGAACTGCCTTTAGAGCATTAGTATCCGGCAAAGTCTTGGGAAAGACCGTCTTTCCATAGGTTAATGGAATAATGAGGTTTAATTAGAATAATAAAAGGTAAAAGGTCTTAAATGCAATATTAAAAAGTTATTATGCAACATGTAATAGCTATAAAGTTTATAACACGATTCATGTAACCCAAAAATTATATCTTCATTTCTTCTAATTTGCACTTTAAACCTTGGTATTTCCATGGTTCATGGAAAAACCGTTTTTCAAGAGATGGACTCTTAGTTTCCTATGCATTTTCACCAACGCATTATTGAGTCGTTAAAACCTACTTAACACCGCGCGAACTTGATAACAAATTATAGAAATACTATAGGAATGTTGTTACAAATAAGAATGTTAAAAGAGCTGTAACTGGAACTACAAGTGTATTAAGTTTACATGTAATTGAAGCTCATAATTAACTCGAGCTATCAACTACCATTCTCATGTAGGAATAGATAAAATTTCACAGTAGAAGCTACTGATGACATTTTAATAAGCATTGTTTACATATCTTATTACATAATTAGAATATTCCAAACTATAAACACATGCATGTTACCTACATGCTTTTAGCGATCCAAGTTTGCAAAAGAGATGTTACAAGGAAATGGATTCTTGCTGAATTTATCCTAACACACTACTACAACCTTAATTTCTTTGGTTTAGATGTCATTTGCAGCAAAAGACATCTTAAAGATACGACGAAAGCTATTTACATATATGTAGGCTTGTGTTGGAGTCAGCCTAATTTTGGTTTCTTCCCGTCAGCCCTTGATAGTTCAAGTTCCTCACTTTCAAGTTGGAAAAAAAATGTTCTTTTTTGCCTTTGATCGAGGTGGTTAAAGGAACAAAAGAGAGAACAAATAAGGAAAGAGGTTTAAAGGAAGTTACCAGGAGTGAAAGATCTTCTTTTAAATTTTTTTTAAGGATGTTATTTTCAGATGAGCTGCAGGATATTATCTTCAGAGCAGTTGCTGAGTCTTCTTCTTCTTCTTGTTATGAAGTTAGGGAAGAAAGGTAAGTATATCTACTCAAATGCAGTACAATAATAATAATACATATAATAAGATAAGAAGAAAGAGTAGAAGAAACTGTGCAAAAAAAAAAGAAAGGAAAAAAGGAGCCCAATAAATTAGGGCTAACTGCAGAGTGAACAGTACCTTTTCCAGATTTTTTGGAAAGGGTTTGGATGAAAAAAAGAATAATGTAAGAGGGAAGTGACATGTGTTTTGTGCATAGTTTATTTATTTGGTTAGGGAAAATGATGAAACATTCTAGTCAAACAGTTTGAGGAGAAGGTGGAACAGTACTACATTGTATCTGCTTTAATTGATGTGTTCATTGATGTGTTCCTGATATGTTTGACCCACTCATCTTGAACCTCTCCACTCGAACCCTCTCCAATCGAGCCATTTCCACTCGAACCCTCTACACTCGAACCATCTCCACTCGAACCCTCTCCACTCGAACCCTCTCCACTCAAATCTCTCCACTCGAACCTCTCCACTCAAACCTCTCCACTTGAACCCTCCCCACTCGAACCATCTCCACTCGAACCTCTCAACTTGAACCCTCTCCACTTGAACCCTCCACTCAAACATCTCCACTAGAACCCTCTCCACTCAAACCTCCACTCGAACCCTGCACTCGAACCTTCTCCACTCGAACCCTGCACTCGAACCTTCTCCACTCGAACCCTGCACTCGAACCCTCTCCACACGAACCCTCTCCACTCGAACCTCTCCACTTTAACCCTCTCCACTCGAACCTCTCCACTTTAACCCTCTCCACTCGAACCATCTCCACTTGAACCCTGTACTCGAGCCTCTCCACTCGAACCCTCCCCACTCAAACCTCTCCACTCAAACCTCTCCACTCAAACCCTTTCCACTCGAACATTACCTCTCGAACCTCTTCACTCGAACCTCTCCATTCGAACCTCTCCACTCGAACCATCTCCACTTGAACCATCTCCACTCGAACCATCTCCACTCGAACCATCTCCACTCGAACCGTCTCTACTCGAACCCTCTCCACTCGAACCTCTCCACCCGAACCCTCTCCACTCGAACCATCTCCACTTGCACCTCTCCACTCGAACCATCTCCACTCAAACCCCTCAACTCGAACCCTGTACTCGAACCTCTCGACTAGAACCTCTCCACATGAACCCTTTCAACTTGAACCCTCTTCACATGAACCCTTTCCACTCGAACCCTGTACTCGAACCTCTCCACTCGAACCCTGTACTCGAACCCTCTCAACTCGAACCATATCCACTTGAACCTCTCCACTGGAACCCTCTCCACTGGAACCCTCTCCACTTGAACCCTCTCCACTCGAACCCTCTTCACTCGAACCTTTTCACTCGAACCTCTCCACTCGAACCCTCTCCACTCGAACCCTCTCCACTCGAACCCTCTCCACTCGAACCCTCTCCACTCGAACCCTCTCCACTCGAACCATCTCCACTCAAACCATCTCCACTAGAACCTCTCCACTCGAACCCTGTACTCGAACCTCTCCACTTGAACCCTCTCCACTCGAACATCTCCACTCGAACCTCTCCACTTGAACCCTTTACACTCGAACCCTCTCCACTCAAACTCTCCACTCGAACCTCTCCCCTTAAACCCTCTCCACTCGAACCTCTCCACTTGAACCCTCTCCACTTGAACCATCTCCACTCGAACCCTGCACTCGAACCATCTCCACTCGGACCTCTCCACTCGAACCTCTCCACTTGAACCCTCTTCACTCAAAGCCTCTCCACTCGAACCCTCCACTTGACCCTCTCAACTTGAACCCTCTCCACTTGAACTCCGCTCACTTGAACCCTCTCCACCCGAACCTCTCTATCACTTGAACCCTCTCCCCTCGAACCCTGTTCACTCAAAGCCTATCCACTGGAACCATCTCCACTCGAACCATCTCTACTTGAACCTCTCCACTCGAACCATCTCCACTCGAACCTCTCCACTTGAACCATGTACTCGAACCATGTACTCGAACCTCTCCACTTGAATTTTCAGCATAAAGGTGCAATCTTGGAACACAATTTAACTAATAGGAAACCTTCCATCAGAAACAAAATGACATGAAACATATACTTTTAAAGAAAATATAGACAAAATTTTAGCAGGGGCAAAGAAGTGTCTTTGTCTAGGTTGTGTAAATGAGGCTTACTTCAAACTTGTGCAGCAATCATTCTTTTACATGGAACCTTATTTAACAAATGTTTTCAAATCTATTGCTTCCAAGGATAGAGTAGGCAAAGGCTCCTCGTCAAAACATGAATCAGCTTTCAGAACAGTCCTAAAGATTTCTGATTCAGTTTGAGCTCAAAAGGATCAACTACCACACAATAGTATATACTATATAACACCAATACTCCAAACATTTGTGTTATAAAATTACTCCAGGAATAACATAGTATATATTCGCTGCCAACAATGTCATTAATCCTTTCATCTACAAAGCATTGGATTCACTGAAATGGATTCGCCTCATGAGACCCAAAACATAGATGAAAAAGAATAAACATTGTTGAAACTTGAAGTAAAAGAACAAAACTGGCTTCACAAAATCCAACTATCCAAAATATATAGCTGAGTCGCTCCTGTTTTAATAGGGTTTTTGGGACTTCAGAGAAAGAAAAGCAGTTTCTGAATCGAGAAGGAAACCTAAAATCTCTATCATATTTGACGAATCGTAGATTCGTCAAACCGGATTTAGAGGGATTTCTCACGTGCTAAGATCAAGAACGAAAAATCAAAACTGAAAAGCAGGGGAAAAGGAGGAAAGAAACAGACTGGAACAGGATGGTGAAACGCTCAAACGACGTCATTTTGGGTAGCCACCTGTCTGCACCTGTAGAAGCACATAACAGTTGGGACTTTGGAGCATACATAAAAGTACAAAAATGCCCCTAACAACCATTTGTGTCAACAATGGGGTTGGGAGGATTTCTTTTATATAGTACAAGGAGAACACCTAAAATCCCTATCATATTGACAAATCGTAGATTCGGTTGCCGAATTTGGAGGGATTACTCATGTGCTAAGATCAAGAACGAAAAATCAAAATTGAAAAGCAGGGGAAAAGAAGGAAAGAGACAGACTGGAACAGGATGGTGAAACACTCAAAATGACGTCGTTTTGGGCAGCCACCTGTCTGCACCTGTAGAGGCACATAGCAGTTGGGACTTTGGAGCATACGTAAAAGTACAAAAATGCCCCTAGCATCCATTTGTGTCAATAATAGGGTTGGGAGGATTTCTTATATAGTGCTAGGAGAAAACCTAAAATCCCTATCATATTTGATGAATCGTAGATTCGGTTGCCGGATTTGGAAGGATTCCTCACATGCTAAGATCATGAACGAAAAATTGAAACTAAAAAGCAGGGGAAACGGAGGAAAGAGACAGACTGGAACAGGATGGTGAAACGCTCAATACGACGTCGTTTTGGGCAGCCACCTGTCTGCACCTGTAGAAGCACATATCAGTTGGGACTTTGGAGCATACGTAAAAGTACAAAAATGCCCCTGACGACCATTTGTGTCAACAATGGGGTTGGGAGGATTTCTTTTGTATAGTGCCCGGAGATGAAGCTGATATAGCAACAATAACAAAAATCCCAAAAACGATGAAAAAACACAGAGATAAAACAACTAAATTGAACAATATTTTCTCTGAAATATTTTACAATCTAGTTTTTCCGATATCTTTAGTAAAAAGTAAATGGCTTTCAGCCCTGAACTGGACCACCACAATCAGTACAAATATAATCAACATGAGCCACGAGGCTCCTTCGCAGCAGACATTCCTCCTTATCAGCAGCATCTTCACAGCTAATCACTGCTCCATTTTCATTAACTTTCTCTATTTTTTGTGCCTCCTGATAAAAAAATATAATCAAGAACATTAATACAAAAATTCTTAAAAATTAGATTGATTTAATTAAATGAATCAAAGAAAAAGAAATTAACTCGCCTGGCGCTGGATACGAGCAGCACTTGTGGGAATTAGCGTGTAGTTGAAGATGATGGCAACCAAGAAAATACAGACCAATTTCGACATTTTTTCTTCTTCTTTTTCTTTATGACCGAGATTTTGATCTGCAATTTTTTACATGGTTTTATCTTCAGTTTTATAGGAGGAGAACAAATTTTTAGCATTAAATTGGCTAGATTCTAATAATATACGGTGCATTGTACGTTACACAGCTAAAATAGAATATTAATTGAGTTCGTCTATGGTAAGTCCTCTCATGGTGAGACCAATGAGTAGAGGTAAAATAGGAAAATAGTAAATTAAATTCGAGGGCAAAAAACTAATAGAATTGGACTAAATTACAAACTATCACAATTACACATTAAATCTCTGAACTTTTAAAACATCAATATAAAACCTCATTTTGAAATCTTTGCAATTTAATCCCCGATCTCGACGGTGTTATACAAGAGTTTGTCATATTAATTATGTTTTGACCAAAAAAATCACAGAGTTGATACCGCTTTAACTGCTAGCCAACTATCCCCATTAATTTATCAGGCCCATCCTAAAGGCCAAAACTACAAGTGATGTTTTGATAGTGTATTTGGATCTCATTCTTATCTTGCTATATCACATCGTGTATTTTATTAGTTTATGCCATAATACGTATATACATGTATAATACTAATTTTAAATTTTCAAAAAAATAAAAAATCAAAAATAGAAAATTAAAAAAATCAAAACCAAATGTTTCGCCCGCGCCACCATCGCCCGCGCCAGCACCACCGTCACCGCCACCGTACCCAGCCACCGCTGTCCCCAGTTTTCTTCGTCATCCGTATTCTCCGCCGCCAGCCTTCTTCTCCGTCTTCTCCGCCACCAGCCTTCTTCTCCGTCTTCTCTGCCGCCGTCCCCAACCATCTGTCCCCAACCATCTGTCCCCAACAGCCTTTCATCTTCTCCGCCGTTCCCAACCATCCGTCCCCACCATTCTCCGCCGTCTTCTCCGGCGAGAACGGGAGCAGGGAACGAGCGACGGAGAACCGGGCGAGGCGAAGGAGAACCGGGCGAGGCGAAGGAGAACCGGGCGAGGCGAAGGGGAACCGGGCGAGGCGAAGGGGAACCAGGCGAGGCGAAGGAGAACTGGGCGAGGCGAAGGAGAACCGGGCGAGGCGAAGGAGAACTGGGCGAGGCGAAGGAGAACCGAGCGAGGCGAAGGGAGAACTGGGACCGGGTGAAGGGAGAATCGGGGCGGAAGAACTGGGACCAGGCAAAGGGAGAACCGGGAGAAGGAGAAGCCGGACCAGAGAAGAAGAGCGGGGAAAGGAGAACGGGGAGAGGAGAAGGAGCTATGGACCGGAGAAGGAGAACAGGGAAAGGAGATTAGGGAGATGAGAAGGAGATCGGGACCGGAGAAGGAGAGCGGAGCGGCGGCAGTTCAATGAAGAAGGGAAACGAGCGGAGCGACAGAGAAGGAGACCGGAGCGGCGGAGAAGGAGACCGGGGCGGAGAAGGAGAAGGAGGAGCGGTGGCGGTTCGGCAGAGAAGGGAAACGATCGGCGGTGGCGGTGTACGGCGGCGATGCACGGCGGCCGGCGGCGGTGTACAGCAGCGGTGGTGTACAACAGCAGCGGAGAAGGTTAATAATATATTTTATTTATTGACAGGCGGGCGGTCGTCGCGCCCTCCGTGCAAAAGATAATTTATAAGCCCTTTTTGCTTACTTTCTACAACTAGGTAGATAGCGGCAAATTGGGGTCGTCCAAAGAGAAGAGGGATCTTCCTAAGCGTCTAAGCACAAAATGGTTGATATTAGGCTAGGAGTAGATATATATACACACACATAAAAGCATGTAAATGGGGGGGGGGGGGGTTGGTTGGTTGTTCCTAAGTTACGAAAGTAAAAAGACAAGATAACTAGCAAGGTCAAGTGACTATGCTAATCATCAAACGAAACTAAGAAAAAGGGTTTTAAACTACAAAGATAAAGAGCCTTGGGGGCAAGGGATATCCACTTCCAAATCTAATGTAGGTCATTGAATCATTCACTCATTCTATCATATAGCATTACATGACTCAACATCAACATACCCATCTAGCAAGAATCACAACACGTTATGCACAAGAAGTTCTAAGTTCACGCTCATAGATTTTCATGCAAAGGAGCTACGGAATTCGTCACGTTCCTAACACCTAACCAATTCAATCATACAAGCACTCCCTATGCTCAAACAACTCATGGCACAAGTGAAGTGAAACACACCATCAGGAATACACGAATGCTAAATAACAAATGCTTCAAGGATGAGTTAAAATCATCTATTCAATACTTCAACTACTTGTTGTGGAGACTAAACTCCTATCCTTCTTAGTTCGTAGTTTGCGAGAGTGAATTCGACATCTCTCGTCAAACCTCACCAATGACTCCCATTGTCGCGACCACGACTCAAGGTATCATTGGTGGCATTTAATCACGAAGAACCAACAAGCTTGGCAATGCTTATGACCACTACACCGTGACTAAGCATTTAACCAATTCATGCAATTACACGAGATTGGATGAACGTGCAACGTACATTCATCCAAGAGCATATAACTCTCTCGTTTGCTACACAAACGAACATGACGAAGAGTTCGACATCAATCACATTCGTCTAGCACATTATCAATCCATCAACACAATCAAAAGCCCTAAATCATACTCATACATTCCTAACAAGAAAAGGGGGGGGGGGGAAATTAACCCAAATCCCCCAAACCCTAGCTAGCAATTCATACAAGTATTTCATTCAAGCTTTCAACAATATCAATGGCATCAACAATTAACATTCAAAGCACAATAGCAAAAACACCAAATAGATAGATATAAATGCTCCTCACTACATAGAAATGGAAGCTTCAATCCTTGCTCCCAAGTACAAAAACTACTCTAGAACAACAAAAGACATAGAAACTAAGAAAACAAGAAGAGAAAAGCTAGGGTTTTGGCCCAAAACAGGGGCCAAAAACTCTGGAATGAAGGGGGTGAAGAGGTATTTATAGGGGGAAGAAAAAGGGAGAAAAACGCTGCTGCAGGGCTGACTGGACGCTGTCGTCGCGACTCGCGACCAACTTGGTCGCGACTCTCGACCAAATCAGTAAACTGCAGCCCTGTTTTGTTTTGCTTCCTCCGGGTGAACCGTTGATCCATTTTGGGAGTTCTTGTAGTCGATTTTATAGTGCTCGAGAAGAGGAATCCAATGGTGCCACTCTTGAAGGCTGATTCTTCTCGGAAAATTCTGAGAACCCTGGATCATCATTCATCCGTTGCTTTGCTCTCCTTTCTTCACCTCTTCACTTCTTCAAATCTTCACAAAGCTCAAATGTAAGTCTTCAAATCTTCAAAAATATCTTTCAAAGTCTTCAAATCTTCAAAGTCTTTAAACAAATCACCTTGTCACACAAAATCATCTAAAAAGTGATAAAAACGTCAAAGCCGCCTTTATCTCTCCTTAGATGATTTCAAGGCAAAATGCCACATTCAGAGCACAAAATTGTCCAAAACCTAATCCTAAAAACCCTAAAATAACCGGATAAAATGGACACATCAAACCTCCCCACACTTAAACCTTACTCGCCCTCGAGTAAGAAAAGATTCAAGCACATGGAGGAAATGACATATCCACATCCTAAAAACCCTAAAATAACTGCATAAAATGGCCTCATCAAACCTCCCCACACTTAAACCTTGCTCGCCCTCGAGTAAGAAAAGATCCAAGCACACGGAGGAATTCATATGGCCATATCCTAAACTAATCCCCCAATCAAAGCCTCACAAAAACTCTCAATATCATAAATCCCAAAATAAAAGCTCACATGAGAATTTTTTCACACACACATCCCCAATCCTAAATCTAACCAAACCTACCACTTATCAATTCACTACCCATAAAAATATTTCAAAGCCCCGAATTGATATTCCCAAAGTCCAATGACACAAGATGAAGTTAAAACCATTTAAGAGGATTAAGCACATACTACACCTAATGCCAATATATCAACCAAAATCCAATGACATAAAATGAAGATAAAACCATATAAGAGTTTCAAACACATGCTTCACTAAATGCCAATATATCAACCAAAAACGAAGTAGAAAGAGATAAGGAATTTCATAACCACACTTCGTTTCCTAACCCACTAAGCTACCCAATCCCAAGAGGTCTATAGATGTTGAGCTACCCGATCCATCCGTGTGACAACCGCAACCTTATGACTCCAACGCCGGAAAATGAGTGAAATCATAGCATTTTTCAATTTCTCTCAATTTCTCTCATTTTGCCTAGGAGCTCTTTCGAGTTTTCATCCTAGCCACACATCATGTTTCTTTAGCTCACATCTCACCTTTTTCCGCACATTTTAGCCTCTCATTTTTGCCTAGGCCACCCTTTAAGGGTTTTCGACCTATCCGGGCCCCCAATGTTGCCTAAGTTGCCCTCTCGGATTTTCAACTTAGCGGGTTTTCTTTTTTCTTTTTTTTTTTAAAATTTTTTTTCTTTTTGTTTTTCTATTTTTTTTCTTTTTCCCATGTTTTTCCAATGAAAAGTAGCAAAAAGCATTCCAAAACAAGCTAGCATGCATTGAATCCTCTAACCCCTCCCCACACTTAAAACATTACATTGCCCTCAATGTAAACATGTAAGGCAAGAACAATAAAAATCAAGGCAAGGGGGTAGAGTGAAACCCGTTTCTCCGTGTATTCGCCGGTGATATGGCGCAATCCAATGTAAATGTATGGTCCCGAAATCGGTTTCAGAACCGGAAGGGGGAGCAAATATGCCGTAGAAGAACTCACCCCTCGAGAAAAGCATTGTTTCCATGGCGCCGTTTGATCAAGACTAACACCACAAAGAACAACATTAAACTCACAAGTACATAAGGATTTGTAATACTAGGTTTAGCATCAAGAGTTAATAACCATAGTATTTTCAAAGAACAACCAATCCACACTCAATCACCACAATAAGATTATGCATTAAAATTATCCAACATATATTGACATATATACAAGCATCATTATAGTATATGCACTCACGGTCACAATGATGTAGTCGGCATACTACAATCAACAAAGGTACTATAAAGAGGCAAGAATGTTCATATGTCAACATATGTAGGATGGTGGAGGAATGAGTGGGTATGTGGTGGTTCTTGGGAGTGTTGGGTGGAGAAGAAGGTAGGATCATGCAATTTTTAAAATCATTTGGAAACTTGGAAACTTGAAATCTGGGCTCAAAAAATTTTCAACAGTTACTGAGCACGTCGCGACTCGCGACGAGGTTCGTCGCGACTCGCGACGAGGTTCGTCGCGACTCGCGACGAGGTTCGTCGCGACTCGCGACGAGCCTCGCGAAGTCATCGCGACTCGCGGAAAGGTGAGTCCGAGAGCTCAAAATTTTCTGAGCTCATCGCGACTCACGACGAAGTGTATCGCGACTCGCGACGAGCCTCGCGAAGTCATCGCGACTCGCGGAAAGTTGAGTCCGAAAGCTCAAAAATTTCTGATCACGTCGCGACTCGCGACCTCTTCGTCGCGACTCGCGATGGCCCATCGCAAGGCTGTCGTGACTCGCGGAAAGTTGAGTCCGAAAGCTCAAAAATTTCTGAGCACGTCGCGACTCGCGACGAAGTACATCGTGACTCGCGACGGTGCCTCGCGATGTCATCACGACTCGCGGAAAGTTGGCGCTGGGAGTGAATTTTGCTCCCCTGTTCGTCGCGACTCGCGACGAAGCTCATCGCGACTCGCGACGGCAGGGTATCCCAGGCTTAAAATTTTTTCTTCTTCTTACCAACTGTCCAAGCTTTCTTCCCTCATTCGTTGATCTCATTCCTTCATCTTCTCCATTGCAATGCACTTCATGTTGCTACAAAATCATAGAAAAACATGCCATAAAAAGAACAAAACAAAACAACAAAAAACTAAGAAACAAAAACTAAAAGAAACAAAAACTAAAAGAAATGCCGAATTTATTTAACGTCGTCGGCACGACGAAGCTCCGTATGTTTAAGGTCGTCGGCACGACCCTAATGTTATCCGTATGGTGAAGGCTTGAAGCTCTTCACCATGAGCATCCAAAATAAGAGAGGTGGGGGCACAAAACTTTCAAGAGGAAAGTCTTGTGGAGGTGGAGATGGTTCAAAGGGAATTAAGTGGTTAGGGAGCTTGGGATAGTATTTTAGCTCCTCTCTCGTTTCCCTCAAAACTTCCGAAAATATTAGAGTTGGTTCACTAGGTGGGAGAAGGGGTGACAATGCTAATGGATGTAGCACTATCACCTCTTCCTCCATTTTTCTATCCTCTACAACCAACTCCTCATCCCTTTCAAACTCAAAATCATTTTTATTGGTGACCTCACTCACCGAATCATCGAGTTCAAGTTGGGATGGTGTGTTTTCGGAATCACGAGCTTCCATGCGGGCCAATACCTCTAATATGTTCCTCACATGCCCCTCAATGGCCTCAACACTAGAGGAGAGCTGGGTATCCGGCTCCTCACTAGTAAAGGAGTTCAAGTTTGCTATCCTATTTAAGACATCCTCACGTGTCAAACTTGAACTTCCTTGTTGGGCTTGGTTTTGGGGTATGGTATAGGGTGGTGATGGCCAACTAGGTTGCTCGTAATATTGGTTTTCCGGCTCATTCTCATACCACAAATCCGGACTACCACTCCATTCCGGATTGTAAGAGTTGTGGTATGGATAGCATTCATGAGCTTCTTGCCCTTGAAAACAAATATCTCCTACCTCTTGATAGCACTCTTCATAGTACCCATGGTTTTGGAAACCAAGGGTTCTTTCTCGGTCATCGTGCTGTTCCCACAACAAAGGGCAAGATTCGGTAGGATGGTCGGAATGACACATCCTACAAAACCTTGCTTGTTGAGCCTCTCTTCTCATCATGAGTTCCCTCAAGGTGAGACGCTCCATTAAATTTTTTTTTTCAAAAGTTCAGAATCATAGTGCAAGGATTCTCGATAAAATAAATCACCAAGAACTCAAGCAATACCTACTCCGAACAAAAACAACCACCAAGTAGTGGAAAATAAAAACAACTAGCTAATACACAACCAAATACACCTAAATACTTAAGAATAAACGCCTCTTCCCCGGCAACGGCGCCATTTTGACAGGCGGGCGGTCGTCGCACCCTCCGTGCAAAAGATAATTTATAAGCCCTTTTTGCTTACTTTCTACAACTAGGTAGATAGCGGCAAATCGGGGTCGTCCAAAGAGAAGAGGGATCTTCCTAAGCGGCTAAGCACAAAATGGTTGATATTAGGCTAGGAGTAGATATATATACACACACATAAAAGCATGTAAAGGGGGGGGGGTTGGTTGGTTGTTCCTAAGTTACGAAAGTAAAAAGACAAGATAACTAGCAAGGTCAAGTGACTATGCTAATCATCAAACAAAACTAAGAAAAGGGGTTTTAAACTACAAAGATAAAGAGCCTTGGGGGCAAGGGATATCCACTTCCAAATCTAATGTAGGTCATTGAATCATTCACTCATTCTATCATATAGCATTACATGACTCAACATCAACATACCCATCTAGCAAGAATCACAACACGTTATGCACAAGAAGTTCTAAGTTCACGCTCATAGATTTTCATGCAAAGGAGCTATGGAATTCGTCACGTTCCTAACACCTAACCAATTCAATCATACAAGCACTCCCTATGCTCAAACAACTCATGGCACAAGTGAAGTGAAACACACCATCAGGAATACACGAATGCTAAATAACAAATGCTTTAAGGATGAGTTAAAATCATCTATTCAATACTTCAACTACTTGTTGTGGAGACTAAACTCCTATCCTTCTTAGTTCGTAGTTTGCGAGAGTGAATTCGACATCTCTCGTCAAACCTCACCAATGACTCCCGTTGTCGCGACCACGACTCAAGGTATCATTGGTGGCATTTAATCACGAAGAACCAACAAGCTTGGCAATGCTTATGACCACTACACCGTGACTAAGCATTTAACCAATTCATGTAATTACACGAGATTGGATGAACGTGCAACGCACATTCATCCAAGAGCATATAACTCTCTCGTTTGCTACACAAACGAACATGACGAAGAGTTCGACATCAATCACATTCGTCTAGCACATTATCAATCCATCAACACAATCAAAAGCCCTAAATCATACTCATACATTCCTAACAAGAAAAGGGGGGGGGGGAAATTAACCCAAATCCCCTAAACCCTAGCTAACAATTCATACAAGTATTTCATTCAAGCTTTCAACAATATCAATGGCATCAACAATTAACATTCAAAGCACAATAAAAGCACAATAGCAAAAACACCAAATAGATAGATATAAATGCTCCTCACTACATAGAAATGGAAGATTCAATCCTTGCTCCCAAGTACAAAAACTACTCTAGAACAACAAAAGACATAGAAACTAAGAAAACAAGAAGAGAAAAGCTAGGGTTTTGGCCCAAAACAGGGGCCAAAAACTCTGGAATGAAGGGGGTGAAGAGGTATTTATAGGGGGAAGAAAAAGGGAGAAAAACACTGCTGCAGGGCTGACTGGACGCTGTCGTCGCGACTCGCGACCAACTTGGTCGCGACTCGCGACCAACTTGGTCGCGACTCGCGACCAAGTAAACTGCAACCCTATTTTGTTTTGCTTCCTCCGGGTGAACCGTTGATCCGTTTCGGGAGTTCTTGTAGTCGATTTTATAGTGCTCGAGAAGAGGAATCCAATGGTGCCACTCTTGAAGGCTGATTCTTCTCGGAAAATTCTGAGAACCCGGGATCATCATTCATCCGTTGCTTTGCTCTCCTTTCTTCACCTCTTCACTTCTTCAAATCTTCAAAAAGCTCAAATGTAAGTCTTCAAATCTTCAAAGATATCTTTCAAAGTCTTCAAATCTTCAAAGTCTTTAAAAAAATCACCTTGTCACACAAAATCATCTAAAAAGTGATAAAAACGTCAAAGCCGCCTTTATCTCTCCTTAGATGATTTCAAGGCAAAATGCCACATTCAGAGCACAAAATTGTCCAAAACCTAATCCTAAAAACCCTAAAATAACCGGATAAAATGGACACATCAAACCTCCCCACACTTAAACCTTACTCGCCCTCGAGTAAGAAAAGATTCAAGCACATGGAGGAAATGACATATCCACATCCTAAAAACCCTAAAATAACTGCATAAAATGGCCTCATCATTTATTATTAATTAAAACATATGTTAATAACTTAAATTAAATTAAAAATACATATTGTATACTAAATAGTATAAATACATGGCGTAATCAAGTAAAATACAGGGCGTGATATAGCGATCCACTATCTTTAACGCAAAGTCTTGGAAAGACCATCTTTTCATAGGTTTATGGAAAGACGGTGTTTAATTAGAATAATCCCAAGTACACTATAATAGATATTGTTTACTTTTTATCTGTCAACCAGGGCTATTGAGGTAATTTGTTGACATTCTTACTTTGCAAAAATGACACCGTTTTGCCATCTTCTAATTGACTGTCTTTCTCATATTCTTCTCCATCGCAAAATTTTCCGTCTTTCTTCTTCACCAGAGTTGTTTTCTTCAAGCAGACTTTTTGGTGCTCGGGGATATAGGTGATGGCGGTGAAGTTTTCGTGGCTGGTGAAGCAGCGGATGGGAGATTCGTGGATTTACAGTTTTTGTATTGTGATAGCTACGTCATTTCCGACGCGGCGGAGGAGATTTTCAGGCCCTTATTGGTACGGTTCAAGTTAGAGTTTGAGAAATTCTTCCAGTTCCAGGTCGTTACTGTGTTTTTCCGAAGATTTTCAGTCCATTTGTGTACTCCGGCGATCTCAACACCGTCTTCCCACTCTTCCCTCCTTCCAGTCCCGCATCCACTCCACCCTACCGCCACCACCACCTCTGCCGCCGCCGCCGCGCACTGACACCAGTAGCACCAAGGACCAAGGGCTCCTTCGTGAACTACTCTCCGAAATCATAACAAGCTCCGCCATTGGCCTCTCTCTACGCCTTTTCTGATTCAAGCTCCACTTCTCTATCATGCGCCGATGGGTCCGTAGCAGTAGTAGTCGATCACTGAGAAGTCCCCAAAAGTCAATCAAGATTTCTTTTTAAAGGTAACCCATAATTTTGATTTTATTTTGACTTTGTATTGACTGAACTATGAAGGTTGAATTGGTATGAAGATTTGTTGTTGCTGTCAGAGGCTTATAGGAGAAAAATATTCTTCAATTATGGGAAACAGAGTCGCATGAGGAGCCTTTCTGAGAAGGTATTTTAGTTAAAAGAATCCATATTTCTTGACATTGAGCTTATGTGTAGTTTAAACTTTGGAGTTCTTTATGCTTTTTGACATGTATAACGATATCTTTCAAACAGTGAGCATTGCCGCCTTAATGAGATAGAAATTTGTTTTGTTTTCACTGATGCAAATCTGGCTAAAAAATGGTTATTCGTATGATAATCACAGGTATATATTTTTTGTTACTCTTCTGAGCATTCTGGAATCGAGATTTTCAGTGGCGTTTAAGATGTTTGATCTTGATTGTAACAGATGGGGTTGGATTTGCATTGCAATATTTTTCTTTAACTGAATTCCTCCATAAGTATGACGCTCATTTTATATGACAGGGAAATAGATAGAGAGGAATTCAAGAAAATAATGGCTCTGATGCGAGCTCATAACAGGCAAGGGGCTATCCATTGTGATGGAATTTGAGCAGGGCATTGATGTGTGTTATAGTGTGTTCATCTTTAGTGGGATTATTGTGATTTTATTGAGATATAATTTTCACTTTAAGGTATATTTGGTGCAGGAATTCATAGATCGTGAAGAATTGAGAGGGAGTTATACATTGTACTCTTTTCCCCTTAACCAGTGGTTTTTTCCCACTCGGTTTTCCAGGTTAAGGTTTTTAATGAGGCGATGTGCTCCAATGGAAAAATGTTCTTATTTTATAAGAAATTTTTCCAGGGATGAAGGAAGAGAGGCAAAAGAAGAATTGCTGAAGTTATGGGGTGAAAAGTGAATTATTAAAGAGATGTGGATTTGATGAAAATAAAGATATTCACTTTCCATATTGATAAGGATTGTATTATCTCCTTCCATTTGAAATTCCTTAATTTTAGAAATTAATTAAATGGAATTAGAATATTTTATTTCCTTCTTTCGGAAGAAGAATCCGAATGGGCTTGGGGTTGTCATTCATGTGTATATATACACACGCATATGCACGCATACGAGGAGAACTTTTTTTCTTCCTTCATACAAGATTTAGTCACCAAAGTTTTTATTAGTTAAATTCGGCGACTCCATGGTTGTATTGCTTGGTTTGAATAATTATTTACATTAGGCACATCAATTCTTATTAACATTGTTTTGCATGCAAGGAGATCGAATTCCTCCTGGTCTGGTTTGATTTCGTAATTCGTAATTCTTATTTAGTATTTTATTATACTATAGTTATGTTCAGTTTTTATATTATTTATTTGTTTAGTTTAATTATTATGAGTAGCTAATTTATATATCGGCATGGAATAACAAGCATTAGTTTATGAATCGTGAGGCCTTATGGTTTTATAATTGATTCTTATGTATTCTTGATTGTTCTTGGTTTATTTTATTCTTGATATATTTAAACCTTATCAACTTGAATATTCTTGGGATAATGCTATCTAATTCCACCAATACGCAATCGTTGGAAAGGGTTAGTAAGTAGCGAGTTCTTGTGAAAAACAGCTAACTAGCTAAGACTGTAATAATAAGATGGGGAACAATTAAGTGTGCGTTACTATTTGCTTTTACTTTGGTAATTTCTATATAGGGTTCTTTTCATTCTTAGTGCTATCGAGGTGTGTATCTGGTTCAACAAATACTTTCCGGGGGCATCTTGGTAAGAGAAACAACTAGTTAATTATAATTGGTTAATTGTCGATAAAGTATGAAAGAATTGGGGAGGTTACGCGTACCTACTTTCCTATGACTGATAGATGCATATGAATTGATTTATCTTTGCGCCTATGATCGATGTTTAACTAATGTGAGTTATTCCGAGCCGATTACCTTATTCATATATTTTATAGATTTTTACATATTTTTTGTTTGCATTATTATTTCATATTTTATATTAGTTAGTTGCATTATTAGTTGTTAGATGAATCTGAAAATTAAGGCGTGGTAGCTACACCAAAACTGTTCTATATTAGTAGGAATTTTATTATAGTTTTTGCTTCGTTCCTAGTGGGATCGACTCTACTTACTATTGTGCTAATCTCATTTATAGAGCTTGCAGATTATTTTGGTGAGTGAAACGATGACCACCAAATTGGCGCCGCTGCCGGGGAACGGTAAGTCAATTTCTATTTTTTTCCTATTAATTCGTGTGTTAGTGTGCTTGGTTTATGAGCAGATCATCCAGGCCGAATTTAATATTCGACCCGGAAGTTGAGAAGACAGCCAAGTGGAACAGAAAAGAACAAAGGCGCGGAAAGCAGCTTCTACCGAGACCCTTCGGTTTGGCCAAACCGAACCCGTCATGATTTCAGCAACTACCTTTGATTTGGGAACTGACATCGAGATGGACGGAGCTGACAGAAATCCAAATCCTGGGCAGAAACCAAACAATCCATACATGTGGGAACTCACTGTTCATAGTGAAGATGATCCCCCACTCCTATACAGCTTCCAGAGATCGAAAATCCTATTGAAATCAAGCTAGCATTCCTGAACGTACTTCCAAAGTTCCACGGGAGAAGCACCGAATACCCTTACAATTTTTTGAGCAAATTTCTCAAGATTTGTAAGGTTCAGAAGAGGCCATCCACCGTGACGGAAGATCAATTCAAATTGGTGGCATTCCTATTCAGTTTGATCGGAGCAGCAAATCAGTGGTTTTTGAGCTTGCCTCCCAACTCCATTGCGACATGGGCAGAATTGAAGATATTGTTTTTGGAGTACTACTTTATAGCCACAAGAACAAATGCCTTGAAGAAGGAGATCACAAGCATCAAGCAAGAGTATGATGAACCCTTGAGTATGTATTAGCTGAGGTTCAGGAAGTTGGTAGACAGTTGCCCTAATCACCAAATGACGGAAGGCCAGTTGCTTCAATGCTTCTATCAAGGGATGACATCCAGTAACAAGGACTTGGTGAACTCTTCCAGTAGTGGTGGATTCTCTCACCTTCGAGTGAATGAAGCTAGAGAGATCATCAAGAGGTTGGTGGACTCTAAGAAGGAGTATGATCAGCAGGAAGTATGAATCTTGAAGAAGGTGGCACAGACATCCACTCCTGAAAAAGATGAGATCAAGGAAATGATGGAAAGAATGGAGAAAATGCTATCCAGGGTCGTTGACAAGGTTGCGTCTGTACAAGAAGGGCCTTGCGATACGTGTGGAGCAGTGAACCATACGACATCGCAATGCATTCTGACCATGGGAGAGATACATGTCCAAGCAAATGCTACGGGAAATTTCAACGAGAGGCAGCAAAAAGGTGGACCATATCCCCAAAATTTCAATCCAAGGTATAGGGATCACCCTAACTTCCAGTGGAGAGAACAAGGTCCCCCTTCGCAGCAGCCTCAACATTACCAACGACCCTATGTTCCACCAATGCAACGAGAAGCTCTGGGATTTCCCCAGCCCCAGCAAGGAGGTCAAGAGAAATCTTTGAATGAGAAGATGGATATGTTGATGGACATGATGGTGAAGCAATCCAAGAAGACCGAATCAACGTTAGAAGAGCATACTCGGCAAATCACCTAGCTATCAAATTCTTTGAATGAACTCAGGATGAGCAACCCAGAGGATTGCCCTCGCAGGTCCAAGCGAACCCTCATGAGATGGAAAATCAGGTTACGCTCAGAAGTGGAAAGATATTTGGTGCACTGCCATTGAAATTCGCAAACAAAGAAGTGAACCAATTCACTGACGGAGGGTCTGGTTTGGCCAAGCAGAAATTATAAATCAAGTTACGGAGGAAAAAGGTGATGAAACCACCACAAACTCTTAGAATCCTGAGCATACTGAGACCCGAGATAAAGGTAAATCCAAGGTAATAGCTGAGGTAGGTAAGAGGTTGAGTTTACATGATCCTTCACTTAAAATTTTTCTTCCTTTCCCTCGTAGATTAAAAAAGAAAAAGGAAGAGCCTTTGGATTTTATATCGATCTTTGGAAAAATGGATATTAACCTTCCTTTCTTGCATGCCATAAAGTTACCACCAGTTAGCAAATTCTTGAAAGATTTCATTGTAGGGAAGCCAAAGGATTTGAGCAAAATAATAATTGGTGAATCAGTGTCTGCAGTAATTCAAAAGAAACTGCCACCAAAGTGCAAGGACCTAGGTATGTTTTCCTCACCTTGTTATTGGAGATAAGAAGATTGATGCTGTAATGTGTGATCTAGGAGCTTCTATAAATGTGATGTCATTGTCTGTATACCAAACTTTAAATGGAGCAGAAATGGTTAACACTAGAGTAGTGATTCAGTTGGCAGATCGATCTTATGTATTTCCAAAGGGGTAATTGGAGAATGTACTTGTGAGAGTCAATAATTTTGTGTACCCTGTAGATTTTTATGTGGTAAAAATGAATAATTCTAGTGGTCAGGGAACAACAGGAGTATTGTTAGGTCGTCCTTTCTTGAGAACTGCTAATACTATCATTAATGTGGGAAATGGTACAATTTGTCTGGATAATTATGGTGAAAAGTATACTTTCAGTATTGACGAGGCCATAAAAAAGCCAATTGATGCTGAGAATATATTTTCTATTGATCTAATTGAACCCGTTGTCCAAGATTCTCTTGAGACTAAATTTTTGTAGGATAAGATGGGAATTCAAATTCCTACAAGTCCAGAAGAGGTAAATGTTCAAGTCTCAAGCGATAAGGAAATCCAAAAATTGTTGTGTTCAGTGTACTCTCAGAAAGTGGTACCCATAACTGAAATGAATCAAGGAATGCCCAACTTGACTTAGTCCAAAGCAATTGTCTGGAAAAAATCTGAAGTGTGTACAGGGTCCGGTTTGACCAAACGGAACCCACCTGCCAGGCTTGTTCCATTGGATGTGAAAACCTCAAATTTGGAGTTGAAGGAGTTACCACCCGATCTGAAGCATGTTTATCGAGGAGATGATGATACTCTTCCAGTGAGTATGGAGTCGCTCAAGTGTGAGGAAGAAAGAAAGTTCCAACTCCAAGAATGAGAGATCTAAGATTGAAAAGGTATGATCAATCTATGCGGTACAAGGAGCGCAATAAGATGTGGCATGACAGAAATTTGAAGTCTAAGAAATTTTTGGTTGGGCAGAAAGTTCTTATTCCAATTTTCGACATATATCATGGAAATTCAAACCTAAATGGACAAGGGCATTCCTTGTCGATTGTCGCTGCCTTATGTCGTACTATGATATTTCTCAGGTGGCATTAATGGAAGAAATTCCATTGTGCCCAACAAATAATCATTAAAGGTAGCCGAAAGTCTAGTGAAAGACTAAAACAAAAGCGCTAGTTGGGAGGCAACCTATTTTTCTTAGTTTTTTTTCTTCTTTTAAGGTTTTTTTTAGGAATTTCAATTTCTCATCTGATCTCAGTTCTTGAGCTACATAGTTAAAGTACTTGAATTTGCACCATGGAGAATGCGCACATTTGGAGAGCTGGACTCGTAGGGTTCCGTTTGACCAAACTGGAGGCCAGTGATAGAACTTGGTTATGATCAAACGCTCTCCTCTTGATCGTGAATTCCTCCAAACCCACCACTATAAGTTCCCTATTCCTTCGTCATTTTTATATGATGTGTTAAAAATTTTCTCATAAGAGCTTTACATTATTTTCTTGATGGCAAACAAAGTTTAAGTGTGAGGAGGTTTCTTGTGTGTTTTGTTTCATATTTTTTGGAAAAAAAAATTTAATTTCATTTTTTGGTCAAAAATCTGTTTTGAGTCGATAGTTTGACATGAAGAAATTCTAGTGACTCTTGATAAAAGTACCCTACCGGCTGTAATTGAATATTTTAATTAAACTCACCCTCTTGATAAAAAGGGCGAGTTTAATTGAATATTTTAGCCTACTAAAGTGAGGTTTGAGTTAGAGTAAAGCACTCTCTACATCAATCTTTGTTCTGAGAGATCACATTGTTATAATTGGAGTTGTTATGTGTGAAAGTGATGGAAGACACCAGGATGAACCACACATCTTAAATAGCCTACCAATTATATTAACCTCTAGTGAAACACTTTGAAGCTTTGACTGTGTTCTTTGATATGAGTTACTATATATTTATCCAAAGCTTTGTTTTATCCTTTCTCTTGGCCCTATTATGCATGCTCTTGGAGTTGATGTTGATGAATTCATTCATTGTGTTATCTTGAGTTGATGACATTACTGAGTTGTGTCCAGTTTGCCCAGACTGAACGGTTTTAAAAAATTGAAGGCTGAATTTTATTATGAACAGTGACATTGTGGTTCCGTTTGGCCAAACTGGAGGGCATAACTGTGGAAGAAAAAAGAAAAAAAAAGAAAGTTCTTATTGGTAATGTTGCGATTTTCTCTCAAAAGTACTGATTGAACTATATTGGAGAATAATGATGCTGAAAAAAAAAATGAAAATATTACCTACATTGATGTGATATTACTTGGCTTTCTCATAATAGCCATGAGATGAAGATTGTTGGTGAATGTCTACTATACATAGATGATGGTTGAAGAAAAGACATGCATAATATTTTGATCAATATTGTTTGAGCTTAGAACCCTTAGGATCTCACCAATCTGAATGGTCCCTAGACCCATTACAACCCTTGAGAAAGACCTTCCTGATTTGCATATTAACTTCTCTATGTTATAACTTGTGAATTATTTGAGTTAATGTTCTTTATATATTGAGAGTGATTGAGTGAAACCGTAAGAAATATTCATTGCTTGTCCGATTTTGACTAAATTGATGATTATATTTCATGATCTTGAACATTTTCATTTAAATTAATTTACGGATTGATGATTTCCCGGTGCGTTAAGGTGATCCTTTACTCCTTGGAAGGGGAAAATTTATTGTTATAAGAGTAGAATCTAGAGTTTTTAAATGTTGAATTTTCGTCTGTCTCATTGTGTGATTTGTGTTTCTATCTTACTTTTTCTTTTCGTCTGTCTTTTTTTCTTTTTTCTTTTTAGGGACATTTTAGATAGAGTCTTATGAGGGAATGAGAACTTATGAACATTGTGGATTGTTGATTGCTCTTATATTCTTCACTTCATACTTGAGGGCAATCATGATTCAAGTGTGAGGATATTTGATGCGTGTTATAGTGTGTTCATATTTAGTGGGATTATTGTGATTTTGTTGAGATATAATTTGCATTTTAAGGTATTTTTGGTGCATGAATCCATAGATTGTGAAGAATTAAGAGGGAGCTATACATTGTACTCTTTTTCCCTTAACCAGTGGTTTTTTCCCACTGGGTTTTCCAGGTTAAGGTTTTTAATGAGGCGATGTGCTCCAATGAAAAAATGTTCTTATTTTATAAGGCATTTTTCCAGGGATGAAGGAAGATAGGCAAAACAAGAATTACTGAAGTTATGGGGTGAAAAGTGAATTATTGAAGAGATGTGGATTTGAAGAAAATAAAGATATTCACTTCCCATATTGATAAGGATTGGATTATCTCATTCCATTTGAAATTCCTTAATTTTAGGAATTAATTAAATAGAATTAGAATATTTTATTTCCTTCTTTCGGAAGAAGAATCCGAATGGGCTTGGGATTGTAATTCATGTGTATATATACACACGCATATGCACGCATACGAGGAGAACTTTTTTTCTTCCTTCATACAAGATTTAGTCACCAAAGTTTTTATTAGTTAAATTCGGCGACTCCATGATTGTATTGCTTGGTCTGACTAATTATTTACATTAGGCACTTCAATTCTTATTAACATTATTTTGCATGCAAGGAGATCGAATTCCTCCTGGTCTGGTTTGATTTCGTAATTCTTATTTAGTATTTTATTATATTATAGTTATGTTCAGTTTTTATATTATTTATTTGTTTAGTTTAATTATTATGAGTAGCTAATTTATATATCGGCATGGAATAACAAGTATTAGTTTATGAATCGTGAGACCTAATGGTTTTATAATTGATTCTTATGTGTTCTTGATTGTTCTTGATTTATTTTATTCTTGATATGTTTAAACCTGATCAACTTGAATATTATTAGGATAATGCTATCTAATTCCACCAATACGTAATCGTTGGAAAGGGTTAGTAAGTAGCAAGTTCTTGTGAAAAACAGTTAACTAGCTAAGACTGTAATAACAAGATGTGAAACAATTACGTGTGCGTTACAATTTGCTTTTACTTTGGTAATTGCTATATTGGGTTCTTTTCGTTCTTAATGCTATCGAGGTGTGTATCTGGTTCAACGAATACTTTCCGGGGTATCTTGGTAAGAGAAACAATTAGTTAATTATAATTGGTTAATTGTCGATAACGTACGAAAGAATTGGGGAGGTTAAGCGTACCTACTTTATAATAACTGATAGATGCATATGAATTGATTTATCTTTGCGCCTATGATCGATGTTAACTAATGTGAGTTATTCCGAGCCGATTACCTTATTCATATATTTTATAGATTTTTACATATTTTTTGTTTGCATTATTATTTCATATTTCATATTAGTTAGTTGCATTATTAGTTGATCTGAAAATTAAGGCGTGGTGGCTACACCAAAAGTGTTCTATTTTAGTAGGACTTTTATTATAGTTTTTTCTCCGTTCCTAGTGGGATCGACTCTGCTTACTACTGTGCTAATCTCATCTATAGAGTTTGCAGATTATTTTGGTGAGTGAAACGACGACCACCAGGCATAGTCTTGATGGTTCAGTAGAAAATGGTGGCCTGGTGGAGTACTTCTTTGTTAAAGATGGTCAGATGTGTCTTCATCATTATAAATTTGTCTAATTTCTAAGGGATCTTCATGATGAAGTATGAATTTCTCCAATTTTTCTCGCACTTGTTTGATTGCTTGTTAATGGTTGTTATTTGCTTATTGTCTTTCATCAAGTAAGATAAGGTTTCACAGATCAACATATCAGATGTTGATTATTATTAAATCATCAACTGCAACCTTGCTCAGGCATAAACAATGTTATGTATGATATAGTATTACTGGCAATTGCCTCTTGATACTAAATATGCAGGTTAACATGTTAGATGAATAGGTCATATGCTATCCATTTCTACTTGCCATTAGAGTCTGTCATAGTTGTTAGTAGAAGAACAAGACGTGGGTTGTTTCTTATCCGAGCCAATATAAGGTATTTACAATAAAATGTGATTTTCTTTTCTCATAAAATTTTCATCAGATCCACTATATCACCTAAGTGCTTCTTATAATTTCTTTTTTCCCGATCTCTGCTCTGTGCTCATAATTGCTCCTAATTACAAACTTGTTTTTCCGCGAGTGCATCACATACTATTATGAGTTATTGGTTGCTTATTGATGAGATGATAAAAACATGCAAGTGTTCGAGCCCAGGATGGATCTGCATATGTCCACCTGAGCAACTCATTAGCTTTTCTAAGATTTTCATTAAAACCTCTCCACTCGAACCCAGTACCACTCGAACCTCTCCGCTCGAACCCAGTAGCACTCGAACCCTCTCCACTCGAACCCAGTACCACTCGAATCTCTCCACTAGAATCTCGACTCGAACTCTCTGCACTCGAACCCTCACCACCCAAACTCTCTCCACTCGAACCGTCACCACCGAACCTCTTCACTCGAACCCAGTACCACTCGAACCTCTCCACTAACCAGTACCACTCGAACCTCTCCACTAACCAGTACCACCCAAACCCTCTTCACTCGAACCCAGTACTACTCGAACCCTGTCCACTCGAATCCAGTACTACTGGAACCCTCTCCACTCAAACTCTCACCACTCGGACTAGTACCACTCGAACCCTCTCCACTCGAACCCATTACCACCCGAACCCTCTCCACTTGAACCTCTCTACTCACGTAACAATTTCCTTACTTCATGAGCTATTTTGTTTTTGTATGATTTGATAAACGTAAGTTGACTGAATAATGTTAGTTGGATCTATAAAGGTAAATTCTTAAACCAATATGCTATACAAATTTCTTTTTAATAAGCTAATAGTTTGTTTCTTTATTGTTACATAGTAAAAAACTCAAGAGGAAGAAATAAAAAGGTCGAACTTAATTTGATGTCAAGCCTTGAAAGTAAAGATGAAGAGCAACCATACTCAAAGACAAGAAGGATCACATAGTTTTCAAAAATTTATCCATTATCGAGGATGATGTTTATTCCATTATATTTCTCTATTTCTATATTCCATTTTAGTTTATTGTTTTGAGTTTAATTTGAATCATATTTATCTTTTTAATTTTAGTTTCCTTTTTTTTAATGAATAATGATATACATATTGTTTTTACTAATAGAAGGATGAGATATGTATTAATTGCATTAGTTAGAGAATAAATTCCCTTTTTTTATCATTCTTTTAACTTAATCAAATACTACTTGATTTATTTGAGAAATTTATACACGGATTATTATAATTAAAATAAAAGACAATATTTCATATTAGACTGACTAACAAAGTTTATTTATTCTAATTTGCACTTTAAACCTTGGTCTTTCCATATATAGAAAGACAGTCTTTCAAGAGATGGACTCATTATATTTAGAATTTAATTTTAGTTTATACTTAATCTATGAAATCTAAAAACAAATTTTATTCCAATCAAAATTTTTTATCAAAAATACTGCGCGGTGGGACTCCAGCTAGTAAAAGATAAAAGATTTTAGTTGGAATATTAAAAAATTATCATATAACATGTAATAGTTATAAAATTTTGTAACCCGATTCATGCAACCTGAAAATTTTATCTTTATTTATTTTAATTTGCACTTTAAACCTTGGTTTTTCCATAACTTATGGAAAAACCGTTTTTCAAGAGACAGACTTTTTCTTTAATATTAAGAGTAAGTTTAATAGGAACGAAACTCACTTTCTTTATAAATTTTTGCTTAAATTTCAATACACTTCTTGGATGACGTGATTTACCTTCTTATCAATTTGTAAATTTAAAATAACGATTGATGGGGCACTAAGGTCATGGTATTTTGAGTTTATATGAATTGAATTGAATTGAATTAAATTGATCTCAATTGAATTGAACTAAAGTTAATTATATTGAAAAGTAGTACGGTAATAATATGACCAAATTAAATTAATTTTTTGTTGAATTGAACTGGTATAAAATACAGATAAACTATAGAAAATAAAACCTAAAAGTGAAGAATTTTGCCTTATACTCTAACTTTAAAAGATTCCTTTACAAAAAATGTCATCTAATTTTGCATGGCCAGGTTGGGCCAATCCACAATCCAACATGGGCCCACTCCAACTCTATTTTGATACTGCATTTTGCTCGGTGTTTTTGTTTAAAATTTTAAATTAATTATAATGTAATGTTTGCCTGTTACATTTAAATTGAAAAGGAAAATGGAATCTGATTGAAATTATAAAATTCGTACACAAACGCACAATGATTAATGAAATTACAAAAAATTTAAAATATTCAATACAACGTATCTTATAATAAATAGGTTTATTAATAATTTTATAATAAATACGCATTCTTCTTTTTCAATGAAATTTTGCATGCAAATAATGAACTTGCAAAATTTTCATGCAAATTGCACTAAATTTAATAAAATGATAAAGAATCCAAAAGAATTGATATATATATATATATATACATACATATACATACATATATGCATACATATACATACACATATACATACATATATATATATACATACATATGTATACATATATGAGAGAGGTTCGGTGAAATAGACATGTCTGTGAAGATGCGGACTACCTGCACCGGGACAGAAAGACCCTATTTTATTTTTTGTCTCAAAAAAATCCATTGGCACCAAGCGTGTGAGAATGCTAAACATTTGGTAATTTTTCCTCCGACCAGGATAAAAGATCCCTTTGAGGCAGCTAACCCCATGCATATTGTGTGGACATCTAGGCGCACAGCCCAAGCACAACGACGCAATTATTAGGGGCGCTCTACCACTGAGCTAATAGCCTGTCGTGCGAGCCTCCCACTGGGGCCCGCTATGCCAAGAGAGAAACCACATCCCTCTCTTTCCCTTTTTCGCCCCCATGTCGCTTACATACATATATACACACACACACACATATATACATACATACATACATATATACATGCATATATATACATACACACATGCATACATATATATACAT